>CM060665.1:38565603-38645603 GCA_030686955.1 Odontamblyopus rebecca | reverse complement strand
CCACCCTAGCGCCTGGCCACTCTGTGGAGGAAACTCATGCCGACTGCTTGTATCTTGTCCTTTTGGTCCTTATCCAAAGCTCATGACCATAGAAAGTCCTCTGGTAATTCAGTTTCTTCTTACAGTGGCAAATGCATCTTATCTGCAAATAAGTTGTATAAAAACTCTGAGGATACACATTCAAAACTACTCCAAATTGAATTCATTCAATTGATTTCATAGTATAAATCTAGATTTTAACATTTGTCCCCTCTTCTCTTGTGATTCTAGCGCTTGCTTCAGGGCTTCTCCCTCCCAGGAATGTGCAACTGACTTCTCACAACATGGACTTGTATCTGAGGTGGAAACCCCCAGAAAATGTCTCCAGTCAGATTTTGTACTCCACAAAGCTCCAGTGAGTGTGACCCTGTGCTCAACAACAGGAACCAACATTTTTGTAATATTGTAGTATGGCTCAAGTGATTCACAGCACACACACCGTCACGGTGCTGTCAAGCGCTGCTCTACTAGTGATGTGGAGCGGGAGTTTTGTTGTATTTTTGAGCAGCTCCCCATGTTCAAAATGACCTCAATAATTGATAGTAGTATTAGAGATCATTCCAAATCATTCCTGGCAATGCAAAGTGCAATCTATGTGTTATATTGCAGAAATAAACATAGATGATGAACACCACATCAGTTAAAGAACTTAAATAACACAATGCAACACTCACGCAGAAGGAAAATGTCCCACTAGTGGAAAGCTAAAGTATCCACATACAGTTCATTCTTCATTCAGTCCACACTCAGTGGTGTAAACTACTACTGTAGCCACAGCTGCCCTGGGGCAGACTGAGGGAAGTGAGGCTCTAATCTGCACCAGCATCATCACTTGCACACACTCCACTTTCATCCTAGGCAATGTGGGTGAAGTGTCTTGCCCAAGGACACAACAATAGTTTTTTTGCCACTGGCGCCCCCCTGTGGCACCTGGAAATCCCAGGGGTCTCCCATCCAAGTCCTGACCAGGCCCTGCTGAGCTTCTGAGATCTGGAGAGATCAGGCTTTGACAAGCCGGTATGACCACAACTATCAACTTGTTGTTCAATATATGGTAGAAGGAACAATATTTTTTGGGAGGTCAACATTTACCATGGATATTTCAATAATAATTATTGTGACAGGCCTGTCCACAGCCCTCCTCTACAAATATATTTGTATAGACCCTTTTAGAGTGGAAGTGATTAAAAAAATAATAAGTTGCTTGCACATTTGGCAACAGAAGTGTCATTGTTTCCCATTCATTCTGATTCATTCAGACTGAACACAGACAGAAGAAAATGGAGATAAAAATATTTCCAGCACCAAAATGTCTGGTTGCTCTGTGTGTGTTTGTCAGAATCAATATTCTACCAGCGGACTAAAGTTGAAAATTTTACTCACTGATCTTCCAGATCCTTACGCAAGGACCTGGCAGTCTGACACCATTTGTCAAAGTCAGCTTGTTAAGGAAATATTCGTGATCTTTTGATGATAATCCTTTCACCTAGCTTGAAAAGCTGCTAAGTTCTGCCGTACTTCTTTTGCCAAAATGCCTGTGCAACTGAGCCTATGTCATCACTGTTTACACTAAAAGGAGCTGTATGTGGCCTTCGTGTGGGAATTAAACCTAAGTATTTTAGCAATGGGACTCCTTGTTCCAATCTCATGGTATTTTTAGTAAATATTCTAAGTACCACACAACTCTAAAACACAATGAAAATGTAATAGAACTGTCTAATATCCAGTGATTTTTGCATAATAAAAGCATAATATGTCTTTAAATAATAATAAAAAACAAACAAAAACAAAACACTTGTGACTGTGGCTTTGTCTCTTCCAGACGGAGATTTGACAGTGTCCAGCCCAGTGTCCAGGCCTGTGTCAACACTTCAGCCCTTTTCTGTGAGCTTTCAGCACCAAGCCTTGATCTCAAAATCCTGGAGTTTGGCCAGTACAGTGCATCAGTTCGAGCACTGTCTGGAAATGAGGTGTCAGACTGGGTTCACAGCCAGCCTCTCACCATGGACAAAGACAGTCAGTCTTTATATATGTGTATATGTGTATGTGTATGTATAGTAAGACTGTGTGCCCTAGTTGACATGGATGTGTTTGGCTCTCAGCTGTGATCGGCCCCCCAACGGTGGCTGTTGTCTCTCATGAAGCAGATTTAGAGGTGAGCGTGAGAGACCCAGAGTTCAGAGTTTCCTCCGTTTCCTCCGTCTTTGGCCTGCCAAAGTACAACATTACCTACTGGCCCAGAGGACGCCCACACCAGGTACGCCTAGTATGTGTGTGCACGACAGGCAGAATGTTCTCCGCACCCAGTTAAAAACATAAACCAGTGCCTGATATGATCTTGAGTAAGAGTTTTAGTAAAGAAAGCTATGAAAAGCTATGGAATAGAGAACTTATTTTATCTAAGTATGTTTATTGGACTCAAAATCCAAACTTTTTTTTGCTCAAAATCTGGCTGAAAGAAACTACAGTAAGTCAGACCATTTCAGTAGTAGAAATTATTCTGAAAAAATAATGATTGACTGAGTGAAGACAGTTGGTAAAGTAATGAGTGAACTCCTCTTAAATGAAAGTTAGACTGGGAGACCTACTCAGACTCATCCCAAGTAAATTTGATTCAGAACTGAACAATGAGGACATGACCTTGACTTTTGACGATACATGTATTCAGTGCTAGGACAAAGAACTCGTGAGTCTTTCCTTGTGTGTACAGGCCTTACACATGCTGGTGCAGCAGAGCAGAGTCGTTCTCAATAACTTGGAACCATTGACTGAGTATTGTATCCAAGTCCAGATCAATGTAACTCTGGCAAAAAACCAGAATATTGCTGAGACCAGTGAGCCGGTGTGTGAAAGCACTGCTGATGGTAAGTCTGTATGTTATATGCACATATGTTTTGGTCAACTTATAATAAACATGGAGGTTTATTACTTCTCTCTTTTGCATCTGTGTTGCAGAAGAGCGGTCTTCATAAAACATATAAAGAATCTAAACTGTGTTTCTCACTCCCACGCTTATAAAGAAATAATAAATGGAATAGTCCAAGTGTTCTTTGGGGAGTTCTGTTCTTGGGAAGACCATATTCTTGTTTCCTGCAGCCTGGTGGATAGAGAGGGGAGAGAGTTCAGCATCCTAACAGTCTGGTGGATGAAGCTGTTAGAGTCTGGTGGTGTGGAAACAGAGGCTCCTGTACCTCCCAGAGGGCAGGAGACTGAACAGATTGTGTGCGGGGTGATTTGCATCACACACAATTGTGATGGCTTTGTGGGTGAGGCGGGTGGTGTATATGGTGAGGCGGGTGGTGTATATGGTGAGGCGGGTGGTGTATATGTCTTGCAGGGAGGGGAGTGGTGCACCAGTGATCTTCTGGTTGTGTTCACTATACTCTACAGGACTCTCCTGTTGTGGTCAGTGCAGCTTCTGCCCCTCAGTGATGCAGCTGGAGAGGATGCTCTCAGTGGTTCCTCTGGATGGTGAGGCACACAGTTTTCACAGGAAGTGTTTCGCAGGAAGGATGATTAATGCTTGTTCTCGTCGACCTGACCTGACGACCAAAAATGTGTTTGTCTGAATGTTTTTCTCATCAGTCTATGCTGGAATATAAGTACAGTCGACAGGCACTGTCAGAGATTTGGATTACTTTGTCAGACTGCTGCTACTGCACCAGACTCGCCTGCTACCCCTTCCCCAGGATGTGCACAAGGACAAGGAAGAGAGGCAAGCGTGGAGGTATTTGGGCTAGGCTAGCAGCTAATCTAACTCTCCCAGCCAGACCATCTAGACCAGTGGTTCTTAATCTGGGTTCGATCGAACTCCAGGGGTTTGGTGAGTCAATCTCAGGGGTTCAGGGTGAGACACACATCCAACTCATATGACTGGTGATGACTCACCCTGTTTGGCCGTTATTGGCTACAAGAAATTTTGTGCGCGCAATAGTCTTGTGACTGTCGTGATGGTGTTGAGTAATTTCTTTCTTCATATTTTCCCTTCATATGAACTATGCCAAACAAAAAAAGAAAGTGGTCGGACGAATATGTGCAATATGGATTCACATGTGTGCACCAATAAAATGCATACCTATGTTTTGAACTTGAAAAAAACATATTTTATTTTTCCAATTAAGAAGGGTTTGGTGAATGCGCATATGAAACTAGAGGGATTCAGTACCTCCAACAAGGTTAAGAACCACTGGTGTAGATGGATCACATTCGACAGTGGAGAACTGCTGTGTGTGTTTGCACCGAGACATGGCCAAGTGAAAACATCCCAACTCTGCTGTCACCACCCGCCTCACCGCATACACCACCCGCCTCACCGTTTACACCACCCGCCTCACCGTATACACCACCCGCCTCACCGTATACACCACCCGCCTCACCGTATACACCACCCGCCTCACCGTATACACCACCTGCCTCACCGTATACACCACCTGCCTCACCGCATACACCACCCGCCTCACCGCATACACCACCTGCCTCACCGTATACACCACCCGCCTCACTGCATACACCACCCGCCTCACCGCACACACCACCTGCCTCACCGTATACACCACCCGCCTCACTGCATACACCACCCGCCTCACCGCACACACCACCTGCCTCACCGTATACACCACCTGCCTCACCGTATACACCACCCATCTCATCATATACACCTCACCTGCAAAGCCATCACAATTATGAGTTATGTCACCCTGCACCCAATCTGTTCAGCCTCCTGCCCTCTGGGAGGAACTACAGGAGCCTCTTTCATCCACCAGGCTGTTAGGATGCTGAACTCGCTCCCCTCTCTACCCACCAGGCTGTTAGGATGCTGAACTCTCTCCCCTCTCTACCCACCAGGCTGTTAGGATGCTGAACTCTCTCCCCTCTCTACCCACCAGGCTGTTAGGATGCTGAACTCTCTCCTCTCTACCCACCAGGCTGTTAGGATGCTTAACTCTCTCTCCTCTCTACCCACCAGGCTGTTAGGATGCTTAACTCTCTCCCCTCTCTACCCACCAGGCTGTTAGGATGCTGAACTCTCTCCCCTCTCTACCCACCAGGCTGTTAGGATGCTGAACTCTCTCCCCTCTCTACCCACCAGGCTGTTAGGATGCTGAACTCTCTCCTCTCTACCCACCAGGCTGTTAGGATGCTTAACTCTCTCTCCTCTCTACCCACCAGGCTGTTAGGATGCTGTACTCTCTCCTCTCTACCCACCAGGCTGTTAGGATGCTGAACTCTCTCCCCTCTCTACCCACCAGGCTGTTAGGATGCTGAACTCTCTCCCCTCTCTACCCACCAGGCTGTTAGGATGCTGAACTCTCTCCTCTCTACCCACCAGGCTGTTAGGATGCTGAACTCTCTCCCCTCTCCACCCACCAGGCTGTTAGGATGCTGAACTCTCTCCCCTCTCCACCCACCAGGCTGTTAGGATGCTGAACTCTCTCCCCTCTCTACCCACCAGGCTGTTAGGATGCTGAACTCTCTCCCCTCTCTACCCACCAGGCTGTTAGGATGCTGAACTCTCTCCCCTCTCTACCCACCAGGCTGTTAGGATGCTGAACTCTCTCCCCTCTCTACCCACCAGGCTGTTAGGATGCTGAACTCTCTCCTCTCTACCCACCAGGCTGTTAGGATGCTGAACTCTCTCCCCTCTCTACCCACCAGGCTGTTAGGATGCTGAACTCTCTCCCCTCTCTACCCACCAGGCTGTTAGGATGCTGAACTCTCTCCCCTCTCCACCCACCAGGCTGTTAGGATGCTGAACTCTCTCCTCTCTACCCACCAGGCTGTTAGGATGCTGAACTCTCTCTCCTCTCTACCCACCAGGCTGTTAGGATGCTGAACTCTCTCCCCTCTCTACCCACCAGGCTGTTAGGATGCTGAACTCTCTCCCCTCTCTACCCACCAGGCTGTTAGGATGCTGAACTCTCTCCCCTCTCCACCCACCAGGCTGTTAGGATGCTGAACTCTCTCCCCTCTCTACCCACCAGGCTGTTAGGATGCTGAACTCTCTCCCCTCTCTACCCACCAGGCTGTTAGGATGCTGAACTCTCTCCCTCTCTACCCACCAGGCTGTTAGGATGCTGAACTCTCGACCCACCAGGCTGTTAGGATGCTGAACTCTCTCCCCTCTCTACCCACCAGGCTGTTAGGATGCTGAACTCTCTCCCCTCTCTACCCACCAGGCTGTTAGGATGCTGAACTCTCTCCCCTCTCTACCCACCAGGCTGTTAGGATGCTGAACTCTCTCCCCTCTCTACCCACCAGGCTGTTAGGATGCTGAACTCTCTCCCCTCTCTACCCACCAGGCTGTTAGGATGCTGAACTCTCTCCCTCTATACGCACCAGGCTGTTAGGATGCTGAACTCTCTCCCCTCTCTACCCACCAGGCTGTTAGGATGCTGAACTCTCTCCTCTCTACCCACCAGGCTGTTAGGATGCTGAACTCTCTCCCCTCTCTACCCACCAGGCTGTTAGGATGCTGAACTCTCTCCCTCTCTACCCACCAGGCTGTTAGGATGCTGAACCCTCTCCCCTCTCTACCCACCAGGCTGTTAGGATGCTGAACTCTCTCCTCTCTACCCACCAGGCTGTTAGGATGCTTAACTCTCTCTCCTCTCTACCCACCAGGCTGTTAGGATGCTTAACTCTCTCCCCTCTCTACCCACCAGGCTGTTAGGATGCTGAACTCTCTCCCCTCTCTACCCACCAGGCTGTTAGGATGCTGAACTCTCTCCCCTCTCTACCCACCAGGCTGTTAGGATGCTGAACTCTCTCCCCTCTCTACCCACCAGGCTGTTAGGATGCTGAACTCTCTCCCCTCTCTACCCACCAGGCTGTTAGGATGCTGAACTCTCTCCCTCTCCACCCACCAGGCTGTTAGGATGCTGAACTCTCTCCCTCTCCACCCACCAGGCTGTTAGGATGCTGAACTCTCTCCCCTCTCCACCCACCAGGCTGTTAGGATGCTGAACTCTCTCCCCTCTCCACCCACCAGGCTGTTAGGATGCTGAACTCTCTCCCCTCTCCACCCACCAGGCTGTTAGGATGCTGAACTCTCTCCCCTCTCCACCCACCAGGCTGTTAGGATGCTGAACTCTCTCCCCTCTCTACCCACCAGGCTGTTAGGATGCTGAACTCTCTCCCCTCTCTACCCACCAGGCTGTTAGGATGCTGAACTCTCTCCCCTCTCCACCCACCAGGCTGTTAGGATGCTGAACTCTCTCCCCTCTCCACCCACCAGGCTGTTAGGATGCTGAACTCTCTCCCCTCTCCACCCACCAGGCTGTTAGGATGCTGAACTCTCTCCCCTCTCTACCCACCAGGCTGTTAGGATGCTGAACTCTCTCCCCTCTCTACCCACCAGGCTGTTAGGATGCTGAACTCTCTCCCCTCTCTACCCACCAGGCTGTTAGGATGCTGAACTCTCTCTCCCCTCTACCCACCAGGCTGTTAGGATGCTGAACTCTCTCCCCTCTCTCCCCACCAGGCGCTTAGGAGGCTGAACTCTCTCCCTCTCTACCCACCAGGCTGTTAGGATGCTGAACTCTCTCCCCTCTCTACCCACCAGGCTGTTAGGATGCTGAACTCTCTCCCCTCTCTACCCACCAGGCTGTTAGGATGCTGAACTCTCTCCCTCTCTACCCACCAGGCTGTTAGGATGCTGAACTCTCTCCCTCTCTACCCACCAGGCTGTTAGGATGCTGAACTCTCTCCCCTCTACCCACCAGGCTGTTAGGATGCTGAACTCTCTCCCTCTCTACCCACCAGGCTGTTAGGATGCTGAACTCTCTCCCCTCTCTACCCACCAGGCTGTTAGGATGCTGAACTCTCTCCTCTCTACCCACCAGGCTGTTAGGATGCTGAACTCTCTCCCTCTCTACCCACCAGGCTGTTAGGATGCTGAACTCTCTCCCTCTCTACCCACCAGGCTGTTAGGATGCTGAACTCTCTCCCCTCTCTACCCACCAGGCTGTTAGGATGCTGAACTCTCTACCCACCAGGCTGTTAGGATGCTGAACTCTCTCCCCTCTCTACCCACCAGGCTGTTAGGATGCTGAACTCTCTCCCCTCTCTACCCACCAGGCTGTTAGGATGCTGAACTCTCTCCCCTCTCTACCCACCAGGCTGTTAGGATGCTGAACTCTCTCCCCTCTCTACCCACCAGGCTGTTAGGATGCTGAACTCTCTCCCCTCTCTACCCACCAGGCTGTTAGGATGCTGAACTCTCTCCCCTCTCTACCCACCAGGCTGTTAGGATGCTGAACTCTCAACCCTCTCTACACACCAGGCAGTTATGATGATGAACTCTCTCCCTCTCCACCCTCCAGGCTGTTAGGATGCTGAACTCTCTCCCCTCTCTACCCACCAGGCTGTTAGGATGCTGAACTCTCTCCCCTCTCTACCCACCAGGCTGTTAGGATGCTGAACTCTCCCCTCTCTACCCACCAGGCTGTTAGGATGCTGAACTCTCTCCCCTCTCTACCCACCAGGCTGTTAGGATGCTGAACTCTCTCCCCTCTCTACCCACCAGGCTGTTAGGATGCTGAACTCTCTCCCCTCTCTACCCCTCTCCCCCTGGAAATAATCTCTTGATCAACACAAGCACTGACATCATATTTGTCTATTTGTCTGAAGCTTTTTATGTATATGAATGATTAAGACACAAAAATGTTACAGTAAAAATAATGTTAAGAGAAGAAAAGGAGCAGATTAAGTAAAGTGATCCATAAATAAAGTGTTCTCTGTGCCTCCATAGCGCCCCCTGCTCCTTGGGTAACGGCGCTGGTCACGTTCGTGGCTTTGGTGCTGGCTGTGGCGCTCGTCGCCGTTACAGCCATTTACCACAAACGGATCTGCCACTTCCTGTGCCCCAAAGACTCACTGCCTCAGGTCTGTGTGCACTATTCTACGAAGTTTATTCAAAGCCAGAACTCTAACAAATCATAACTACACGGGATTAACCCAATTCAATTTGAATTCAGTCCAAAATCACAAGTCATCGAACTCAAACTAAAAAAAAAAAAGAAGATCTGTTCCCGTAGATAAACAGATGAGACTGTCTTCCAGACTAGACCAAAAAGCCTTAAATCAGAGGAAATCTTGTGAATGGAGCAGACTGTACGGGTTTTGTGGGGATCTGTTTGGAGTGCATTTTGTACAGTGGGCTGGGACTGAAGGTACAGATGATATTCATTTCATATCGACCAGTCTTTTAACTTCTGTAATTCTGTCTAGCCTTTGCAGAACCTCCCGGAATGTCCCGACTTGCCACGCTTGCAGGAGGAACCATATCACCCGCTCACAATGATCCCAGGGCAGGATGAAGGGGAGCGCCTCACTGCAGACTCATGACACCAGAGTTTTACTTCGACACTACAGGCCGATCAGAGCTCCACCGAAACCGTCAGACTTTTTGTTTGTTGCCATTTCATGAACGGTGCGGTTATTATGAAGCGCCCTGTGACGGATGTGTCCATGAACAGCTGTTTAAATCAAGTTCAATATTGTTAATGTGGATGAACAGTACAGCAGCCACATGGCTCAATGTAACAAACACTGAAGATGTGAGCATCACGTTCCACCGACTTGTGTGGTCATGAGGAAGCATATGTGATTCTCTTTGTAGAGCATGGAGTCTGTTTGGTGTAACAGACTTAAATCTGTACAAGTATAAGCTTCAAGTCTCTGTGCCAGCCCGGGGTCTCCATACATGTGCCACATTTACAGCCCGGGTTCTCCATACGTGTGCCACATTTACAGCCCGGGGTCTCCATACATGTGCCACATTTACAGCCCGGGGTCTCCATACATGTGCCACATTTACAGCCCGGGTTCTCCATACATGTGCCACATTTACAGCCCGGGTTCTCCATACATGTGCCACATTTACAGCCCGGGGTCTCCATACATGTGCCACATTTACAGCCCGGGGTCTCCATACATGTGCCACATTTACAGCCCGGGGTCTCCATACATGTGCCACATTTACAGCCCGGGGTCTCCATACATGTGCCACATTTACAGCCCGGGTTCTCCATACATGTGCCACATTTACAGCCCGGGCTCTCCATACATGTGCCACATTTACAGCCCGGGTTCTCCATACGTGTGCCACATTTACAGCCCCGGTTCTCCATACATGTGCCACATTTACAGCCCCGGTTCTCCATACGTGTGCCACATTTACAGCCCGGGGTCTCCATACGTGTGCCACATTTACAGCCCGGGCTCTCCATACATGTGCCACATTTACAGCCCGGGTTCTCCATACGTGTGCCACATTTACAGCCCGGGTTCTCCATACGTGTGCCACATTTACAGCCCGGGGTCTCCATACATGTGCCACATTTACAGCCCGGGTTCTCCATACATGTGCCACATTTACAGCCCGGGCTCTCCATACGTGTGCCACATTTACAGCCCGGGCTCTCCATACGTGTGCCACATTTACAGCCCGGGCTCTCCATACGTGTGCCACATTTACAGCCCGGGTTCTCCATACGTGTGCCACATTTACAGCCCGGGCTCTCCATACATGTGCCACATTTACAGCCCGGGTTCTCCATACGTGTGCCACATTTACAGCCCTGCGCCTGGTCACCGCTCTCCACACCCCACATGAGCAGAGGGCACCTGCATGTGCTGCTACTGCTGCCCAGGCCCTCAGGATTTATATAATCTATAGAAGCCTTTGCTTATTATTAGAGGGCGTTTCTTGCTGAATCCATGGCCTGTCCATTGTTCTGTAAAGAAGTCGTGTCCATGGCTGATTGTCGGTGAACACTGTCATTTATTTGGTTGCTTAAGAACACGCTGTGAATCTGGCTCAGAATTCTCTCAGCATCTTGTTAGTGTTTTTCACATGAAAATGTTTGAAGAAAAAAATTCATTCATTTTTGGCATTCACAAAATGTGTTCTTTCCATGTGCTCTGGTTGAACAAATCCAATAGTCAGAGGCAGTCATATGAACGGGAAACAGATAAAAAACAAACATTTCTTTATGAAAATAAACTGTATGAGTGGAGTTCGAGTATTAAGCAGACTGTGTCTCTTTGTGCATTATACAAGCTGCTGCTCGGCTTTGGATTTGTGTCATATCCAAATGTGGTTGTATGGGGTAAGGTGGCTGTCATTAAGATGTGCACACTAAAGGAAAAGACATATTTCTCTGTATTCATGCATAAAATGTATTTTGTTTATTCTTGCCCTTGTGCATTGATCATTTGATTAACCCACACTATCCCACTGTTAAACCAGATTCTGAACAATAATCATTTATTGCTCTGCTTGAGCTGTTTATTCCAAATGTCACAGCTGGTGGCAGGAAGCTGCTCGTGCACCAGCCTCCAGGAAAGACACGCCTGTTTGTGGAAGTCTGACAGTTTGATTTTGTATATATTTTTAAGAGTTGCATTCCATGAGTTTACCTCTTCTCTACCTCTTCTCTACCTCTTCTCTACCTCTCACCTCTTCCATTTCATTTTAAATACAGTATTAATAGTTTCATCATCCAACCCTTCACATCCCGTTTGGTTACACGGTTCATTTCTTTTACGGTAATGGGCCTTATTTGGCCAGATGAAGTCAAAGTGGAGATGATCTGGTTTCTTCTATGACTGGGCATATTTAGGGCCAGAGAAATGTAAACCGACCTTGAGAAAAACAATGGGACAAGTCTTGCATCAGCCACATATTAAACCTTGTTTGAATTTGATTCATTAATTCAAATTAATTTCAGTTCAAATAGTTGATTGTCAGATTTTCATGTGCACATATGAAAAACTGAAACCCACGGCCCTGTGCTGGTGCAGGGTTAGTGTTAGTCAAAATAACATCAACATGCACAGAAATTACAGCCACAAATACTGAAAATCAAACAGATGATCACAGTATTCACACAACCTGGAAATAAAATGTGTCACTTATGAGAACTGCAAACCACAACTGTCAAAATAATGAATCACTCAAATTAAACTCACATTTGATCACCACCTGATAACCACCACCTGATAACCACCACCTGATAACCACCACCTGATAACCACCACCTGATAACCACCACCTGATAACCACCACCTGATAACCACCACCTGATAACCACCACCTGATAACCACCACCTGATAACCACCACCTGATAACCACCACCTGATAACCACCACCTGATAACCACCACCTGATAACCACCACCTGATAACCACCACCTGATAACCACCACCTGATAACCACCACCTGATAATCACCACCTGATAATCACCACCTGATAACCACCACCTGATAACCACCACCTGATAACCACCACCTGATAACCACCACCTGATAACCACCACCTGATAACCACCACCTGATAATCACCACCTGATAACCACCACCTGATAACCACCACCTGATAACCACCACCTGATAACCACCACCTGATAATCACCACCTGATAATCACCACCTGATAACCACCACCTGATAACCACCACCTGATAACCACCACCTGATAACCACCACCTGATAACCACCACCTGATAATCACCACCTGATAATCACCACCTGATAACCACCACCTGATAACCACCACCTGATAACCACCACCTGATAACCACCACCTGATAACCACCACCTGATAATCACCACCTGATAATCACCACCTGATAACCACCACCTGATAACCACCACCTGATAACCACCACCTGATAATCACCACCTGATAACCACCACCTGATAACCACCACCTGATAACCACCACCTGATAACCACCACCTGATAATCACCACCTGATAACCACCACCTGATAACCACCACCTGATAACCACCACCTGATAACCACCACCTGATAATCACCACCTGATAATCACCACCTGATAACCACCACCTGATAACACCACCTGATAACCACCACCTGATAACCACCACCTGATAATCACCACCTGATAATCACCACCTGATAACCACCACCTGATAAACACCACCTGATAACCACCACCTGATAACCACCACCTGATAATCACCACCTGATAATCACCACCTGATAACCACCACCTGATAACCACCACCTGATAACCACCACCTGATAACCACCACCTGATAACCACCACCTGATAACCACCACCTGATAATCACCACCTGATAACCACCACCTGATAACCACCACCTGATAACCACCACCTGATAAACACCACCTGATAATCACCACCTGATAACCACCACCTGATAACCACCACCTGATAACCACCACCTGATAACCACCACCTGATAACCACCACCTGATAATCACCACCTGATAATCACCACCTGATAACCACCACCTGATAACCACCACCTGATAACCACCACCTGATAACCACCACCTGATAATCACCACCTGATAACCACCACCTGATAACCACCACCTGATAATCACCACCTGATAACCACCACCTGATAACCACCACCTGATAACCACCACCTGATAACCACCACCTGATAAACACCACCTGAAAACCACCAACTCAAAAGCACCACCTCATAACCACCACCTGATAATCACCACCTGATAACCACCACCTGATAACCACCACCTGATAACCACCACCTGATAATCACCACCTGATAACCACCACCTGATAACCACCACCTGATAACCACCACCTGATAACCACCACCTGATAATCACCACCTGATAACCACCACCTGATAACCACCACCTGATAACCACCACCTGATAACCACCACCTGATAAACACCACCTGATAACCACCACCTGATAACCACCACCTGATAACCACCACCTGATAACCACCACCTGATAACCACCACCTGATAACCACCACCTGATAATCACCACCTGATAATCACCACCTGATAACCACCACCTGATAACCACCACCTGATAACCACCACCTGATAACCACCACCTGATAACCACCACCTGATAATCACCACCTGATAACCACCACCTGATAACCACCACCTGATAACCACCACCTGATAATCACCACCTGATAACCACCACCTGATAACCACCACCTGATAACCACCACCTGAAACCCACCACCTGATAACCACCACCTGATAACCACCACCTGATAAACACCACCTGATAACCACCACCTGATAACCACCACCTGATAACCACCACCTGATAATCACCACCTGATAATCACCACCTGATAACCACCACCTGATAACCACCACCTGATAACCACCACCTGATAACCACCACCTGATAATCACCACCTGATAACCACCACCTGATAACCACCACCTGATAATCACCACCTGATAACCACCACCTGATAACCACCACCTGATAATCACCACCTGATAATCACCACCTGATAACCACCACCTGATAACCACCACCTGATAACCACCACCTGATAATCACCACCTGATAATCACCACCTGATAATCACCACCTGATAACCACCACCTGATAATCACCACCTGATAACCACCACCTGATAACCACCACCTGATAACCACCACCTGATAACCACCACCTGATAACCACCACCTGATAACCACCACCTGATAACCACCACCTGATAACCACCACCTGATAAACACCACCTGATAACCACCACCTGATAACCACCACCTGATAATCACCACCTGATAACCACCACCTGATAACCACCACCTGATAACCACCACCTGATAACAACCACCTGATAACAACCACCTGATAAACACCACCTGATAACCACCACCTGATAAACACCACCTGATAATCACCACCTGATAATCAACACCTGATAATCACCACCTGATAATCACCACCTGATAATCACCACCTGATAACCACCACCTGATAACCACCACCTGATAACCACCACCTGATAACCACCACCTGATAATCACCACCTGATAACCACCACCTGATAACCACCACCTGATAACCACCACCTGATAACCACCACCTGATAATCACCACCTGATAACCACCACCTGATAACCACCACCTGATAACCACCACCTGATAACCACCACCTGATAATCACCTGATAATCACCACCTGATAATCACCACCTGATAATCACCACCTGATAACCACCACCTGATAACCACCCACCTGATAACCACCACCTGATAATCACCACCTGATAATCACCACCTGATAATCACCACCTGATAACCACCACCTGATAACCACCACCTGATAACCACCACCTGATAACCACCACCTGATAACCACCACCTGATAATCACCACCTGATAACCACCACCTGATAACCACCACCTGATAACCACCACCTGATAACCACCACCTGATAACCACCACCTGATAATCACCACCTGATAACCACCCACCTGATAACCACCACCTGATAACCACCACCTGATAATCACCACCTGATAACCACCACCTGATAACCACCCACCTGATAACCACCACCTGATAACCACCACCTGATAACCACCACCTGATAATCACCACCTGATAACCACCACCTGATAACCACCACCTGATAACCACCACCTGATAATCACCACCTGATAATCACCACCTGATAATCACCACCTGATAATCACCACCTGATAAACACCACCAGATAAACACCACCTGATAAACACCACCTGATAAACACCACCTGATAATCACCACCTGATAATCACCACCTGATAACCACCACCTGATAACCACCACCTGATAACCACCACCTGATAACCACCACCTGATAACCACCACCTGATAACCACCACCTGATAACCACCACCTGATAACCACCACCTGATAACCACCACCTGATAACCACCACCTGATAACCACCACCTGATAATCACCTGATAATCACCACCTGATAATCACCACCTGATAATCACCACCTGATAACCACCACCTGATAACCCCCCACCTGATAACCACCACCTGATAACCACCACCTGATAACCACCACCTGATAACCACCACCTGATAACCACCACCTGATAACCACCACCTGATAATCACCACCTGATAATCACCACCTGATAACCACCACCTGATAACCACCACCTGATAACCACCACCTGATAACCACCACCTGATAACCACCACCTGATACGCACCACCTGATAAGCACCACCTGATGACCCCCACCTGATAACCACCACCTGCTCACCACCACCTGATAACCACCACCTGATAAACACCACCTGATAAACACCACCTGATAAACACCACCTGATAATCACCACCTGATAACCACCACCTGATAACCACCACCTGATAACCACCACCTGATAATCACCACCTGATAACCACCACCTGATAACCACCACCTGATAACCACCACCTGATAACCACCACCTGATAACCACCACCTGATAACCACCACCTGATAATCACCACCTGATAATCACCACCTGATAACCACCACCTGATAACCACCACCTGATAATCACCACCTGATAATCACCACCTGATAACCACCACCTGATAACCACCACCTGATAAACACCACCTGATAACCACCACCTGATAACCACCTCCTGATAACCACCACCTGATAACCACCACCTGATAACCACCACCTGATAACCACCACCTGATAATCACCACCTGATAATCACCACCTGATAACCACCACCTGATAACCACCACCTGATAACCACCACCTGATAACCACCACCTGATAACCACCACCTGATAACCACCACCTGATAAACACCACCTGATACTCACCACCTGATAACCACCACCTGATAACCACCACCTGATAACCACCACCTGATAACCACCACCTGATAATCACCTGATAATCACCACCTGATAATCACCACCTGATAATCACCACCTGATAACCACCACCTGATAACCACCACCTGATAACCACCACCTGATAATCACCACCTGATAACCACCACCTGATAACCACCACCTGATAACCACCACCTGATAACCACCAGCTGATAACCACCACCTGATAACCACCACCTGATAACCACCACCTGATAATCACCACCTGATAATCACCACCTGATAATCACCACCTGATAACCACCACCTGATAACCACCACCTGATAACCACCACCTGATAATCACCACCTGATAACCACCACCTGATAACCACCACCTGATAACCACCACCTGATAACCACCACCTGATAACCACCACCTGATAACCACCACCTGATAACCACCACCTGATAACCACCACCTGATAATCACCTGATAATCACCACCTGATAATCACCACCTGATAATCACCACCTGATAACCACCACCTGATAACCACCCACCTGATAACCACCACCTGATAATCACCACCTGATAATCACCACCTGATAATCACCACCTGATAATCACCACCTGATAACCACCCACCTGATAACCACCACCTGATAACCACCACCTGATAACCACCACCTGATAATCACCTGATAATCACCACCTGATAATCAACACCTGATAATCACCACCTGATAACCACCACCTGATAACCACCACCTGATAATCACCACCTGATAACCACCACCTGATAACCACCACCTGATAACCACCACCTGATAACCACCACCTGATAACCACCACCTGATAATCACCACCTGATAACCACCACCTGATAACCACCCACCTGATAACCACCACCTGATAACCACCACCTGATAACCACCACCTGATAACCACCACCTGATAACCACCACCTGATAACCACCACCTGATAACCACCACCTGATAACCACCCACCCAGCACAAATAAAACTCAGCTAAACTCTGATAGGAAAGGCATCAGATCTCATAACTTAATAAAAATAAATACATGTGTCGCAAATAAACAAAATGATAAGTGTGTAAAATGTGGACTGCTAAACATCAGGTCCGTCTCCTCTAAATCTCTTTTAATAAATGAATTAATTGGCGACTTTAATATTGATCTTCTAGCTCTAACTGAAACATGGCTTCAGGAAAATGATTGTTAGTGTGGCATGTCGGTGTGTGCTTCACCTTTAAGGTGAATGGTGGGTGGCATCGACATAACCCACAAAGACTATGGCAGGTCATCTTAACATTTAAAAGCTAAACTGGATCTGTATTGCAGATATCTGTAATTCAGTTTTGCCTCGTCAAAAAGAACATTTCGAATATCCGCAGCTACATTCTTCCTGTCCGTAACTGTCAGATATCCAGAAGGAAATTCTTCCTCGGGCAAATTACGTCACTTTTGCCGTTCATTTGTATGGGGTTCATCATTACGGACATCTACACTTCAGTTTCAGATGTCCATTATGTGAATTACGGATATCCACACCTGAATTATAGATATCTGTAATTCCAGTTTGAGATATCTACAGTTTGATTTTGACTCGTCATAACTTCAGTTCAAGATAACTTTAATTTAGTTCAATTCAAGATATCTATATGTTCCTTTTCAGAGGTCTTAAATTAAGTTTTGACTCGGCGAAATGAAGTTGTAGATATCTGTAACTGGAATTATGACTAGTCGAAGTTACACTGTAGATATCTCAGACTGGAGTTAGGGACAGTCATAATGTAATTGTAGATAATCTATTATCAACTTACAGATATCTTGAACTGAATTTTAATTAGAGATATCTGAAATTGGAGATATCTGTAAAGTTAATTCTGCCTAGTCAAAATGTAATTACAGATATCTTGAATTAGAGTTTTGACCAGGTGAAATAACACTGCAGATATCTGTATGCAAATTACCCCCTACTCCCACCCCCACTTTTGGCGGGAGCAGAGCGCCTTCGTCCACCTGTTGTGTTCAATATTTACTTGTAGGAAACATGTCGGAGCGGCCAGACGGGGAAGGCGTCTTTAACAGACTATTTAATGCTGCTGCCCGTGCTTAACTGCTCTTCAGTTCGTTATTTGTGTCTGGGGACAGCAAATGTTCAATTCTTCGGAGATTTCTTTCACAGTTTTCAACACAACGACGCTCCCTCTCTCCGCAAATCCCCTGCGCGAGGGCTCGTTCAACTTCGTGCCATTTTCTAGTGGCCGTTTCAATAACACCCAAGGCCATGGCTGCTTTTCTTCTTCCCTTCACCAGTCTTTCAACGTTCTCTGCATTCACCATAGAGAAAAGAACCCACTTCCTCTTTGATTTTGGCGGGGAAAGGATATTACGTATTTGTGGATATCTAAAATAGAGCAACGTCAGGCACAATAATTTACACTAGTCATAATGACGTTTGAGAAATCTTTAACTTTCATTCTGCCTGGTCACAACTGAATTACAGATATCCTCAATTGCCATTTAAGATGTGTGACGAGTGGAATGTCGGTTTCAATGACGTAATTGTAGATATCTGTAATTCAATTTTTCCTAGTCAAAACTGAATTACAGATATCTCTATCATTTCGACTTGTAACAATTACGTTACAGATATGACAATTTCGACTATCCAAAATGTAATTATGACTAGTCAGAAGGACATTGTTGATATCAACAATGTTCATTCTGGATAGTCAAACTTTGCTATTAAATGTTAAAATGGCGTGCCGTAAAAGACAGGTGCGCGCATGGCGCGCGCTCATACACACACCTCCTCGAGTGGGCTTTGAGGTGGCAGCGGGCTTCGGTACCGCAGGACCGCGTTCGGGGTCATATCTCAACCAGTGCGCTCTTCTCGTCCTTTTATCAGGACTACGGTCTGGACTGGTCATTGTGGCCAACTTCACAGAGGTCATGTGGTCTTACTCTGTGTTGTGGGAGTGCGCGCTCGAGGGCGCGCGTTGTGGGCTTGGAGCTCTTCCCGGGGTAAGTCTGCTCATTGTTTCGCCTTTGCTTTGGGTTGAATGCCAGGGCTGACACCAAATTCTGCCTCAGATCCTGGGAAGTTGTGGGAATTGGCCGCGATTCCCCCGCGGCTCTCCCCCTCCTCCTGCTGCTCACAGGTGCACGCGCCTCTCACCGGTAAGATGCAACACTTTCTCCAGTGTAGGGTTAATTCATTACCTTTTTATTTATACTCGTGTTTCTTATTTAGGCGCTGTGTGCGCGGCCCGCGTTGGAGCCGCCACCTCCTGTTAAAGGGGCCGTTGTTTTTGTCCGGTTTTGTCCGCACGCGCACGTTACAACTGCGAGTTCATTCATTCACTTGTGGCCGGTGCCTTGCACTCTATAGTGCGCATGCTCAGGAGCAGATTCGCACCTTGCCCCATTTGGGCGAGTAAATTTATTTAAATAGGCAAAGACTCTTCTCATTTAATGTGAGAGCTCTGCCTTTCTGGGCAGCTGCATGTTTGTTGTGTGTTATTTTGTATATTTCTTGTTGATTTGCATGTGCATTTATTTTGTCATTTCTCTTTATTTACATTGCTTGTTTTGTTAATTTGGTTACTTATTATTGCCTGATTTGCTGTGTTTTTTTCATTTTATTGTCTTGATTTAAATTGTTGCCTATTAATTTAATTTTCATTGTCCAAGTTTATTGGGCTTAAGGTGCCCTGCAACCTCCATGACATGTGCTCTGTGGGTTTAAATGGTAATTGTGTAATATAAAGTTTTGATATTTTTATGAGAATATAGGCCTATTTTAAATATTTTTGATACAAATTAAATAAATTCAATTTTGTTAAATAATCCACCTCTCTTTTGTCCAGACCTTGTGCGGCCTTCTGTGTAAAATTCGTTACCTCAAGATAATCTGGTTTTAGGGCCATATACCCTAGGTGGCGTTGTTGGGTTAATTCCAGAGTTAAGCTTGCTAACTACTGCTCTCGCTACATTAGACTAAACGAATCTACACCTCCAAGTCACGTGAACTTTCAAAGTGCCAGGAGCACAGGTGGAGGTGGCGGTGTGGCCGTCATTTCTCACTCCAGCCTAATTCTCAGCCTCAAATCTAATTATACATTCCGCTCCTTTGAAAGCCTCGCACTATCTATTACGTGCACCAACTGGAAAAACCAAAAAGCTGTTATATTTATAACAATCTACCGACCTCCTGGTCCTTATGCCGAGTTTCTGTCAGAGTTTTCTGACTTTATTTCAAGTTTAGTTTTGGAATGGGAAAGGATTGTTATAGTTGGAGATTTCAACATTCATGTTGATAACAGCAGTGAGCCTCAGCAGTGCTTTTGGTGCTCTCCTGGATGGGGTCGGTTTTACCCAGAGTGTGAACAAGCCGACTCACTGTCACAATCACACTCTTGACCTCGTCCTAACTTATGGTATTGAGATTAATGATTTACTTGTAATTCCTCAAAACCCTTTACTCTCTGACCATTTTTTAATTACCTTTCAATTCGTACTAAAAGACTATCCAGCTCTGCAGGAGAAAACTATAATGAAAAGAACAATATCAGAAAAATCAGTAGCCGAGTTCAAAGAAATAATGGAGCCAGTATTAAATGATATGCCATGTGACATTGAGAACAACTTTAATCCAATTATCATGGATCAGTTTGTTGATAGGACAATGCTCACCTTAAAATCTGCTCTCGATGTTGCAGCTCCACTAAAACAGAAAAGCATTAAACCAAGACCTCCGGCTCCTTGGTTTACTCCAGAACTGTGATCACTCAAACAACACGTGAGACGCACAGAGAAGCTCTGGCGCCGCTCGCGCTCCGAGCAGTCTCTGAAGGCATGGAAGCTCTGCCTGCTCTCTTATAAGGCCGCTCTGCCAAAAGCACAAACCAGATACTATTCAAACCTAATAGAAGGAAACAAAAGCAACCCCAGATTTCTGTTCAGCACTGTAGCCAGGCTGACAAACTCACACACTGCCCCTGAGTCTCTTCTCCCCTCAAAGTTCAGTTGTGACTTTCTTGAATTCTTCGATTACAAAATTACACCATTAGAGACAAGATCAACGAAGCCACTCCAAAAATCAGCCCCGAGCAAATTCAGCAAATCCAGTCAGTAACACCAATATCCCACATAAATCCTCTAACAGCATTAGACAAATTTACTCCTGTCGATGAGGCGGAGATTACCTCAGTCATCATGTCGTCCAAACCATCAACTTGTTTGCTCGACCCTATTCCAGTCAAACTCCTCAAAGAAGCTCCACTTAATAATAGGTTCCATCCATAACATAATAAATATGTCATTAGAAAATGGCTTTGTTCCTCAGTCCTTTAAATATGCTGTAATTAAACCGCTTTTGAAAAAACCTATCTTAAATCCTGATGAACTAGCCAACTACAGACCTATTTCGAATCTTCCATTTCTCTCAAAGATTCTGGAACGAGTTGTGGTGAAACAGCTTTGTCACCATCTGCAGGGCAATAATTTATATGAAAAATTTCAGTCTGGTTTCAGAGCTCACCACAGCACAGAAACTGCTCTGCTTAAAGTGACAAATGATTTGCTACTAGCTGCTGATAACGGGCTGGCTTCAGTCCTGGTCCTACTGGACCTCAGTGCAGCGTTTGACACCATTGATCACAACATTCTACTGCAGAGGTTAGAATGTGACATAGGTGTCAGAGGGACTGCCCTCAAATGGTTTAAATCCTCTCTATCAGATAGGTACCAGTTTGTTAGTGTAAACCAGTGCACCTCTCCCTGCTCTAAAGTAGCTTGTGGTGTTCCACAAGGATCTGTGCTTGGTCCAATCCTGTTTACTCTGTATATGTTGCCATTAGGGAACATTATCAGAAAACATGGCATTAATTTCCACTGCTATGCTGATGACACTCAGCTGTACTTATCAATGAAACCTAATCAGATCAAATGGATAAGCTCAGTGCCTGTGTGAAGGACATCAAAACCTGGATGACCCTGAATTACCTGCTCTTAAACCCTGAAAAAACAGAGGTCATTGTTGTCGGTCCTAAAGGTCAGAGAGATTCTCTGTATAACCAGATAATCTCACTTGACAATGTGAGTATAGCCTCTAGCTCTACTGTAAAAAACTTGGAGTCGTATTTGACCAAAATCTCTCATTCACAGCTCATATAAACCAAGCTTGTAAAACTGCATATTTTCACCTGCGAAACAGAACTAAAATCAAAAATATTTTGCCTAAAAATGATGCTGAAAAACTTATCCCTGCATTTGTTCCATCCAGACTAGATTACTGTAATTCTCTGCTCACCGTCTGCGCTAAAGGTACTTTAAGAAGCTTCCAGTTGGTCCAAAATGCAGCGGCCAGAGTCCTAACAGGAACTAAAAGACGTGATCACATCAGTCCTGTGTTAAAATCACTGCACTGGCTTCCTGTCGAGTTTAGAATTAAATTCAAAGTTCTCCTCCTGACATACAAAGCCTTAAACAATATGGCCCCATCATATCTTCAGGATGCCATTGTCCCCTATCAGCCAAATAGAGCACTTCACTCTCAGAATGCAGGATTATTAGTGGTTCCTAGAGTGTCTAAAAGTACAGTGGGGGGGAGAGCCTTCAGTTACCAAGCTCCTGTGTTATGGAATCAACTCCCTGTTGGTGTTAAACAGGCTCCACAGTCTCTTTATTTAAGACCAGGCTTAAAACCTTCCTCTTCGGAATAGCTTATGACCAGGTTACTTAGTTGATGTCACTAAGATAAGCTGCTGCAGGAGATAACAAGCTGGGGGAAGTGTGGCAACCTGAGCACTGTCCTCTGTTTCCTCCTATTTTCTCACCAGCATCACTCACTATGTTCTCATCTGTAGTTTGTTCATTGCTATTCACATGTTGTCCCCTGTCCCACTCCCCCTGTGGAGTGGAACTCTTTCAGACGCCTGATGGCAGCTGGACCTCTCTCCTCCTCCTCGCCTGGCTCCTTCTCCTCGCCCGGCTCCTCCCCCTCGCCCGGCTCCTCCCCCTCCCCCGGCTCCTCCTCCTCCTCCTCGCCCGGCTCCTCCTCCTCCCCCGGCTCCTCCCCCTCGCCCTGCTCCTCCCCCTCCCCCGGCTCCTCCCCCTCCCCCGGCTCCTCCTCCTCCTCCTCGCCCGGCTCCTCCTCCTCCCCCGGCTCCTCCCCCTCCCCCAGCTCCTCCTCCCCGGCTCCTTCCCCACCTGGGTAGCTGTGGTCATACTGAACTGGCCCACGGGCCTGGACATCTATAGCCTGTCCGTCCATGGGAGTGGATCCCTCCTTCACTGTAGTTCTCCCCGAGGTTTCTTCTTTTTCCCAGGACCCTGGGTTTTTTGGAGTTTTTCCTTGCTGAGAAGGAGGGTCTAAGGACAGGGGATGACTGGACCATGTTTCATTTGCTGCTTTACATGAATGTTGTTTATTCCTGTGTTGATATGTCTGTGTGTATGTTTTACTCATCCAAATCTTGGAACGGCCTTAGAGGAAACTGTTGTTGTGATTTTGGGCGCTACAAAAATAAATTGAATTGAAATCCAATGGTTAATCACCTCAGAGTTATATTTAAACTTAGCATCGCTCTCAAACATGAATAAACCCACAATCTAAAAACCTTTTCAGACAGGACACAGTTATCCCCATCGCCACAGAGCAAGAAGGTCCCGGGTTCCATTCCTGTAGTGGATGGGGCAGTTTCCAAACTCTCCCAGTCTCCCTGGGCGCAGTATTATTGACTGACTCTAAATCTTACCCTGCCGGACAAGTGAGTTGTGTTTGTGCGTGTAGTAGGTTTAAGAGCTGGAAACAAACAAAAATCAGCCATGGAAAGAAACAGGGTTAGTCAGTTGCATTTGACCTTGAACAGGACCGGAAGGTGAACCCCCCCTTCAGCTGACATGTGAACCTGTCTGACTTCCCTCTGACCTCCCTCTGACCTCCCTCTGACCTCCCTCTGACCTCCCTCTGACCTCCCTCTGACCCTGCCACACACGCGAGTTTGCGACGCAAATGGAGGAAACAAACAAAAAAAAAAAAGCAGACAGTGACTGCCTTGAAACAGGGTTAATCAATATAAGAATTGGATTTTACCTTGAACAGGACCAGGCGATGAACAGGTTTAATCCATCCATCCCGTGCCCTCTTTCTTACCTTATTTCAGTACTGTTTTTAGTTATTGTTATTATTTTAATACACTACCACTACTTCCAATCTGAAAAAAATCTAACCCTACAATACAATCTTTGCTCATCTTGAGGAACCCCGTCCATCTTGAAGCCCCCCTTAGTCTACAGTAATACTAATACTACTGCTATCACTAGTCCTACTTGTGCGCCTCCTCCTGCCATACAGGAGATCCATACTGTCCCCTTCACCTGATCCTGCATCTTACCCCACCACACAGTCCTTTTGGTAATCAGATGTGCTTGTGGAGTATTGAGGTGTGTGCGTGGGGTTAAAAGGTTAAAGTTGAGGTTAAGGGTTTTTTTAGTGTTGTGTACAGTAAATTCCTTTTTCATCTAACCAGGCACAGCAAGTGAAGTGGACTTTAGTTTTCATTCACAGAACTCATGCACCAACTAATCAGTCAGTTCCTCTGAAATATGTAGTAACCTTTACTTTAAGAGTACGTTCATCTTACTTTGTGGCTATACCGGTTTGTCACAGCCTGATCCCGACAGATCTCAGAAGCTCAGCAGGGCCTGGTTAGTACTTGGATGGAGACACTGGGAATTCCAGGTGCCACAGTGGGGCCAGTCACAAAAACTGTCATTGTGTCCTTAGGTAAGACACTTCACCCACATTGTCTAGTATGAAAGTGGAGTGTGTGTGAGTGTTGGTGGTGGTCAGAGGGGCCAATGGTGCAGATTAGAGCCTCACTTCCCTCAGTCTGCCCCAGGGCAGCTGTGGCTGCAGGAGTAGTTTACACCACTGAGTGTGGAGTGAATGAAAAATGAACTGTGCAGAGCTTTGGGTGTTATGAAAGGCGCTGTATAAATGCAATGATTAATGATTAATTACTTGGTAAAACCAGGGAAACCGATTGCCTTGAACTGAGCAAGTAAATGTTACTGATTTACACAAGTTAGAGTAAAAACAGGTTATATTCTGCAATAATGCCATTTAGATCTGCACCAGGTACACAAGGATCTGAATATTTATTAGTCTTTGAAAAAAACGCAGCAAAACTTTTGTTCAGCTTCACTTCAAACACATCGTAACATGTTTAACAATAGAATAATAAAGCTCAGTCATTTCATGTCAACTCAACTAAGGCCCCCACACTTAGGGCTCAAAAATACTATAAGAAACAGAACAGGTGTAAGTGAGCACAGTGAGTGAACAGAGGGTTTGGGTTACAGAGAGACGGCCCTGGGATGATCAGGGAATGAGTGGAGCTGTATGAAAAAGGGAGGGAGCGAAAGGAGGACCGGGACACACTGGCAAATGGAGCTCTTGACAATAATCCGTCACTGTTGAAGCTCCTCGTCTCATTCAAGTTGACCTGAGTCTAAGTAATGTGCTGTTACTTTACCACAATATTAAGATCCACAAATTCGTAGCTGTGAGTAAAGTAAACACGCTGAATGCAAGTGAAGCCTAGTGTTAGTGTGTTAAAGTTTTATTTAAAGTCTAACATTTTATGTGGCTTAGGCGATGACAAATGCCTGCGTAGAGTCTTGTCTTAGGACCAGTGTTGTTTTTCAAACTTGTGATTGTCTGAGCACTGTGATGAATCTAAAAGCTAAGTGTTTTGAGTGGACTCTACATTTGTGTTTCTGCAGGTGAAAGAAGTGTATGAGGCATGTAACAGATTATTTCATTAAAAAACAAGATGAAAAAATCAAAAGGGTCTTTAAATTCCAAAATAGTCTTGAAGGATGAAGAGGACATTCCAAAGGCATCAGCTTCTGACTCACTATGTACTAACTGCAAAGAGATATTGCACTGATTATGTTTTCACTATTTGAACATGTCCCCAGTACAGGAGAAGTCATTTTACTCAGAACAAACTGGATTTGATCCAGATCTTGGAAATGACCTGTGTCAAATGACAGACTGTTCGAATAATTCCTTTGGCCTCTTGGGGTGCACCAAATAAATATCTGAGCGTTTTTGTTGTGCCTGTGACCTCAGACCCTTGTGTTCTTGATGATGATGATGATATAATATGACAGTCCTTATGTTACGTGTATGTTGCGCCTGATATTACATTTTTCGTACCGCTAACTTGCCATTTATTTGTCTTCTAGAAGACCCCAACTCACAGGAACTGTTCCAATCAACTGAGGAGCGCCTGGCCAACACCATGAAGATGACGGACACATCTGTTCATAAAGTAAATACGTCTCCAGTATTAGTAATAATGATTTATAACGATAATAGTAAGAAATACATTATAAGGTCATTAAAAAGAAAGTACTTCAGCATACTCATTATTCAAATGTGTTCCTCCTGCATATTCCGAGCTCATGATCCTCTATCAAAGCTGCACTCACTGACAGACTGAGGGCCAGTGTCACTGTGTGCACGGTGCTTTCACATTTAGTCTGAATTGTGTTCACAATGACCAATATTTCCATGGTAAATGAATGAAAACAGTAATTGTGATGCATGTATCTTTTCCTGGATCAGGCCCTTTTGCAGCCATATCCAGCTAAACTTGTTTTTCAAACTTCACTCCAGCGGAGACGAACATGTCGCCTCTGAAGCTTTATAACAGAGACAAGATATGTGCAGGTAGAATTTCTTGTTTTATGTAAAAGGAATAATAATTGTTCATGTGTTGAAATGAAATGTCTGTGGAGGGTCATCCGTGTGTTTAAAGGCTGCGCGCTGAACAAACCTTTAGACATCTTGACTAAAAAGGTCAAAAAGGAAAAATCGAGGGTCAAGGAAAATTTACCTTTGCCATTTCTACAAGCCAGTGTCTTGAGATGATGAAGAAATGATCAGTGGTGTTTGTATCTGGTTGCGTTTTGCTGATGCAGTCTCTGTATTGTGAAGGTCTCAAGATCTGTGAGGCTGGAGCTGCAGGAGTCAGAGAACTTCCGTGTAGTTAGTCCCAACGATAGGATTGGCTACAAGTTACACAGTTTTATTCTCTCCCCAAGAAAACAAGGTATATTTACTGATTGCAGGAAAAGAAAATAATTGAAATAGGCAATTAACTGAAAATGAATTATTTATAACCAGATCAAAATCATTACCTTTATGTTTGTTGGTTAAGGTTACGGCAACATCCATATCAAGAGTCATAAATTGAAGGGTCAAAGGCCAAGCATTAGGTTGGACCATAATATTGTTTATCTACACCTCACTGATACTGTAAGAAACTAACCTGAGAAACAGCTTAAACTGAAATGGACCAACTCTAAAGTAGGGCTAACATTATGACATGATCCCCACTGTGTTTAATGTGTCCTACTGTACTGTGACCAGATATTAGGTCACAGAGACTAGTAATCTGTTGTCTGTGTACAGGACTATCAACATCGTCTGGTCTGCGTCACTGAGAGGAAGCGCTTCCAGATCCCAGTTGTTGCCATTGGGCCCCGTGCCATCCTCCACTTTCCAGATGAATCCATTTTACCCATCTGCCCCGTGAAAGCAGCTACAGAGAAAACTCCTTATGTGCGCACCATTGGAAACAGCAGTGACGTCTCTCACAAAGAAAATTACAGTCACCAGCACATTATAATCCCATTTCTTGATTCAATTAACCTACACATAAATGTATACATGAGGTTCCTCATTGGAGCCTGGAACGTGGGAATATTTGCAGTCACAAAGCACGAACACTTTCCCACCTTGGAGTCTTTAGCAGAATTCTACGAGCATCATTATATGCCTCCTTAATCTGATTCATCTTTGCGTTGCTGTAATTACACCATAGGTGAGCTGTGTACAAGGGAGTGAAGGATGATCTAAAAAGAGTCATTTTGACATCATTTGTACACATATGAATTTGTGTACCAGCATATTCACTTGTGAATACAGTTTACAACAATGACTCTGGACGTCATCATCATCATCACAGGAGTCATTTCTAATAATATGGCCCAAGGATTTTGTTTTTGTTGCATTACAGCTGATTCTCATTTAAATAAAGGAGGGGAAGCTTAACTTCTGATCCTCCTTAGTCCTGGAAATCATGACAACTCTCTTTTTTGAATTATATCCGAGATCAAACTGCATCCCAAACTCTGAACAGACCCTCATCAGTTGGTGTAGAGCAGCTCTTATACGACATCAGAACAACTAAATCATCAGTGTGCAACAGATGAGCCTGTTCCCACTGTGCAGCCAGTCTTACACTGTCGTAGTTTTCCAGACAAATCATCCACGTTAGGTTAAAAAAAACAGGAGACAATATTCCACCTTTCCTGACACCATTGGTAACCAGGAAAGGGTTAGAAGATGCTCTGCCCCATCTGACCTGCATGGTTTGATGGGAATACCAATAATGTAATATTGAATATAAAGGAACCCCTCGCTCATATGTAATGGTTGTAAAACAAGACAATTTAAAAGATTATATACATTTACAATTTAAAAGGTATATTACATTTATGACACGATATTACTACTGTTCCATATGTAATTCATAGTAGGATTTATATTAAAAAGGTGAAGTAATTTCATTTCACTGGTACATGATTATTATTTGTTTTGCATTATATTGTATTTGACTGAATGAAGCACCTCCGGTCCGGTGGACAGTAGGGGGCGCTCTGGTTCGGTCTTGCGTCATTAAAACCACTGACTTGAGACCTGAACAACCGCTGTTTTATTTACTCAAGTTTTATCCCCCTTTTTCAGGGGCCGTGGTTGTAACACACACAGTTGAATAAAGTTTCCCATGATTAACACGGTTAATCCACGGTTGGAAGCATCTAGAAAACACTGAAATATTGTTGAGTTCTTCTTCTTATACTTTGAGATGAGTTCTTTTAATGCATATATACTTCCTCTAATCTCTTTCTAACATTCTTGACTGTCATTTTACCCAAACAAAGTGCATTTGCATGTAAATTAAAGCAGTTCCTCTTATTTTTCACAGGTGAAGTTGTTTATATCAGCTTGTTTGGAGCTTGTAAAGAGTTGATCCTCCAGCTTGAGACTGACCTGGTCCAGATGGACAAGACCTACATATGTTTGTCCAGTGTAAAGACGTCTCCCAGAAACACCAGCGACTTCCCACTGCACTGCTTTTGGACTACACAGCACAGCCACAGTGAGCAGGACGAGGGGAGGGCATCTGACACACTACAGGACGAGGGGAGGGCATCTGACACACTACAGGACGAGGGGAGGGCATCTGACACACTACAGGACAAGGGGAGGGCATCTGACACACTACAGGAGGAGGGGAGGGCATCTGACACACTACAGGACGAGGGGAGGGCATCTGACACACTACAGGACGAGGGGAGGGCATCTGACACACTACAGGACGAGGGGAGGGCATCTGACACACTACAGGACAAGGGGAGGGCATCTGACACACTACAGGACAAGGGGAGGGCATCTGACACACTGCAGGACGAGGGGAGGGCATCTGACACACTACAGGACGAGGGGAGGGCATCTGACACACTACAGGATGAGGGGAGGGCATCTGACACACTACAGGAGGAGGGGAGGGCATCTGACACACTACAGGACGAGGGGAGGGCATCTGACACACTACAGGACGAGGGGAGGGCATCTGACACACTACAGGACAAGGGGAGGGCATCTGACACACTACAGGACGAGGGGAGGGCATCTGACACACTACAGGAGGAGGGGAGGGCATCTGACACACTACAGGAGGAGGGGAGGGCATCTGACACACTACAGGAGGAGGGGAGGGCATCTGACACACTACAGGAGTAGGGGAGGGCATCTGACACACTACAGGACGAGGGGAGGGCATCTGACACACTACAGGACAAGGGGCGGGCCTCTGTCACACTTCAGGAGGAGGAGGGCATCTGACACACTACAGGACGAGGGGAGGGCATCTGACACACTACAGGACGAGGGGAGGGCATCTGACACACTACAGGAGGAGGGGAGGGCATCTGACACACTACAGGACGAGGGGAGGGCATCTGACACACTACAGGAGGAGGGGAGGGCATCTGACACACTACAGGACAAGGAGAGGGCATCTGACACACTACAGGACAAGGGGAGGGCATCTGACACACTACAGGAGGAGGGGAGGGCATCTGACACACTACAGGAGGAGGGGAGGGCATCTGACACACTACAGGAGGAGGGGAGGGCATCTGACACACTACAGGAGGAGGGGAGGGCATCTGACACACTACAGGACGAGGGGAGGGCATCTGACACACTACAGGACGAGGGGAGGGCATCTGACACACTACAGGAGGAGGGGAGGGCATCTGACACACTACAGGAGGAGGGGAGGGCATCTGACACACTACAGGACGAGGGAGGGCATCTGACACACTACAGGAGGAGGGGAGGGCATCTGACACACTACAGGACGAGGGGAGGGCATCTGACACACTACAGGACGAGGGGAGGGCATCTGACACACTACAGGAGGAGGGGAGGGCATCTGACACACTACAGGACGAGGGGAGGGCATCTGACACACTACAGGAGGAGGGGAGGGCATCTGACACACTACAGGACAAGGGGAGGGCATCTGACACACTACAGGAGGAGGGGAGGGCATCTGACACACTACAGGACGAGGTGAGGGCATCTGACACACTACAGGAGGAGGGGAGGGCATCTGACACACTACAGGAGGAGGGGAGGGCATCTGACACACTACAGGACAAGGGGAGGGCATCTGACACACTTCCGGAGGAGGGGAGGGCATCTGACACACTACAGGAGGAGGGGAGGGCATCTGACACACTACAGGACAAGGGGAGGGCATCTGACACACTACAGGACGAGGGGAGGGCATCTGCCACACTACAGGACAAGGGGAGGGCATCTGACACACTACAGGACGAGGGAGGGCATCTGACACACTACAGGAGGAGGGGAGGGCATCTGACACACTACAGGACAAGGAGAGGGCATCTGACACACTACAGGACGAGGGAGGGCATCTGACACACTACAGGACAAGGGGAGGGCATCTGACACACTACAGGACGAGGGGAGGGCATCTGACACACTACAGGAGGAGGGGAGGGCATCTGACACACTACAGGACAAGGGGAGGGCATCTGACACACTACAGGAGGAGGGGAGGGCATCTGACACACTACAGGACGAGGGGAGGGCATCTGACACACTACAGGACGAGGGGAGGGCATCTGACACACTACAGGACGAGGGGAGGGCATCTGACACACTACAGGAGGAGGGGAGGGCATCTGACACACTACAGGACAAGGAGAGGGCATCTGACACACTACAGGACGAGGGAGGGCATCTGACACACTACAGGACGAGGGGAGGGCATCTGACACACTACAGGACGAGGGAGGGCATCTGACACACTACAGGACGAGGGGAGGGCATCTGACACACTACAGGACGAGGGAGGGCATCTGACACACTACAGGACGAGGGGAGGGCATCTGACACACTACAGGACGAGGGGAGGGCATCTGACACACTACAGGACGAGGGGAGGGCATCTGACACACTACAGGAGGAGGGGAGGGCATCTGACACACTACAGCACGAGGGAGGGCATCTGACACACTACAGGAGGAGGAGGGCATCTGACACACTACAGGACAAGGGAGGGCATCTGACACACTACAGGAGGAGGGGAGGGCATCTGACACACTACAGGACAAGGGGAGGGCATCTGACACACTACAGGACGAGGGAGGGCATCTGACACACTACAGGACGAGGGGAGGGCATCTGACACACTACAGGACGAGGGGAGGGCATCTGACACACTACAGGACGAGGGGAGGGCATCTGACACACTACAGGACGAGGGGAGGGCATCTGACACACTACAGGACGAGGGGAGGGCATCTGACACACTACAGGACAAGGGGAGGGCATCTGACACACTACAGGACAAGGGGAGGGCATCTGACACACTACAGGACAAGGGGAGGGCATCTGACACACTACAGGAGGAGGGGAGGGCATCTGACACACTACAGGACGAGGGGAGGGCATCTGACACACTACAGGACGAGGGGAGGGCATCTGACACACTACAGTACGAGGGTAGCGCATCTTACACACTACAGGACGAGGGGAGGGCATCTGACACACTACAGGACAAGGGGAGGGCATCTGACACACTACAGGACGAGGGGAGGGCATCTGACACACTACAGGACGAGGGGAGGGCATCTGACACACTACAGGAGGAGGGGAGGGCATCTGACACACTACAGGACAAGGAGAGGGCATCTGACACACTACAGGACGAGGGGAGGGCATCTGACACACTACAGGACGAGGGGAGGGCATCTGACACACTACAGGACGAGGGGAGGGCATCTGACACACTACAGGACGAGGGAGGGCATCTGACACACTACAGGACGAGGGGAGGGCATCTGACACACTACAGGAGGAGGGGAGGGCATCTGACACACTACAGGACGAGGGGAGGGCATCTGACACACTACAGGAGGAGGGGAGGGCATCTGACACACTACAGGACAAGGGGAGGGCATCTGACACACTACAGGAGGAGGGAGGGCATCTGACACACTACAGGACAAGGGGAGGGCATCTGACACACTACAGGACGATGGGAGGTCATCTGACACACTACAGGACGAGGGGTGGGCATCTGACACACTACAGGACGAGGGGAGGGCATCTGACACACTACAGGACGAGGGGAGGGCATCTGACACACTACAGGAGGAGGGGAGGGCATCTGACACACTACAGGACGAGGGAGGGCATCTGACACACTACAGGAGGAGGGGAGGGCATCTGACACACTGGGAAATTTGAATCACTACTGACTGATCTCGGCCTGAATATAACACACTGTAAAGCAGATGAAAAGTGTGGGTCGGGTTTACGGTTATTAGGGTTAGTGTGGGCCATGGCGTTTGCTGGGTGCACACGAGGGCCGATCATCACCCATTTTCCACCCAGTGAACAATAACGAAAAGTCACAAAATTTGGCCAAGTGTTAAAGACTTCTCTAAATTTTGGCTATTTCCATTTTCAAAAAATAAATAAAATGGCTCATCAGCGCCCCCTAACGACACAAAAATGCATTAGGGAATACGAATGACACCAAAAAAAATGTGCACATAGAATCATGAAATTTAACACAGAAGTCGATCATGACAAGACAAGTAAAAAATATCATGGCCACGCCCCCTGAAAAACCAGAAGGCGGCCATCTTGGATTAAAGTTTGCGAAGCTTAAACATAGTCCTCCGAAGGCGCTCACCCGAACGGCCTCAGATTTGGTCCAGGGGCGGCCACCAGGGGCCCGATGACTTCCCCAAATAATATATAACACAATATTACACGCACATGTTTACTCCGATTGTGCTGAAATTTGAATCACTAATGCTGCTCTCAGCCTGAACACAATACACCAGTGGTCCCCAACCTTTCTGTCACCGCGGACCGACCAACGCTTGACAATTTCACCACAGACCGAGGGCTGGGGGGGCTTCCTCATAACATTGCACCAACAACATAACCAGTGTGTGAAATACCCGTCAGTATTCAGGGGTCCCCATCTCCCAATTGTTGAGCAATACAGATCTACATTTTCCATATGCAGAAGCCTGTGCAGAGCTGTGTAATTACAATGTGAGCAAACGAGTGAATGTGATATTTTCTGATCTATGTTATAATGTTGTTTCCTCATCACAAACCTGCATGTTTGGCTGGAGTTCTTCTCTCAAACTGAAAACACTGTTCCACCTTGTGATGTCATGTGGTAATACAGGCATTTCTCCACTGTGTTTTTAAACTCCATCCAACTTCACTAGTGTTGTATAAGTTTTCAGCTTGTCCAAGAAAGGGTGGAAGTAAAAGGCTGAAGACCGACTGGACGTCCTAAGCAGGAAAAGTTTATTTACCATCATCACGGGCCCCGGGGTCTGGAAAAGTCCACATAGTCTGAGATCAAAAGTGAACGTAGTCTGATCTTTGAGTGTTCGAGCCCCTTTGACTCTGCGTCCAAACGAGGGGGTTTATAAAGCGAGTGGGTCAGACTGTGAAGACCAGCAGGCACCAGTTAGACAGAAATATGCCACAGTTTAGACAGTGGTGCCAGTGGTGTGTTAAGAGAAGATCCTGGTGTAAATACAGTCAATGTTCAACTCAGAGATTTACATGGAGGATAAATGACTTAATCTCTATTATAACTAGAATCATATGGATAATTTCAGCCCTGATATTGCCAGTCTCTACTGAACTAAAGGTAAATGGAGCTGTTAACATGAATAGTAGCACTGCATGACATCACAAGATGGAACAGAGCATTTTGAGTTGTAGCAGTGTAGACAGACTAATATTAGAGGATCACTGAAACAAAACACAGCTCCAGGTCTGTTTCTGAGGCGGTAACAGCATTAGAACACTGCTTACAAATGTTAAAATTGTTAATAATCTGATACAAGCGATAACAGTCTCTAGAAGTGCTTCTGACTGTTTAGATTTCAGTAAAAAATAATGGGATAAATTATAGAAAAGCAGTGAATACAGTGAACTCAAGACAGTCAAGACAATAATGATTTTTTAGTCATTTACCTGCTTCATCTCATCTGCTTCTGTCTCTTCTTTCACAGGTTACGGAGGAAAGAAAGGCGTCCTGGAGAAGTGCTCGTCGTGTAAAGGCAGAGGGCGCAGGTCAAAGGCAGAGGGCGCAGGTCAAAGGCAGAGGGCGCAGGTCAAAGGCAGAGGGCGCAGGTCAAAGGCAGAGGGCGCAGGTCAAAGGCAGAGGGGCGCAGGTCAAAGGCAGAGGGCGCAGGTCAAAGGCAGAGGGGCGCAGGTCAAAGGCAGAGGGCGCAGGTCAAAGGCAGAGGGGCGCAGGTCAAAGGCAGAGGGCGCAGGTCAAAGGCAGAGGGCGCAGGTCAGAGGTAGAGGGCGCAGGTCAAAGGCAGAGGGCGCAGGTCAAAGGCAGAGGGCACAGGTCAAAGGCAGAGGGCGCAGGTCAAAGGCAGAGGGCGCAGGTCAGAGGCAGAGGGCGCAGGTCAAAGGCAGAGGGCGCAGGTCAAAGGCAGAGGGCGCAGGTCAAAGGCAGAGGGCGCAGGCCAAAGGCAGAGGGCGCAGATCAGAGGCAGAGGGCGCAGGTCAAAGGCAGAGGGCGCAGGTCAAAGGCAGAGGGGCGCAGGTCAAAGGCAGAGGGGCGCAGGTCAAAGGCAGAGGACGCAGGTCAAAGGCAGAGGGCGCAGGTCAAAGGCAGAGGGCGCAGGTCAAAGGCAGAGGGCGCAGGTCAAAGGCAGAGGGCTCCGGTCAAATGCAGAGGGCGCAGATCAGAGGCAGAGGCGCAGGTCAAAGGCAGAGGGCGCAGGTCAAAGGCAGAGGGGCGCAGGTCAAAGGCAGAGGGGCGCAGGTCAAAGGCAGAGGACGCAGGTCAAAGGCAGAGGGCGCAGGTCAAAGGCAGAGGGCGCAGGTCAAAGGCAGATGGGTCCAGGCAGGATTCAGCAGATCCACAGCAGGTGCTCATTCTGCCAGGGACAAAGGGAGAAGTTCAGCTCCACAGATCAGTGCAGGAAAGAGACCAGGAGTTCTGTTTTGTTTCTTTTCATTCGCACATGTTTAAAGCACGAGCCCTGCAGATTTAGGCGAGTAGAGTTCTTCTCTCAAACTGAAAACACACTATTGCACCTTGTGATGACGTGTGGAATCGCCCGTCTCTGTTGAACTAAAGGGAAAAGGAGCTGTTAACTTGAAAACTACCACTTCATGACATCACAAGGTGGAACAGAGCATTTTCAGCTTTGGAGATGTAGACAGACTCATAATTAAGGGTTACTCAAACATGCAAATGCAGCAAAACACAACTGCACAGGAGAAATGAAGGTCAGTTACCGGTTCTTTTCTGTTTCAGACCTCGTTTTAATCAGCACAGTTGCTCAGTGTTAAAAGACACTGTTCAGAAAGAATCTGATCAGGTACATAAATGTACATTTACAGTACAAAATCGTTCTGTATATGCAGTAAATATCTCATTTTTCAACATGGATATCAGCGCTTATAGCCCGGTTGCGGCTTGTATATCTTTAAAATAAATAAATAAATAAAATAAAGTGGATGTGGCTCATATGCAGGTGCCTCTATAGTCCAGAAAATACGGTAATCTTCTCAAACTAAAACACCTGGTACATTACTGACAGTAATTGTGTCTCCAGCTTCTCAATAACAGACAGCGCTTTAAACCCATCACATGTCCTATTGTCATCTGAGGGGCAGAGTTCTTAAATCTGCTTTTGTTTACAGACTGAATTCCCAGAAAAAGACGGGCTGAACACCTCATGCACCAGCTGGAGAGACGACTGCCTCCCAGAGAGGACCTGATGCTGACGGTCACATGGAGGAGGTGGACCTGGTGGAGGTGGAGGTCCAGGCCCAGCAGAGGAAGCACCAGGGAGAGTTTAGGAGGAGGACGAAGACGCCCCACAGTCAGGAGTCCAGTGCCCGACACAATGAGCCGCTCCTCTGCCCAAACTCAGAGTCACAGCCAGAGTTTTGTGTTCCTCCATCTTTATTTAAGTGTGTTTTTGTCCAATTCTACTTTCTGTGAAGGTAATTTCATATTTTTGGTAATAAAATGCACAATATTTACAAATGTGGTCTTAATTTATTGTCTCTTCTCAGTGTAGAACTAAAAATAAACCTGTCAGGACTTTTCACATGGCTGTAAATGAATATTAGGAGGAGTCAGTAATTAGTGGTAGTAATTCTGGTGTGCAGTTTTCTGGAGGTTCTGCACCTGCTTTTCTCCATGGGGATGTTAATACTTTGTCTGGAATGTTCAGCACCTTTACTCCCTCTTTATTGGTTAGTTGTGTGATTTTTTAAAACTGTTCATTGGCAGTGCAATAAAACACTTTATTTTTCCACCACAATAGAAGGAACTCTGTCCTTTGAGGTTCTGTACTTCTGTACTTTGCCCTGAAATATCTAAAAGGTAAATGCACAAATGTGGAACCTGAGTGTTTCTATTAGTGATACACCCAAGAACTGACTGGATTACAATCAAACAAAATGTCATTTTAATAATATTTTTAGCTATATATGACCTATAGAAAGTTATGATGTCATTTGAAATCCAGCAACAGCTTAGGCTGGATTTATAATATATCTATATTAGTGGTGGGCATAGATACATTTTTATATATATATCCACATCTATATCCACACTGGTTTTGCTCCTAACGCCCTTGGGGGGATTCGAACCCAGGACCGCCATGGGAAAGTGCAGTGACTAACCCATTGAGCTAACCAGCCGCTTTGGGGCTCATCCCGGACGAGGTGCTGTGTTTTGAAGGGGCACAAAACACTTCCTGCCCCTAAACCCACCAATAGCTTTAGGACACGTGGCCTGGTGATTAGCACCAGGTGAGTGTGATTAAGTAGCACAGGTGTGTATAATTAGGCGCCCCGGTGCTCACAGGATCTGTGCAGAAGAGGAGAGCTCCACCGGGAGCTCCACCGGGAGCAGCGGATACGTGGATTTGTATGTGACAGCAGCGCTTCTGTTTTACGCTCTTCTAACGCGCATTTACCCACAGCAACATGGACATGTGAAAGTTTATCACTGCAGCTCCAGAACAGCGAAACTCTGGAAAAGGCGCATATTTGGCCACAGCACGTGCAGCGCCATGCTACGGGACTACGGAGACGGTGCAGCGGCGGGTCTGCGGAGACGGTGCGGCGGCGGGGCTACGGAGACGGTGCGGCGGCGGGGCTACGGAGACGGTGCGGCGGCGGGGCTACGGAGACGGTGCAGCGCGTCCAGATCACCGCGTCAGCATGTTGAACCAGGCGAAGAAGCCAACACCAGATAAGATTTACCAATATGGTTTTACCTGTTGCCTGACCAGCCGAGACCCAACCGTACAGACTTTTACATCTTTACTACTTTATAAAGCCTGTTACAGTCGAACCGGAGGTTTCTGAAGTCCCTCATACAGGTGGGGTCAAACAAAGGGGAAATATCACTTGGGCTTTTTCCAACTGGATAAATTGAACTGAATTTCTTTGCGGTACAATAATCCATTTGGTGACATGTTTTTTAGACTGTTTTGGCTGGTCACGCAACTTCACCCGTTGGTGAACTCGACCGATTATCGCAACTTCACCCGTTGGTGAACTCGACCGATTATCGCAACGTAACCAGTTGGTGAACTCGACCGATTATCGCAATGTTTGGGTTTTTGTCGCAGTGTTGGTGAATAATGTTCGTGCTGCCGCGGCTTTTCGCTCTGCTTGGTTTTTAATGCAATGTGGTTTTAATAATGCTTTGTTGGGCTTTCATATGGCATTTGTGGCAATGCTTTTGTTGAGAGGAAACGCTGTGTTTTCATAGTGTAGATGCATCTAAATATAAGGGGAAAATGGGGGTTTAACATCTCGTGAAATTTTCTGGAACAAGGAGTGAACACTGAGAACTGAAACAGGCCAGAACCCGATACTCAGAAAAACAAGAGGCCCGGTAGAGTTCAATTTGTCAACTGGATAAAGAGTTTTTGGTAGATGTTTCACTGCTCATCCAAGGGGTTTCTTCTGTTCTTGTCCACTTAACAAAGTGAACTCGACCCTTTGCCATTTTTAGCTGATGATTAAAGCCGTAAACAGGAGGTAGTTCTGTGGGTGAGGTAGGCAGGCTTTACGAATTTCTTATGATCCGTTCACCATTGCCAGTGCTCCAGGAGCAGGTGAGGCAGGCGCATTTCACAAATTTCTTAGTACTTGACGAATTTCTTACGATGGAATTTTTTTGCATTTGACCCCCCCCCCCCCAACTCTGTACATTGAGCATACAGTCCGCAGCCATGTAGTTCTATGCCTGCAATTTCCCATAGAAGCACAAGGCATTTTTTGCTAAATCACACTGCTTGTGTTAGGCTGACAGGGCATCCACAGCTTTCATAAAGGTTGAATTTTGTAGGGATTATAATGTATTTTTACAATAAGAACTTAAAAAAATAAATAAATCGTCAAAGCACCTAAAAATCAGCTTTGTAATGGTTAGCCTAGCTCCTCTCTGGTCAGAACTACGTTTCTGACGTCACACGTTGGGCTGCAGAAGTAAAACTTTTTTGGGGTCATGCACCAATGAGCACAGCCCATTTAAAACAATATGGCGCCATTTTGGATTCATCCAGATTTTATTATAGTTCTATGGGCCATCGAACTTTTAACCTTGCTGTGCTAAACTGTGCTAACTAGTAGTGTACTGCTAATCGCTACTGGGACAATTAATTACTAACCATTTAGTTTTCAGGTTTTGGATGGAGTCTAACCTTTTTCTTTTTTTACAGGCAGCAGTTTTTTGTAATGTTTTTACATAACAATTACATTAAAGTTAAAACATCTCTGCCATTATATTACTAACCCATACGTTTTTTTAGGCTGGCGTCTAACTTTTTAAATTATTTTTTACAGGAAGCAGTTTTACTATCACCATGTTGATTTTAAGCATTTATTGTTATAACAGAAGCTAATGCGAAATCTACTGAAATTCATGTCTAGTTTACTAACATAAATTTTCTGGTTTTAGGATGGCGTCTAACCTTTTTTCTTTTTTTACAGGCAACAATTTTTTGCCATGTTTTAAGCATTTATTGTCCATAACTAAAGCTCAATCTCCTTCAGTTCATTTCTACTTAATCATGTTTTTTAGCTTTAGCCGTGTTTAAATTAGCCAAATCTGAATCTACCTCATGTCTTGCAACTGTGAGGCATAAAGATCATCTGCGGCAACTGCAGCGGAGGATCTGTTAATTATTAGTTTATTATTTAAACACAGCTAAGACTAAAACATGTCTGTCATGTTACTGACAGCCCTTAAATTTTAACATTGCTAAGATAAACTATGCTAGCTTTAGTTGTACTGCTAAGATAAACTATGCTAGCTTTAGTTGTACTGCTAAGCTAAATGCTACTGTGACATATAATTTACATGTGGTGGTGGGGAGGTGTCTAACCTCTTTTTACAGGGAGCAGTTTAATTATCAGTTACTAAAGCTACTTAAATTCATGACTCGTTTATTTCAATACAGCTAAAGCTAAAACATTATGTTTGACACATGTTATTGACTAACCTGTAAATGTTCTGGTTTTAGGATGGCGTTTAACTGTTTTTTTTTTTTTTTTCCAGGGAGCAGTTTTATTATCACCATGTTGATTTAAGCATTTATTGCCCATAAGCTAAATCTACTTGCATTCATTTATAGTTTATTTAAATACAGCTAACGCTAAAATATGATGTCTGCCATTATGTTGCTAACATTTTCTGGTTTTAGGATGGCGTCTAACCTTTTTTACAGGCAGCAGTTTTTATTATCACTGATTTTAAGCATTTATTTTCCATAAAACAAGCTAAAACTAAATCTACTTAAATTCATGTCTAGTTTATTTTAATTCAGCTAAAGCTAAAACATACTGCATATTCAAATTCATGTCTTGTTTACTGACTTAACACATTTTCCGGTTTTAGGATGGTGTCTAACCTTTTTTACAGGGAGCAGTTTTATTATTGCCATGTTGATTTAAGCATTTATTGTCCATTGTAAAGCCACGTCTGCTTAATGTCTTGCAACTATAGCAGATTTTAGATTATTTGAATACAGCTAAGGCTTAAACATGTGTTATGTTACTGACTAGCCTAGCATAGCTAAACTGTTGCCGCTAGTTGTGTACTGCTAAGATAAACGCTACTGTGACATAATTTACATGTGGTGGTGGGTGGTGTCTAACCTTAACATGCTAATCCAACCTTTTACAGGTAGCACTGGGATATTTGGCCTAGTACAGAGTGTGGACGACTGACAAATGAACGTTCACCTCTATTTGAAGTCAAAACGCCAAAAAAGGTCACAGGAGAAAACCTCAAGAGATGAAGTAACTGAACTAATCAAGAATCTTTTTTTTTTTTTTTTATCGGAGGAAATTCCCCAAAATATGGAATGAATAAAGAAACTATATCATTTAAAATGGATGCACAAACTTAAATCACCCAAACACCTTTCATACCCAAATACATCAAAGTTAAAGAAAATGGAGCCCTGAGGAGCATCTATTAAAGTGCAAACGCTGAACAGTGACTAAACAATTACATTTTTGAAAAATGGATTGCACTGTGGACAACCTACAAACAAAACATGTCCTGGGACTAATCTGGAGGAAAGGAGTCTGACCTGGCACAAAGAGTTTGAATGTTGATCCTGGGATCCCAAAGGAAGGAAAGACAAAGGCTGGAGGCTGAGAGAATCACACAAGATGGAGAAATGTTCAAACCCGAACATTTTAAATCAAGCTGATGTTTACTTTCCCTTGTGAGGGAAACTCACGCTTTGCATTTAAGCCATTTATCACCTTGACTTTTGGGCCACACACCGGCTGAGTGTAATGGTTCAAACCTTCTTCCTGCTGCTGGTTTCACAGGTTTTATTGGTCTGTCCCTGCAGACTTAAACTCTGTAGGTATTTGAGGTCTGTCCCTGCAGACTTAAACTCTGTAGGTATTTGAGGTCTGTCCGTGCAGACTTAAACTCTGCAGGTATTTGAGGTCTGTCCCTGCAGACTTAAACTCTGTAGGTATTTGAGGTCTGTCCGTGCAGACTTAAACTCTGTAGGTATTTGAGGTCTGTCCCTGCAGACTTAAACTCTGCAGGTATTTGAGGTCTGTCCCTGCAGACTTAAACTCTGTAGGTGTTTGAGGTCTGTCCCTGCAGACTTAAACTCTGTAGGTATTTGAGGTCTGTCCCTGCAGACTTAAACTCTGTAGGTGTTTGAGGTCTGTCCCTGCAGACTTAAACTCTGTAGGTATTTGAGGTCTGTCCGTGCAGACTTAAACTCTGTAGGTATTTGAGGTCTGTCCCTGCAGACTTAAACTCTGTAGGTATTTGAGGTCTGTCCCTGCAGACTTAAACTCTGTAGGTATTTGAGGTCTGTCCCTGCAGACTTAAACTCTGTAGGTATTTGAGGTCTGTCCCTGCAGACTTAAACTCTGTAGGTATTTGAGGTCTGTCCGTGCAGACTTAAACTCTGTAGGTATTTGAGGTCTGTCCCTGCAGACTTAAACTCTGTAGGTATTTGAGGTTCTCTGTGAACCTTGTGTCATCTCAAAACAAGCTCTGAATATGCCAACGATGCTTGTTACTGTAAGGTTTTGGTTTTGGGCCTGAACTGGTGTGTGCCAGATTCTAAACATTGGCACAGTTTTGGATCTAAATGATCTAAATGTGAAACAGATTTAAGCACTGATGTGTGATGGTCTCATGAGTCTGAGACAATAAAACCCCTGATTACAAACTAACATTTCCACAGGTTTAACTTTTTACCACAGGTTTTTGTTTTTTACTTTTCTTAGTCAGTTCCAGGCCAAGACCCTGACCTCGACTTACTGAATTTGATGGGTTTGTATTTGATTTTGTCTGAACTGGTCTAACTTTGGGCCAGATTTGGACTGGTTTGAGTGTAATAACTCTGGTCTTAACCTTTACACTAGACTGAAAAACTGATTATTCTAAACTAACACTTCCACAGGTTTAACTACAGGTTTAACTGATTTTTCTGTTCATTTAGCATCAAAACCAGGTCTGAACTTGACAATCTTGGGTTTTTTAATGTGTTTTGTATTTGGTTTGGACTGGTTTGAGTGTAATTGCTCTGGTCTTAACACTTCCACAGGTTTAACTGATTTTTGTTCATTTAGCGTGAAAACCAGGTCCGAACTTGACAATCTTAGGTTGTTTTTTTTTTAAATGTGTTTTGTGTTTAGTTTGGTTTGAACTGGTATAAATGTGCCAGATTTGGACTGGTTTAGAGTGCGATGGCTCTGAACTGAGATACTGGTTATTCTAATCTCAAACTCTTCCTCAGGTTTGCATTGTTAATTGACCTTTAAACCATCTGTGAACATTTCTTTTTGAACACTGTGATTTAACACAAGGTTAAGTGTCTTACTAATGTTGTGGGTCATTGCTGCCATTTTGTTTGTTTGTTGTTGATTCTGACTCTTCTGAAATCTCAATGTTTTACCTAAACTGTTAAACGAGTCTCCACAGGTCCCAGAGGCTGTTTGTGGTGAGTATCTGCACTTACTAACACACTAACCTTAAAAAAACACGGGCGGTGGGTTAATCCAGCCACAGAGGGCGCTGTGCCCCTCTGTGCCAGTCCCCAGCCTGGACAAATGGAGAGGGTTGCTTTGGCATAAAACCACCGCCTTTATCATGATCCACACATGAGAAACCCTTTATTATTCGCCTGTGTACGTCTCTAAAGCCCAGTGCTCTGTTCACCTGCTGATGTCATGCAGTGATCACTAGTTCAGAACTTGCCCCCATCACTGCACTAGTTTGTTGCCTTGACAGACTCACTGCCACAGTGAGATCTCCACCGAGGAAACACTGATCTGTGCCGTTTTTTGGCTCTGACAGAATTCCATCACCTCTAGCGACGGACTTTAGCTTCAAATGTGACAGTTCAACTTTAAGATGGCAATTTTCTTAAAACAGCTTAACCCAAGAGCCAAACCTGACAGTGCTAAAGTTTAGTAAAGTCTAATATTGAATGTGTAAAAAAGAGTGTATTTTCCGTTCCCTTTAGCCTGACCGGAGTCCCCGTTTGTCTGTGTGCCTGACGTACTTCGGGTTCAAGGCCAAATAAAGTGTCCAGAACAAAGCGTAGACGAGGGATTTTTGAGAGTTAACTGCTACTTTTTTATCTTTAGTTTCATGGAGATGGTGAAACTCCTCTCAGTCTCCGTCTCCTCAGAAACGACGACGCCGTCAGGGCCGAAGAAGCCGCTGGACACCGACTAATGCTGAACTGGAGAAGATGGAAAAGCTTGAAGCACTTGTTGAACCTGCAGGTCGGGCTACTTTAAAAATAACAAATATTTAGAATTTATTTTATTTAAAAAAAAATGAAAACGTGATTTATTTTCTCTTTGATTGCTGGTAATTTATTGCAAAAAATGAATAATTTTGTTGTAGTTTTAACAGTTGTAGTGGTTATGAATTATGCAAAGGAGGAAAAGCTACACAATAGTTTCTCTGGAGCTTAATCGTGTGCAGGCCTCTTTTTCATCATGCAGTGTTGTTTACATTTTATTTCTTTGGCACTTTATGTACAGGACATAATGATTTTACTCTTTATATAATTATATTACTCTTATTATATTTATATATCTGTTATTAATGGCACTCTTTGGTTTTTCATGGCAGGTGTGTGGCTGAGCTTTCGGGTGGTGAACAGTGCATCTCCTGCACTGCGCCGTTTGTTCCTGGTGATGGAGACGACGGCCCAGACCATGTGCTCCGGTTTAAAGCAGCCTTCACGTCTGACCTGTCAAAGCGGAAGGAAAGCACCAGTGTCCAGTGGCTGAAAATGGCAACAGCTCTTCACCCCAGATTTAAGGACCTGAAAAGCCTCCCGAGATCTGAAAGAGGAAGTCTGGAAGCTTCAGGCTGTTTGCTTCTCACAGGGAAATGGACCCAGATCCACCTCAAAATAAAATAAACCTCCTGTTGGCTGATTCAGATGAAGTGAACCCAGAATCGGACATGACTGTGGCTCGGTGCAGAGGTGAGGACTGAACACACAGCGGCCGACCCGAGCTCGGCACCTGTGGCAAACAAATATCTGGCTCCACCTGCAGCAGCGGTGCCGTGTGAAAGACTTTTCTCACTCTGTTCATACACTGATGTTACATATTACTAAGTTCACTGCTGTTATTTCAAGCTAAGAAGTGTGTGTTTGTAATGTTGCCATTTTATTTTTTAATAAGCATAAGAGTGTAATCTGACTCAAAGTTCTGACTCTGCTCTGCACTTTTCTGAAAGAAAATAAACAAAAGGTCAAAAAGGAAATTCTTTTTGTGTTTGATTCTCAATTAAGAAATGGTGGTAATTGCTTTACATTATGGCTTTAAAACTGAAAATGCAAAATAACACAATTTTAAACATGCAATGCGATTATAAATATATAATTTTGATATGCAACTTTGTACTAATAACTGGATAATGGTTTATGGTTTAAATTAGGGCTGTCAAATGATTAATTTGGTTTGGATTGGATCAGCCCTGGTTTGAATCCTACTTGTCCCACAGACAACAGTGTGTTTCCCTGTCTGGTTTTAAATCTTCCTTCACTGTCCAACGGGGTCCCCCAAGGTAGCATTTTAGGACCTATTTTATTTAGTGTTTTTATTAATGATTTCCCGGAAATGTGTCCAAATGTCAATGTCCAGCTGTATGCTGACGATGCTGTAATTTTCACACATGCTAAAACTGTACAAGAAGCATCAGAAAAGTTAAAATCAGCCATGACTCAAGTCCAAAAGTGGGTCAAGAACTCATTCTTACAACTCAATATAAAGAAAACTGTTTGCATGTTCAGCGGTCCAGCTGCAGCGGTCCAATGTTCAGCGGTCCAGCTGCAGCAGTCCAATGTTTTCCTGGACAGAGTAGAACTCGGTCTCGTCAAAGAGTTTAAATACTTGGGACTGACGTTGGACCCGACATTAACATTCAAGAAACACATAAGCGCCTCACAAAAACTGTTAATTTTAACTTGGTGAATTTTAGACAGGCAAAGACCCTTTATGACTCTATATGCAGCACGAATGTTTTTACACTCCATGATTCTGTGGCATATAGAGTCCTGCATAACCACATGAGCACTTGCTGCTGGCACAACACTTAAACCAGTTGAATCACTTTGTAAAAAAGCTTTAAAAATATTGGACAATAAACCATTCTCAGTCCACCACTGCACTATTTTAGACAAGTATAAATTGCTTAATTTTAATAATTTTATTCATTTTAAAAATGGTTGTTTTATATATAAAGTTTTACATGGGCTCCTCCTCCGCTACAGGATTTTATTAAAACAAAGACTGTCTGTGGGATGGAACTAGGGCCACGGCCCGGGGGAACTGTGAGGTCCACACAGAGGCACCTCGTTTGGACAAACTGCTCTCAGTCAGAGGCACCAAGTTCTGGAACTCTCTCCCAGTATCAATAAGAGAGACTCCAACACCGGCCACTTTCACATCACACTTGAAACAGTGGCTAAAGGAAAACCAGACTTGTGGACACTTCTAAATTTTTTAATGTTTTAATGTTGCTGTTACTATCACCTGTCATTGTTAGGGCCGAGCCCCTACAGGGCGTAGGGCCTATTACTTTTGCAACGATGATGCCTGGGCTTCACCCAGGCATCATCGTTGTCAACATCAACGATGATGTTGACATCATCGTTGGCAACATCATTGTTGTGATTCAGCTTCACGCTGAACTTCGTCCCTCGATCGCTCTCTCCGTGAACAGCAGTATCCTAGCAACCCATGCCAAAGGCATGGGACATGCATATTTGTTCTTGCTAACAAGTCATTGTCAACTTTGAGTGAATGGGCTTCGCGTAAGCGCCCGTCATTCACCAATGACCCCACGGTGACGTGGGGAATCTCGAGAGCTTTCAAAAAATGTATTATATGTGTACGAATGTCGTATGTGTACGAATACTCCAGTGTTATCCTAATGGGAAAATTTCAACAATTTCTTACATTTCAAAGTGATATAACGTCTTATTAGTTTCATTGAAGAACGTGAAATTTGGCACAGTGATTCAGGTCACTTCAGGTCAGCCTGAACAAAAAAGTCCGGGGGCCAAAGTTGTATTTTGCACGGTGTTGCCATGGCGATGTCCCAAAATGTCCATATTCGTCAATGTTAACACATCAGGATCTCCGGTGTGTGTGGACTTTATGTTTACTGACAGTGCTTCAGCCCAAAGCCACAAACACACAGAGACAAGAGGCTCCTCAGCGCCACCCGGGGGAGAGCCGGGTCGGCCGAATGCGACGCGCGGCCCGCGAGGGCCGTTCGATGCCGCTTGCGGCTTTAATTTTCCATTGTTGTCTTTGTTCTCAGCGTTCTTTGTCCCCTCGTCACTGGAGAAGACCCAGAAGACCTCAGACTTTGTGCCAGAAGCTCTGAAACTCACTCTCATCTGCTTCCACTCCCACTCAGGCCCAGTGGAGTGGCCCTGTGGCAGAGTGGTGATCCTGTTACATTTAAACTCTTCTCGAGGTGTAAGGTAAAGACACGGACTTTGCAGTGAACGTTCAGTATTCAAGCAGTGACACATACTCCTGCCCCAATGCCACAGGTGAGAAGCTCGTGTACCTGTGCTCCGTCCTGACCGGAGACTTCACCAAAGGAGCTCAGACATGATAGAACCTCCTCTGAAGAAGACTGGCTCCATTGAGAAGTTCGACAGTGTGGTGGGCAACATTCAGAGTCCCTCTATGTTCATCATCTTCCACGACAGCCACGCCCACCCCGACTACCTCATCACCTTCTCCTCTCTTAGTCCTGGGTTAGTTCAGGTTTAGTTCTGTTTTAGACCTGGTTTAAGGCTGGTTTAGACTTGGTTAAGACCTGTTTTAGTCCTGGTTTAGATAATACATCACTGGACCTATTGCACACGCTTTGATGTCTCCATTTTTTTCTAAGAGCCACAAACACTGGGCCCTCTGCACACACCGGGCCCTCTGCACACACCGGGCCCCTCCTCTGCACACACTGGGCCCTCTGCACACACCGGGCCCCTCCTCTGCACACACTGGGCCCTCTGCACACACCGGGCCCTCTGCACACACCGGGCCCTCTGCACACACCGGGCCCCTCCTCTGCACACACCGGGCCCTCTGCACACACCGGGCCCTCTGCACACACCTGTGGAGCTTCTCACAGATAGAAATGATCAGGTGCTGCTTTAAGTGCACTTATAATGTTTACTCAGGGCGTTCTTTTCTGTGGTCGCTGTGGTCATGCTGAGGCATAAAAAGCGGCATGCCTCACAGCAGGAAGGTTCTGGGTTCGATCCCCTCCACACAGAAAGGCCCAGGCCTTTCTGTGTGGAGTTTGCATGTTCTCCCCATGTCTGGATGGGTTTCCTCCGGGCTCCGGTTTCCCCCATCAACTCAAAAGATGCAGAACCTGAACTAACATCAAGGACCATGACGTCCTCCCTCCTGTGGCTCCACTCACAGAGGGGTTCATAGGGAGGGTCAGGTGCAGAGGACTGGGCGGTGAATATCTTAATCCTGGCCGGATTAAGCGGGAGAAGATGGATGGATGGCTTTTTATGCCTGTAATATGTACTCAAATGTATTTTACTTTTAGTCCAGGTTTCATTCTGGTTTAATTCTGATTAAATTCTAGTTTAGTCCTAATTTAATCCTGGTTTAGTTCTGGTTAAATCCTGGTTTAGTCCTAATTCAGTCCTGTGATCATCTCTCCGCAGCACTGCCTTTGTTCATATGACTTATTGTAATGTTTTTGTTGTTTTTCTTGAAATTTTGTGAATTTAATTGTAACAGTCTGCTGGTTTGAAATACATTATTGTAAAATAAAGACACCTCCTGCGTCTCTAATTCTTATATTTTCATTAAAGGTGCGGTACCTGACTTTCAAAACGTGAAAAACAGAACTAGCTCATTTTAAACAGTTTGCAGTGGTCCATAGTTATTCCCCGTTTGCCTTCTGCATTCTGACCACCCTGTTTATTCACCATGATGAGTTTATAAGCACTTTTCACACACTGCCCGCGCTGGCTCCGCTCTAGCAGCTCGCGCTCTGATTGGTCAGAACGGCGTTTCTGACCTCACAGCCCAACAGTCTTGGGCAGCCTGACGTCAGACGTTGGGCTGCGTCGGGCTGCAAACAAGGAAGTAAATGCGGAAATGAAAATCTTTTTTGCCGTCATGTGCCAATGAGCACAGGCCACTGAAAACAACAGGGCGCCATCTTGGATTCATCTTCCTGATTTTATTGTAGTTCTTTGCCCCTCCATAGACCTCCATTGGGGCGCACCGACTTAACGCACTCAAATGCACCATGTGACTCAAACACAGCGATATGAGCACATTTAACATGATCAAAACATGTCTATGCAGATACACGTTCGGTTTTAAACAAATATAAAACATATTGTCTAATACAAAATAACTTTATAATTTATTTATCATTTGTTTTTTTAAATCGAGGTTAAGTTAGGGAGTGCGGCGCACTTGCGCCCTCTGTTCACCAGCCACCACTGGTGTGTATGTGGAGGTGTGTGCGTGCAGCCATGTGTACGTGTGTGTACTTGTGTGTGTGTATGCATGCGTACATGTGTATGTGTGTGCTTGTGTCTATGTGTATGTGGAGGTGTGTGCGTGCAGCCATGTGTACGTGTGTGTACTTGTGTGTGTGTGCACATGTGTGTGCCCGTGTGTGCACATGTGTGTGCCCGTGTGTGTGCACGTGTGTGCCCGTGTGTGCACATGTGTGTGCACATGTGTGTGCCCGTGTGTGTGCATGTGTGTGTGTGCACATGTGTGTGCACATGTGTGTGCACATGTGTGTGCATGTGTGTGTGTGCCTGTGTGTGTGTACCTGGGTGTGTAACTTAAATATCAAAATACAAAATTTTAACAAAACACTCTCAGTCTACCAAGGCACAAGAGATAAAGCCCCACACTGAAACCTTTGTAATAAAAGGACACGTGGGACATAGTTGGAAAAACACATATTTAATCATTTAAGGGAACAGTGTTTCCAGTCACAGTGTGCAGAGGAACAATAGGAGCTTTGTACAGAAGGACGAGGGACACTTTATCTGAGCTGAAATGATGATCTCCTGGTATGAGCTGTCCGTCTGGGGACGATGTTTATATAACTGTCAATAACTATGAATTTTTATTATATTTTAAATTTTTGTAACTATGAATATTCAGATTCAGTACTAAGGAGAAGACTCAGAGATTCAATACCGAATCTGATACTTCGATGATAGCAAAAAACCCTCTTTTTTTAGACAATAGAATGTGATTTTCAGCATTAAGTGGAAGAACTTTCTTTTCTATTCCCATGTGCTCTTACGTGTGTGATCCCTCAGTGGCCCACAGTGCTCCATGGGTGTACACTAGTCTATGTGCTCTTATACTTGTTCTGGCTCAAAATCAGCTGGATCATCCCTACTGCCTAGTCAAGTACTAAATTAATCGTTGCTGCTGTGATACAGATTTTAGTTCCCACAATGTAAGAAATACAGAAGAAGTTGCTTTAATCTCTGTGCATCCTACTGTCCATTATTGGGTCTAACTTCTTTGTAGTCCTTGACTAACTGTGAGATCCTGACCACCCTGATGTCTTCAGAAAGACCCCCTTCGTAGTCCGACCACAGGTATTCTGGAGACAGCACTTTGGTTGGCTTGTTGTACAGGAAATATCTGTAAAATAATACAGTAAATGTAAAAACATTCACTATAGTGATTTACATTAGTTGTTCAAGGTCCAATCCAATATCACACAAAACTGTTATCTTCTCCAAAACGTACTGGACGGTCATGTTTGAGTAACCCTTTATCAATAGTCAAAGCTCAAAAAGCTCTGTTCCACCTTGTGATGTTGAGGAAAACAGCCTTTTCCACATGTGTTCATTCATTTCTGCTTAGATAAAAAATACTCTTGAAACAGAAATAAAGTCCAGATAATTTACTTATTCAAATATTAGAAAGACGAACTGGGACAAGGACTCTGTGCTGACATTCCCGTGCAAAGTCTCATGATTTACACCTATACACTGATTGTATATGGAAACTACACTGGGAGGAGACCAGGGTTTAGACTTGGTGATAATTTACTTATTCAAATATTAGAAAGCCATGCTGAGCCCAGGAGACTGTGGCAACATGCAGAGACTGAAAGTTCACGTCTATAAAATGACTCTTATACGCAAACTACAGTGGGAGGACACCACGGTTTAGACTTGGCACCTCTTCGTTGGTGCACAGGTCAACCAATCAGACTCCATCCGGGTGTTGTCATGACATCATTTTCAGCTTCCAAGAATTGTGTACAGATCCTTGCAACATGGGGCCGTGCATTATCTTGCTGAAACATGAGGTGATGTTCATGGATGTATGGCACAACAATGGGCCTCAGGATCTCATCACGGTATCTCTGTGCATTCAAAATGCCATCAATAAAATGCACCTGTGTTCTTCGTCCATAACAGATGCCTGCCCATACCATAACCCCACCACCACCATGGGCCACTCCATCCACAACATTGACATCAGCAAAGCGCTCACCCACACGACGCCACACACGCTGTCTGCCATCTGCCCTGAACAATGTAAACCGAGATTCATCCGTGAAGAGAACACCTCTCCAACGTGCCAGACGCCATCGAATGTGGGCATTTGCCCACTCAAGTCTGTTACAGCGACGATCTGGAGTCAGGTTAAGACCCCGATGAGGATGACGAGCAGTTGAGCTTCCCTGAGACGGTTTCTGACAGTTTGTGCAGAAATTCTTTGGTTATGCAAACCAATTGTTTCAGCAGCTGTCTGAGTAGCTGGTCTCAGACGATCTTGGAGGTGAACCTGCTGGATGTGGAGGTCCTGGGCTGGTGTGGTTACACGTGGTCTGCGGTTGTGAGGCCGGTTGGATGTACTGCCATATTCTCTGAAACACCTTTGGAGACGGCTTATGGTGGAGAAATGAACATTCAATGCCCGAGCAACAGATCTGGTTGACATTCCTGCTGTCAGCATGCCAATTGCACGCTCCCTCAATGCTTGCGCCATCTGTGGCATTTTGCTGTGAGACAAAACTGCACATTTCAGAGTGGCCTTTTATTGTGGACAGTCTAAGGTTCACCTGTGCACTAATCATGGTGTCTGATGAGCATCTTGATGTGGCACCTGTGAGGTGGGATGGATTATCTCAGCAAAGCAAAAGTGCCACTATCACACATTTAGACAGATTTGTGAACAATGTTTGAGAGAAATGGTAATATTGTGTATCTGGAATGAATTTTAGATCTTTGAGTCCATCTCATGACAAATGGAGCAAAAACAAAAGTGTTGCCTTTATATTTTTGTTGAGTGTATTAGATAGATTGGAATATCATACATTTGTCTTGACATACAGTCAGGGCCGGCCCCCCCATTAGGCAACATAGGCAAATGCTAAAGGCGCCGCTCCACTAGGGGGCGGCGAGCGCAAAAATCGGCGATGGGGGATAAAATCCTCCACTGTCTAAAACAGGGGTGGGCCAACTACGGCCCGGGGGCCACATACAGCCCGTTAACCTTTTTAATCCGTCCGCCAAACATGAATGAACTGCAATAAAATTTATTAGTTTTATTTTCCCTGCAATTCCGGCGTTTCCCAATAGATGGCGCACTCTAGATACAGTGATACATAAAACCAAATTATCCACATGCACCAGGTGTACAGTGCCCGGGGGTAGAACTATATCTTGAACACGACTTCCTCACTCATGGTCCGAAAACCTTCCCATAAAGCACTGCGGCCAAGTATATATCTAGTGTGCCGCACACACTGCACCTGCTCCCGCACGGCGCCACATTTCCTCTTGTTCAGTGTGGACACCGCGCGTGGACTGTGTCTTGTTGCATACGCTGCGTGGACCTCACATTCTCCTGTGCACCTCTAAACCAGAACTAACACCAGGACTAAGCCAGGTCTAAAGCAGGTCTACACCATGTGTAAACAAGCATTAAACCAGGATTAAAACCAGGTCTAAACCAGGACTAAAACCAAGTCTAAACCAGGACTAAAACCAGGTCTAATCAAGGTCTAAAACCAGGTCTAAACCAGGTCTAAAACCAAACAAGTATTTGCAGGAGGTGGTTGCTACATTCATGTAGTTTTAAAAAACATGACAATATCAAGTAGTCCAGTTACTTATTTAAGTAATTTAATGGATTACATTACAAACTACATTTTGGGGTCTGTAATCTGTAATCTGTGGGGAATACAGTTTAAAGTAACCTTCACTGTCAACAGAATTATCTAATGTGTCACAATCAAACGGAAGTCAAAACTTCTGAAATGAAAAATGTTAATTTTTGAAGTGGAAAATCATCGGCCCTAAATATGGTGCACATGTTGAATTGAGATGTTTGAATCTGTCACATGTAAATTGTTGGATCCTGCAAGTTATTTTCGTCTTATTTGCTGGGTTGACGTAGTCAGACTAGAACAGGGGTGGGCAAACTTTTTGGCTCGAGGGCCACAAAGGTTCTAAAATTTGATGGAAGAGTCGGACCAGGAGCAGATGGACGGAGGGTTCTGGTCTGACTACATCAGCCCAGAAAATAAACCGAAAATAACTTGCAGGGGAATAATCTGTCTGCAGGACTCGCATGAAAACAGTGGGCGACTTTTATCTGATCAATTATTCATAACTAACGACCAATTTCCAATTACGTCTAAAGAAAACAATTACGTCACCAAATCAATACCTAATGGTCTCCTGGAACTAATGAAAGCGCATCAACGGCAAACATCCACTAGAATTACAGATCCAGTTTCCTTAGACGGTGTTAATATCACCAGTAATAAATGCACAAACACACAGATCAGAAACTGTATTCAAAATCAAACTAAACCTCAGCCGCCTGCAGAACCCACTGGAACCACCAACGTTCTCAATATCACATGGAACATAACCCGGCTCTGCCCGTTCAAACACTGCACAAACAATCAAAGACATTCAGTGGAAAATGTTGCACTGTATTTACCCCACCGACCCGTTTATCTCAAAGTTCAACTGCACATTTTGCAAAACGTCTGAAGAAACAATAACCCGTCTATTTTAAGTGGAACGTCGTCTGTCACAAACAACATCACATTTAATCAAACTTAGTCTCCAGAACAGAATCACCCACTTCCCTCATAAAGACGACGACATTCAACACATAACAAATCTATACAAACTCTCCTGCAAATTTCACACACACAAATCCACATTTTTGAATCACAAGCCCCATTATGATCTCTGACACATGGAAGTCACCAACTGTTTACAGTCTTTGCAGAACATCCACAAGAAAAAATCCATGAGAACTATAAACATATTCAAACAGTTTAAAATCCCATAACCCAGATCCTCTGCACAACTGTTCGACTGTTATTCTCTGTTTTTCTTTTCTTTTCTTTTTTACTGTATTTCAGTGTAAGTTGTAAAGCCTCAGAATCTTTTGTTAAAAACATGTAGTTAGTTTGCTATTCGATAGATTGGAATATCACACGTTTGTCTTAGCCTGAATCTCTGAGTCTCACAGCTGTGATCAGAGCCTTTACCTTCACATGACCTCGGTACAGTAATGAAATATAGCAGCAGTTATCAAACCCAGTTATTTATCCTAACAATGTGTCCAGTCACAACCACAACACTTAACAAGGCTGTGAAACTGTGCTGTCTCCATGAGTTCAGACGGCGTGATTGACAGGAGGATGAACCAATCAGAGAGAGACATGCTCTGTTCACATCAAAACAAACATGGCTCCTTAGACATAAAACAAGAAGAAACATCTTCATTAAGGACTGAGAAACAGAACTCATTTTTACAGAATCAATAACTGAAGCACCAAACTGTGACTTATCTCAGATTTTGTTCTGAATGTTACGAGAATTCTGGAGAGGAGCACAGGTGGAACAGTGCTTTCGTTTGGAGAACAGAACTATACAGGGTTTGTGTGTTAAACATGTGTAAATGAAACAAAATACAACTCCAGTGGTGAAAAAGCAGCCCCAGAACTGCTGTCACAAAGAATAAATCTTTGTCTATATTCCAAAAACTCACTGAGCTTCACAAATGGACTAATTATTTATCATCAAGAGGTCTGCATCATCTTTCCAGAACACTCACTACTGACACTCTTGTTATCACTCATTCTGAAATGTTGGAATGCCGTGACATCATCTGCATAACCTGTGATTCTGAACATTCCAGACAAAGCAATGCCATCTCCATGGAGACCAGCAGACCCCCCCCCCCCCACCAGAAATGTTCCATAGTGCAACTTTAAAAGGGACTTACTTGTTGAGATGACTTTCCTCCTGCCACGCTGCTTCCACTCCGTTTTCAGCATCTTCTTGTGATTTCTCATCACAGTATCTGTATGTAACACAAATGTCATCAAACATGTGGCTCTGTCTTTGCCTGGGCTCCTGAGGAAGTCACTGTAGAGGACAGAGCCTTTACTGCTCAGATCACATTTATGTTTCTGTTCAGCTGAATTTCAGCATCATTCTTTTCTAAGCCTGTTGTTAAACACACAAACCAAACTCAAGTTCATATAGAATAAATAAATACATATTGCTGACGGGATTATTAGCATGATGATCAATTACTCTCATTACTGGTTCATATTTATCATTACATCACTTAAGTGAACATGTGTGGGGAAAAAAGTTGAGAATAAAGCTACAAAAATACAGGAAGTACAAAAATACAGGAAGTACTGCAAAAATACAGGAAGTTTGCAGGAAATTTGCAAAATAGATTTATCACAAAATCCTAATTGTAACTGTGAATTAGATTAGTTTTGTCCATTGTTTACATTACGGCTGCTAAGTAACAGTTATGGAATTATCTCTGCCTATCATCTGCTGCCCCACGCACCCCACGGGTTTAGCAGGGAGAACACACTTAGCAACGCTGTCAGTCAAACCTGTTGTTAAAGCTCGAGCAGCCCCAGGGAAAGAAGGCGCCTCACTGGTCTGTTTTTAATGTTCAGGTAACACGGTTAACTGAGTATCTCTGCTGCTTTAAATGGGTGTGGTCTTTCTCTTTGTCCTGTTGGTGTGGGCCAGTGCCCGTGTAATTAGGAGCTGGGAAGGGGTGACTGGCTTATGGCCTTACTGTTTAAAACCCTGTGTACCTTCTCCCTCTCTCTCACCCTGTTGTCTCTGTTCAGGTTAGTAGGAAGCATCTCACCACATGGCACCTATAGGACTCACTGAAAATATTCAAGAGGTGAATGTTAAAGTGGGTGTTTTAGCTAAACACCCACTAAATTTTTTGGGATTAAATCTGTATAGCCCTCTCTCACACACTTCAGACGAGGTCCCCGGGCAGTCTCAAGACTCGTTGGCTGCTCCGTGGGTGAGGCCACTGAGGCCAGGGCGCCACAGCGGCTGTTGAGTGCCTGACCAAACACCCGGACCTCTGGACAAACTCTTAAACTTTTTAACAGACATTTTGCTCGCTCCCCATTTTTACTCTGCCATTTTGGATTATTGTAACCCTAAAACTACTCTCCGCTGTCCATACTTCTCTGGTAATCCACATACCTTGATTTACAGCGAAAATGCTGAAATAAAACCCTTACGATCATGTAGAGCGGGTTAATTTGAACATTTTAAGACCAAATGACAGAAGCAGTTATAGAGACAATACAAAGTAAAGAGCTGCTGGAGCCAAAAGCACACATGCTCACTTCCTATTTGGAACACAGTTGCTAGAGGTTTAGCTCTGTCCATGAATACAGAGTATGGTCTAACCTCATGCATAAAAAAAACAACATTGTGAAACGTCGTACTTGACCAGCCTGTACATGTCATCCATGAGCCCTCCCCACACGGCTGCAGTGTAGTAGTAGTCTCCCTCGTCCTGTGGGATGTACGCCTGTGAAACAGGGCGCCGCTCATAAGGGAAGTGCTCCCGCTTTGTCGTCTGGAAATGACAAGTGCATCTGTACTACAATACTGTAATGTATTCACTGAACCTGAGAGTATGTTTACGACACAAAGAAAGGCTACAGCCAGGTGCAAAAGTCAATAGAGGTGAAAAACTGTCTAAATACAAGCGTTTGGACTGATTTGTCACTGTAAACCAGGACATATTTGCTGTTATCAGTATTCTTATATTTGGACATGTTTACCTGGCATTTGAGGACACAAGTGAGTCGTGTTTGAGGACACAAGTGAGTCGTGTTTGAGGACACAATTGAGTCGTGTATGCTTAAATAAGATGTCTGACTTTTGCACACTCTGTGCTATGACATGAAACAGACCCTGTAGTATCCCCGGTGGAGCACGCCAACCAGCTGACTCAGGGACTCTGCTCCAAAACGGCCACGAAAAACACTGTCCACGTCCATCATGAACAGATAGTCAGCCTCTCTGTGGAGCTGAAGCAGTACAGTGTAAATCTACATACACAGGTGTGTGTGTGTGTGTGTATATGTGGGTGTGTGTGTGTGTGTGTGTGTGTGACACTCAGATAGCCTCTGTGGAGCTGAAGCAGCACATGTATCTCTATCTACATATATCTGTTTGTGTGTGTGACACTCACCCATTTCTCTATGGAAATTGTGGCCCACCTCATCTTGCTCAATACCACATCCTGCCATCGCTTTGCACTGGGCACATCGTGGACTGAGATGTTTCTGCCTGGAGCCAGAGAAATCTGCAGGATACAATATACAATATAATGCACATAATGCAAGTACATTCAACAAAAATATAAACGCAACACTTTTGTTTTTGCTCCCATTTGTCATGAGATGGACTCAAAGATCTAAAATTCATTCCAGATACACAATATTACCATTTCTCTCAAACATTGTTCACAAATCTGTCTAAATGTGTGATAGTGGCACTTTTGCTTTGCTGAGATAATCCATCCCACCTCACAGGTGCCACATCAAGATGCACATCAGACACCATGATTAGTGCACAGGTGAACCTTAGACTGTCCACAATAAAAGGCCACTCTGAAATGTGCAGTTGTTGCTTTATTGGGGGTCTGGGGACTCAGAACCAGTCAGTATCTGGTGTGACCACCATTTGCCTCATGCAGTGCAACACATCTTCTTCACATAGAGTTTATCAGATTGTCAATTGTGGCCTGTGGAATGTTGGTCCACTCCTCTTCAATGGCTGTGCGAAGTTGCTGGATATTAGTGGGAACTGGTACGCGCTGTCGTATACGCCGGTCAAGCACATCCCAAACATGCTCAATGGGTGACATGTCCGGTGAGTATGCTGGCCATGCAAGAACTGGGACATTTTCAGCTTCCAAGAATTGTGTACAGATCCTTGCAACATGGGGCCGTGCATTATCTTACTGAAACATGAGGTGATGTTCATGGATGTATGGCACAACAATGGGCCTCAGGATCTCATCACGGTATCTCTGTGCATTCAAAATGCCATCAATAAAATGCACCTGTGTTCTTCGTCCATAACAGATGCCTGCCCATACCATAACCCCACCACCACCATGGGCCACTCCATCCACAACATTGACATCAGCAAAGTGCTCACCCACACGACGCCACACACGCTGTCTGCCATCTGCCCTGAACAATGTAAACCGAGATTCATCCGTGAAGAGAACACCTCTCCAACGTGCCAGACGCCATCAAATGTGGGCATTTGCCCACTCAAGTCTGTTACGGCGACGATCTGGAGTCAGGTTAAGACCCCGATGAGGACGACGAGCAGTTGAGCTTCCCTGAGACGGTTTCTGACAGTTTGTGCAGAAATTCTTTGGTTATGCAAACCAATTGTTTCAGCAGCTGTCTGAGTAGCTGGTCTCAGACGATCTTGGAGGTGAACCTGCTGGATGTGGAGGTCCTGGGCTGGTGTGGTTACACGTGGTCTGCGGTTGTGAGGCCGGTTGGATGTACTGCCATATTCTCTGAAACGCCTTTGGAGACGGCTTATGGTGGAGAAATGAACATTCGATGCCCGAGCAACAGATCTGGTTGACATTCCTGCTGTCAGCATGCCAATTGCACGCTCCCTCAATGCTTGCGCCATCTGTGGCATTTTGCTGTGAGACAAAACTGCACATTTCAGAGTGGCCTTTTATTGTGGACAGTCTAAGGTTCACCTGTGCACTAATCATGGTGTCTGATGAGCATCTTGATGTGGCACCTGTGAGGTGGGATGGATTATCTCAGCAAAGCAAAAGTGCCACTATCACACATTTAGACAGATTTGTGAACAATGTTTGAGAGAAATGGTAATATTGTGTATCTGGAATGAATTTTAGATCTTTGAGTCCATCTCATGACAAATGGGAGCAAAAACAAAAGTGTTGCGTTTATATTTTTGTTGAGTGTATATTGTCAGGATATCGGTATTGGATCCGTATTAAACATTAACCCGATATTTGTTCTACACTGTCCCAGTCTGTGTGCTCCAGTCTGTCCTCGGATCAATTTTTGCTTGGACCAAGTTCTGCTGTTGTGTCCTTAGGCAAGGCACTTCACTCATATGGCCTAGTATAATAATAATGATAATAATAATAATAAAAAAATAATAAGACATTTTATTTATTTGGAGCCTTTCTGGACACCGGAGGTCGCCTTACAACAACAGTGTAAGAGTTTTCACACACATGTCCTCAAAGGCGCTTTATTAAGCATTATTAACAGAGCATTGTTAATTCACTCCAGACCTGGTGGTGGTGAGCTACCACCATCTCTCAAGCACACACCACTTTCACACCTACAGTGCATGTTTTGGGTTGATGGGGAAAACCGGAATGTCCGGAGGAAACCCATCCAGACACAGAGGGAGAACATGCAAACTCCACACAGAAAGGCCTGAGCGACCTGGGGATCGAACCCGCAACCTTCTTGCTGTGAGGCATATTTAAGTAATGTGTGAGTGTTGGTGCTTTTCCACAAAATTTCATGATAATGTACCTCAGTATGTTCTTTTGATTTTAGGAAAGTAATTTTTCTGAATTCTGAATACCACAAACAATACAGTTACTCAAAATCAGCTGTATTGTTCATTTATTTTGAATACAGCTACACCTCAGGAACATTTGCTTTCCAGAGCATTTTGAAGAACTGGTTGTGTTGGAGATGGGCTGTGGTTGTGTTGGAGGTGGGCTGTGGTTGTGTTGGAGGTGGGCTGTGGTTGTGTTGGAGATGGGCTGTGGTTGTGTTGGAGATGGGCTGTGGTTGTGTTGGAGATGGGCTGTGGTTGTGTTGGAGATGGGCTGTGGTTGTGATGGAGATGGGCTGTGGTTGTGTTGGAGATGGGCTGTGGTTGTGTTGGAGATGGGCTGTGGTTGTGTTGGAGATGGGCTGTGGTTGTGTTGGAGATGGGCTGTGGTTGTGATGGAGATGGGCTGTGGTTGTGATGGAGATGGGCTGTGGTTGTGTTGGAGATGGGCTGTGGTTGTGTTGGAGATGGGCTGTGGTTGTGTTGGAGATGGGCTGTGGTTGTGTTGGAGATGGGCTGTGGTTGTGTTGGAGATGGGCTGTGGTTGTGTTGGAGATGGGCTGTGGTTGTGTTGGAGATGGACTGTGGTTGGAGATGGAGATGGGCTGTGGTTGTGATGGAGATGGGCTGTGGTTGTGTTGGAGATGGGCTGTGGTTGTGATGGAGATGGGGTGTGGTTGTGATGGAGATGGGCTGTGGTTGTGATGGAGATGGGCTGTGGTTGTGTTGGAGATGGGCTGTGGTTGTGATGGAGATGGGCTGTGGTTGTGTTGGAGATGGACTGTGGTTGGAGATGGAGATGGGCTGTGGTTGTGATGGAGATGGGCTGTGGTTGTGTTGGAGATGGGCTGTGGTTGTGATGGAGATGGGCTGTGGTTGTGATGGAGATGGGCTGTGGTTGTGTTGGAGATGGGCTGTGGTTGTGATGGAGATGGGCTGTGGTTGTGTTGGAGATGGGCTGTGGTTGTGATGGAGATGGGCTGTGGTTGTGTTGGAGATGGGCTGTGGTTGTGTTGGAGATGGACTGTGGTTGGAGATGGAGATGGGCTGTGGTTGTGTTGGAGATGGGCTGTGGGTGTGATGGAGATGGGCGGTGGTTGTGTTGGAGATGGACTGTGGTTGGAGATGGAGATGGACTGTGGTTGTGATGAGATGGGCTGGGGTTGTGTTGGCGTTGGTCTGTGGTTGGAGATGGAGATGGGCTGTGGTTGTGATGGAGATGGGCTGTGGTTGTGTTGGAGATGGGCTGTGGTTGTGATGGAGATGGAGTGTGGTTGTGATGGAGATGGGCTGTGGTTGTGATGGAGATGGGCTGTGGTTGTGATGGAGATGGGCTGTGGTTGTGTTGGAGATGGGCTGTGGTTGTGATGGAGATGGGCTGTGGTTGTGTTGGAGATGGACTGTGGTTGGAGATGGGCTGTGGTTGTGATGGAGATGGGCTGTGGTTGTGATGGAGATGGGCTGTGGTTGTGTTGGAGATGGGCTGTGGTTGTGATGGAGGTGGGCTGTGGTTGTGTTGGAGATGGGCTGTGGTTGTGTTGGAGATGGGCTGTGGTTGTGATGGAGATGGGCTGTGGTTGTGTTGGAGATGGGCTGTGGTTGTGTTGGAGATGGGCTGTGGTTGTGTTGGAGGTGGGCTGTGGTTGTGTTGGAGATGGGCTGTGGTTGTGTTGGAGATGGGCTGTGGTTGTGTTGGAGATGGGCTGTGGTTGTGTTGGAGATGGGCTGTGGTTGTGTTGGAGATGGGCTGTGGTTGTGTTGGAGATGGGCTGTGGTTGTGTTGGAGATGGGCTGTGGTTGTGATGGAGATGGGCTGTGGTTGTGATGGAGATGGGCTGTGGTTGTGTTGGAGATGGGCTGTGGTTGTGATGGAGATGGGCTGTGGTTGTGTTGGAGATGGACTGTGGTTGGAGATGGGCTGTGGTTGTGATGGAGATGGGCTGTGGTTGTGATGGAGATGGGCTGTGGTTGTGTTGGAGATGGGCTGTGGTTGTGATGGAGGTGGGCTGTGGTTGTGTTGGAGATGGGCTGTGGTTGTGATGGAGATGGGCTGTGGTTGTGTTGGAGATGGGCTGTGGTTGTGATGGAGATGGGCTGTGGTTGTGTTGGAGATGGACTGTGGTTGTAGATGGAGATGGGCTGTGGTTGTGATGGAGATGGGCTGTGGTTGTGTTGGAGATGGGCTGTGGTTGTGATGGAGATGGGGTGTGGTTGTGATGGAGATGGGCTGTGGTTGTGATGGAGATGGGCTGTGGTTGTGTTGGAGATGGACTGTGGTTGTGTTGGAGATGGGCTGTGGTTGTGATGGAGATGGGCTGTGGTTGTGTTGGAGATGGGCTGTGGTTGTGATGGAGGTGGGCTGTGGTTGTGTTGGAGATGGGCTGTGGTTGTGATGGAGATGGGCTGTGGTTGTGTTGGAGATGGACTGTGGTTGTGTTGGAGATGGGCTGTGGTTGTGATGGAGATGGGCTGTGGTTGTGTTGGAGATGGGCTGTGGTTGTGTTGGAGATGGGCTGTGGTTGTGATGGAGATGGGCTGTGGTTGTGTTGGAGATGGGCTGTGGTTGTGATGGAGGTGGGCTGTGGTTGTGTTGGAGATGGGCTGTGGTTGTGTTGGAGATGGACTGTGGTTGGAGATGGAGATGGGCTGTGGTTGTGTTGGAGATGGGCTGTGGTTGTGATGGAGATGGGCTGTGGTTGTGTTGGAGATGGACTGTGGTTGGAGATGGAGATGGGCTGTGGTTGTGATGAGATGGGCTGTGGTTGTGTTGGAGATGGACTGTGGTTGGAGATGGAGATGGGCTGTGGTTGTGATGGAGATGGGCTGTGGTTGTGTTGGAGATGGGCTGTGGTTGTGATGGAGATGGGGTGTGGTTGTGATGGAGATGGGCTGTGGTTGTGATGGAGATGGGCTGTGGTTGTGATGGAGATGGGCTGTGGTTGTGTTGGAGATGGGCTGTGGTTGTGATGGAGATGGGCTGTGGTTGTGTTGGAGATGGACTGTGGTTGGAGATGGGCTGTGGTTGTGATGGAGATGGGCTGTGGTTGTGATGGAGATGGGCTGTGGTTGTGTTGGAGATGGGCTGTGGTTGTGATGGAGGTGGGCTGTGGTTGTGTTGGAGATGGGCTGTGGTTGTGTTGGAGATGGGCTGTGGTTGTGATGGAGATGGGCTGTGGTTGTGTTGGAGATGGGCTGTGGTTGTGTTGGAGATGGGCTGTGGTTGTGTTGGAGATGGGCTGTGGTTGTGTTGGAGATGGGCTGTGGTTGTGTTGGAGATGGGCTGTGGTTGTGTTGGAGATGGGCTGTGGTTGTGTTGGAGATGGGCTGTGGTTGTGTTGGAGATGGGCTGTGGTTGTGTTGGAGATGGGCTGTGGTTGTGATGGAGATGGGCTGTGGTTGTGATGGAGATGGGCTGTGGTTGTGTTGGAGATGGGCTGTGGTTGTGATGGAGATGGGCTGTGGTTGTGTTGGAGATGGACTGTGGTTGGAGATGGGCTGTGGTTGTGATGGAGATGGGCTGTGGTTGTGATGGAGATGGGCTGTGGTTGTGTTGGAGATGGGCTGTGGTTGTGATGGAGGTGGGCTGTGGTTGTGTTGGAGATGGGCTGTGGTTGTGATGGAGATGGGCTGTGGTTGTGTTGGAGATGGGCTGTGGTTGTGATGGAGATGGGCTGTGGTTGTGTTGGAGATGGACTGTGGTTGGAGATGGAGATGGGCTGTGGTTGTGATGGAGATGGGCTGTGGTTGTGTTGGAGATGGGCTGTGGTTGTGATGGAGATGGGGTGTGGTTGTGATGGAGATGGGCTGTGGTTGTGATGGAGATGGGCTGTGGTTGTGTTGGAGATGGGCTGTGGTTGTGTTGGAGATGGGCTGTGGTTGTGTTGGAGGTGGGCTGTGGTTGTGTTGGAGATGGGCTGTGGTTGTGTTGGAGCTGGGCTGTGGTTGTGTTGGAGATGGGCTGTGGTTGTGTTGGAGATGGGCTGTGGTTGTGTTGGAGATGGGCTGTGGTTGTGTTGGAGATGGGCTGTGGTTGTGTTGGAGATGGGCTGTGGTTGTGTTGGAGATGGGCTGTGGTTGTGATGGAGATGGGCTGTGGTTGTGATGGAGATGGGCTGTGGTTGTGTTGGAGATGGGCTGTGGTTGTGATGGAGATGGGCTGTGGTTGTGTTGGAGATGGACTGTGGTTGGAGATGGGCTGTGGTTGTGATGGAGATGGGCTGTGGTTGTGATGGAGATGGGCTGTGGTTGTGTTGGAGATGGGCTGTGGTTGTGATGGAGGTGGGCTGTGGTTGTGTTGGAGATGGGCTGTGGTTGTGATGGAGATGGGCTGTGGTTGTGTTGGAGATGGGCTGTGGTTGTGATGGAGATGGGCTGTGGTTGTGTTGGAGATGGACTGTGGTTGGAGATGGAGATGGGCTGTGGTTGTGATGGAGATGGGCTGTGGTTGTGTTGGAGATGGGCTGTGGTTGTGATGGAGATGGGGTGTGGTTGTGATGGAGATGGGCTGTGGTTGTGATGGAGATGGGCTGTGGTTGTGTTGGAGATGGACTGTGGTTGTGTTGGAGATGGGCTGTGGTTGTGATGGAGATGGGCTGTGGTTGTGTTGGAGATGGGCTGTGGTTGTGATGGAGGTGGGCTGTGGTTGTGTTGGAGATGGGCTGTGGTTGTGATGGAGATGGGCTGTGGTTGTGTTGGAGATGGACTGTGGTTGTGTTGGAGATGGGCTGTGGTTGTGATGGAGATGGGCTGTGGTTGTGTTGGAGATGGGCTGTGGTTGTGTTGGAGATGGACTGTGGTTGGAGATGGAGATGGGCTGTGGTTGTGATGGAGATGGGCTGTGGTTGTGTTGGAGATGGGCTGTGGTTGTGATGGAGATGGGGTGTGGTTGTGATGGAGATGGGCTGTGGTTGTGATGGAGATGGGCTGTGGTTGTGTTGGAGATGGGCTGTGGTTGTGATGGAGATGGGCTGTGGTTGTGTTGGAGATGGACTGTGGTTGTGTTGGAGATGGGCTGTGGTTGTGATGGAGATGGGCTGTGGTTGTGTTGGAGATGGACTGTGGTTGGAGATGGAGATGGGCTGTGGTTGTGATGGAGATGGGCTGTGGTTGTGTTGGAGATGGGCTGTGGTTGTGATGGAGATGGGCTGTGGTTGTGATGGAGATGGGCTGTGGTTGTGTTGGAGATGGGCTGTGGTTGTGATGGAGATGGGCTGTGGTTGTGTTGGAGATGGGCTGTGGTTGTGATGGAGGTGGGCTGTGGTTGTGTTGGAGATGGGCTGTGGTTGTGTTGGAGATGGACTGTGGTTGGAGATGGAGATGGGCTGTGGTTGTGTTGGAGATGGGCTGTGGTTGTGATGGAGATGGGCTGTGGTTGTGTTGGAGATGGACTGTGGTTGGAGATGGAGATGGGCTGTGGTTGTGATGAGATGGGCTGTGGTTGTGTTGGAGATGGACTGTGGTTGGAGATGGAGATGGGCTGTGGTTGTGATGGAGATGGGCTGTGGTTGTGTTGGAGATGGGCTGTGGTTGTGATGGAGATGGGGTGTGGTTGTGATGGAGATGGGCTGTGGTTGTGATGGAGATGGGCTGTGGTTGTGATGGAGATGGGCTGTGGTTGTGTTGGAGATGGGCTGTGGTTGTGATGGAGATGGGCTGTGGTTGTGTTGGAGATGGACTGTGGTTGGAGATGGGCTGTGGTTGTGATGGAGATGGGCTGTGGTTGTGATGGAGATGGGCTGTGGTTGTGTTGGAGATGGGCTGTGGTTGTGATGGAGATGGGCTGTGGTTGTGTTGGAGATGGGCTGTGGTTGTGTTGGAGATGGGCTGTGGTTGTGTTGGAGATGGGCTGTGGTTGTGTTGGAGATGGGCTGTGGTTGTGTTGGAGATGGGCTGTGGTTGTGTTGGAGATGGGCTGTGGTTGTGTTGGAGATGGGCTGTGGTTGTGTTGGAGATGGGCTGTGGTTGTGTTGGAGATGGGCTGTGGTTGTGATGGAGATGGGCTGTGGTTGTGTTGGAGATGGACTGTGGTTGTGATGGAGATGGGCTGTGGTTATGTTGGAGATGGACTGTGGTTGGAGATGGGCTGTGGTTGTGTTGGAGATGGGCTGTGGTTGTGTTGGAGATGGGCTGTGGTTGTGTTGGAGATGGACTGTGGTTGGAGATGGGCTGTGGTTGTGTTGGAGATGGGCTGTGGTTGTGATGGAGGTGGGCTGTGGTTGTGTTGGAGATGGGCTGTGGTTGTGTTGGAGATGGGCTGTGGTTGTGTTGGAGATGGGCTGTGGTTGTGTTGGAGATGGGCTGTGGTTGTGTTGGAGATGGGCTGTGGTTGTGATGGAGGTGGGCTGTGGTTGTGTTGGAAATTTAAGTGATCATTTTATTTGTCAGGTCAAATTTACTGAAATCATATTAAACATATTAAACAAGTAATCTTAACTTCGCTGGACTTTGAGTTTTTGCATACACAGATCAGAAAACGGCTTGATATGGGCCCTTTAATTCTGTGGAATATGACAGGTCAGTAGGCCTGTCCTCTCATGGATGGGTTGGTTGTATTGCAGTTTACCTGTGGAATGTTTTCTTTATTGTCCGTAAAGATGTGGTACGTCACTCTGAAGCCAACAAAGAAATACGTCTCTCCCGTCTCCAGAAATCCTTTCAAAAACTGAGTGTACCTGTTCAAACGTAAAGGACATTTTTTAATATTCTTTTTGTTTGACAAGTAACAATGTCTGTGCGCATGAGGAGAGTTTGGGCCTAGTGTAAACCACGGTTGCTAGGCAGCATTTATGGAATTCACTAGTGTGACATATCAATAATTTCCAACCAGCGAGTAAAATTTGAAACAAAAAAGTTTAGTGCTGACAGATGGATCTGGAGGGATGAAAGTGGTCGTGCAGCTCTGGTTGTGATGGAACCGTGTTAACTGGATGCTGGACTTTTTCATTATGATTTTGTATATTTATCTAATGCCTATGTTCTACCAAACTCACGTTCTACCAAACTCACGTACTCCCAAACTCACGTTCTACCAAACTCACGTTCTACCAAACTCACGTTCTACCAAACTCACGTTCCCCCAAACTCACGTTCCCCCAAACTCACGTTCTACCAAACTCACGTACTCCCAAACTCACGTTCTACCAAACTCACGTTCTCCCAAACTCACGTTCTACCAAACTCACGTACTCCCAAACTCACGTTCTACCAAACTCACGTTCCCCCAAACTCACGTTCTACCAAACTCACGTTCTACCAAACTCACGTTCTACCAAACTCACGTTCCCCCAAACTCACGTTCCCCCAAACTCACGTTCCCCCAAACTCACGTTCTACCAAACTCACGTACTCCCAAACTCACGTACTCCCAAACTCACGTTCTACCAAACTCACGTTCTACCAAACTCACGTACTCCCAAACTCACGTTCTCCCAAACTCACGTTCTACCAAACTCACGTTCTACCAAACTCACGTTCTACCAAACTCACGTTCTCCCAAACTCACGTTCTCCCAAACTCACGTTCTACCAAACTCACGTTCTACCAAACTCACGTTCTACCAAACTCACGTACTCCCAAACTCACGTTCTACCAAACTCACGTTCTCCCAAACTCACGTTCTCCCAAACTCACGTACTCCCAAACTCACGTTCTACCAAACTCACGTTCTCCCAAACTCACGTTCTCCCAAACTCACGTTCTACCAAACTCACGTTCTCCCAAACTCACGTTCTCCCAAACTCACGTTCTCCCAAACTCACGTTCTACCAAACTCACGTTCTACCAAACTCACGTTCTCCCAAACTCACGTTCTCCCAAACTCACGTACTCCCAAACTCACGTTCTCCCAAACTCACGTTCTACCAAACTCACGTTCTCCCAAACTCACGTACTCCCAAACTCACGTTCTACCAAACTCACGTTCTAACAAACTCACGTTCTAACAAACTCTGTTTTTCCTTTTTAGGTAATAGATTAATCTTTCATAATAACAGGCATGAAATCTCCAGCCACTTCACTGAACGACTACAGACCCACAGCACTCACTCCCATCATGAAGTGCTTTGAAATGTTGGTCAAGGCCCATATAACATCCAGTCTCCCCACTGCACTTGACCCAGACCAGTTTGTACACCGCCCCAAGTGTTCCACTGATGAGGCAACAGCACTACACGTATGTCCTGCTCATCTGCAAAACAAAAACACTTGTGTACAGATGCTGTTCACTGACTTCAGCTCCACCTTCATCACAGTCATCCTCAACACCTGATAAACAAACTCAGTGCAGTCGCCACTGGTGCAGTAGCCATACAACTGGCTACTGGACTTTCACTGACAGACCACAGACAGTAAGAGTTTGAAAAAACTCCACAGAGACCATCATCTCAAACACAGGGTTCCACAGGGATGTGTGTTGAGCCCCCTGCTGTCCACACTAATAACATGCAACTGTTTTACCAGATCACTTCAAACCACATCATCAAGTTTGCAGATGACACAAGAGTGATGAGCCTCATCAGTGACGACTCAGCCTACAGAGAGGACGTCCACCAACTCATCAACTGGTGTGAAATGAACTATCTTCAACTCAGTGTCAGCAAAACAGAAATAACAGTGAACTTCAGAAGGAAACACGTGTCACACACTCCACTCACCATCAATGGCAGAGCTGTGGAGTGTGTGAAAAGCACCAAGTTCCTAAGGGTGCAGATCACTAATGACCTCACATGGACCAACAACACCTCCTCCCTGGTCAAGAAAGCACAGCAGCACCTACACTTCCTCCGCAGGATGAGGAGAGCTGACCTTCCCCCTTCTGCACTCTCCACCTTCTATAGGGCTGAGACTGAGAGCATCCTCTCCAGCAGCCTCTCTGGTACGGCAGCTGTTCGGCCTTACAGAGGGTGGTAAGGACCACAGAAAAGATCATCAGATCACCCCAATTATCCATTCAGGACTTGTACATATTCCACTGCTGCAAGAGAGCCATCGATATCATCAATGACACCACCCACCAGCACACAGACAGGTGGAATTGTGCATTATTACATGGACATATGCACTTTTATATGTCCATTTAAAGACTTTAACATGACTGTTTTTGCACTGTTTTTTACTTTATTTTCCATCAGAGTTTTGCTCTTGTTCCACTCACAAGATGGTCTCTGCATTTGCCACAGCAACAATATCCACGTTCTAACCCAGGCTATATTACTGCAAAGACGCTGATCAGAAGTATCCACTTTCAGAACTACTGTTGCATCTGCAGATGTCAACACATACGGTACAATGGTGATGATTCCTCTAGTTTTATTCTTACTTGCCAACAGCTAAAACCAGCACAGCGATCCTCGGGTTCACGCGTTTATAGATGTCATCTACGACCACGGGGTCAAAGGTCCCCTCCCAGACCAGTGGCGCGTTCCAGTTCGTCACCAAATTTACATCAGTGCGTCTGCAGGGGGCGACAGAGAGACAGGTTATTACTTTGAGAACACTGAACATCAGCTGAGACAGGTCAGAATTGTCAGGTGGAGTTTGCTGTGGAACTGTCAGATCACAGATGTGTTGACCTGGTTTATGGTTTATCTAGGCTCTCTAGGCCTATCCACATGAAACAAAAACTGGTACAAAGTTCAACATCTTCTCTGTCAGGAGAAATAAACTAAAGTCACATGATTTTTTATTTTTTTTATTTTTTTACAATCGCTTCACAAAGTGGAGCCATTATTCAACCCTCAAGATGTGATTATTGTCAGCTAAAAGGACTTTAAGACATAAAATGAATCTGACAAGTTTGTGGGGCTGACCCCAAACAAAGAATGGGAATCAGAAGTTTGGAGCTTTCTTTAGAAACAGTGGATCTTCCATAGATTTATGTAGGGCCCTGCTCCATCTGAAATTATAACGATCAGATCTCAGAAGCTCAGCAGGACTGGGCCTGGGTAGTACTTGGATTGGACACCACTGGGAAAATCAGGTGCCACAGGGGGGCACTGTGTCCTTAGGCAAGACACTTCACCCACATTGCCCAGTATGAAATTTGTGTATGCATGATGGTGTGTGCATGATGGTGCAAATTGGCAGCCTTGCTTCCATTAGTCTGCCCCAGGGCAGCTGTGGCTACAATAGTAGTTTACCACCACTGAGTGTGGAGTGAATGAAAGGGCTTCCTCGAAAACGAGATTAGTAATCTCAATGGGACTTTCCTGGTTAAATAAAGGTTAAATAAAAATTTAAAAAATGACATCATCTAATTTTAGAATGTGACTGTTAACTACACAAAATATATCCTTGAAGAACTAGCCATCTACATGGAGAAAACATACCCCATCATCACGCTCGGCTGGGCATATTTCAACCTGAAAAAATTGGAAACACAGACAGAACATTATTTTCCTTAAATCAGACCTTATTCTAACCTTATGAAATAGGTCATTTCCTCAAAGTATTTCCTCTAAAAGGTCTCATAGTATTTCCTCTAGATCAGGGGTGGCGAACACGCAGCTCTAGAGCCTCATGCGGCTCTCGGTCAATAAACACGCGGCTCTTTGCCTCTCATCATATTTTCTATATACTGCGGCTCTTTGCCTCATTTCATGTTTAGTTTGTTTTGCTCTTAAACCACAAATCCATCAGAGGCTATTAAAAACAAATAATAGATAATATTAATAATAAATTTAATTTGGCAGATTGGGTGTTTTTATGCTGCTCCGGACCATAGAACTATAATAAAATGTGGAAGATGAATCCAAGATGGCGCCCTGTTGTTTTCAGTGGCCTGTGCTCATTGGCGCATGACGGCAAAAAAGATTTTCATTTCCGCATTTACTTCGTTGTTTGCAGCCCAACGCAGCCCAACGTCTGACGTCAGGCTGCCCAAGACTGTTGGGCTGTGAGGTCAGAAACACCGTTCTGACCAATCAGAGCGCGAGCTGCTAGAGCGGAGCCAGCGCGGGCTTAGAGCGGGGCTAGGCTAACGTTTACAAACTTGATTTTTAGGCACTTTGACGATTAAAAAAAAAAGAAGAAAAGTTTGTATTGTAAAAATACAGAAGAATCCCTACAAAATCAAATCCGACCTTTCTGAAAGCTGTGGATGCCCTGTCAGCCGAACACAGGCAGTTTGATTTCTCAAAAAATACATTGTGCTTCTATGGGAGAATTTTTCTTGGGCTGCGAGCTGCAATATCTCGCTCGGCCACACATCAATCTGCGGTCACGGACAGACGGGGCGTGCCTTATGCAGCTCTTATTATACATCCACGCTCCGGACACATAAATGACCACCAATCATCTGCACGGGTTACGTCTAATGCCGGGAAATTAAGTAAACATTTCATGTGCGTGCAGACTCTTACCCTCATGGTCAAAATTGCCAAGCTAAACGAAAATATGAAGATGAACACAGGACATTTCTGGAAGAATGGCAAGATGCTTACTTTTTTATTGAACGGAATGGCAAATCACTCATCAGTCACTGTTTATTATGCAGTGCCACAATATCACATTTCAAGGCTTCAAATCTTGAGCATCATTTTAGCACACACCATGCTAAAATTGACAAAGAATTTCCCAAAAGTACTGAACTACGCAAGCAAAAAATTGAGCACTTTGAAAAGCCAGGTAAAAAGACAGTCTCAAATGTTTCAGAAATTGACCAAGCCTGAAGAAACTGTGACACTTGCCTCCTATAAAATGGCATGGAACATTTCCCGTGCGTAGGAATGAAATCCGTGCGTATTTGGCTGTAGTTAAGCGTAAAATAAATATTCGTAAACTCTCGAATGAGTCCAGTCGTACATAAACTGTGTTGTGTATTATTTCCGTCAGAATACGAATTGAAAAGTTACGACATGAAGAATTACAATTACGAAATGAAAAGTTACGATTACGCTTTCTTCAATATGACTTTACTGTCAAAAATATGTAATCACGTCTTACACCTATGAACAGTAGATGTCGCGTTCAGCCTCTTGGCGTTAATACCGCCGCCATCTTGGTACAGGCTTCCCTGGTCTAAGTGTCACTGATGTCATTTGACCAAAGCTTTTTCACAGTATCAGCAAGCGGAGATGCCGGACTTTTGCCCCGCACATACGGACTGAACCAGGACTGGAAAAAAAAAACGTTCTGAATCTGAATAATTTATTTATTAATATAATTTTTAATTGATTCTTCCACAAAAATCAGTTGTTTTTTTGCCCCCAAGTATCTGTGCATCTGAAGTGTGTTCAGTAGTTGTGTGTGTCAGAGAGAGGCAGAGAATTAAGAGTGTGTGTGTGTGTGTGTGTGTGTGTGTGTGTGTGTGTGTGTGTGTGTGTGTGGAGGAGGTATCTGACCTCCAGCTGCTGTGTTAACTCTGGCTAAGCTGCATTTGATGTGTGTATTGAGGGTGGACACTTTCCTTGAAATGAACACAAGTATAATACTTGCTGTTGTATTGTAAGGACAGGAGTGTGTTATGGAAAATAAGATGGTTTTAATTGTGTGTGTTTGTGTGTGTCTGTTTGTCTTGGCAGTTTGGTGTGGCTCTTTGACTCTCACAATTAAAAATTCCGGCTCTTTGTGTCAAACTTGTTTGCCACCCCTGCTCTAGATGGAAAGTCTTCTCCCACATTTGCTGCCATATTTGGTGTAAAAAAGCCTGGAGTATTTCAAAGGTCCGTAGCTAACTCCTCAGCTAGCCTCTTGCACGGTCTCCATGGATACGGGAAAAACAAGCTACACAAGCTGCACTTCTTAGCTGGTTAAATACCCCATGATATGCTGGCAAAAACATAATAATATAATAATACTATCATGAATAATAATAAAAATACTGTTAATCACCATATACACACTTCAGTAGCAAAAAAGCTGATTTCATGTTAAGTTGCACTTTAAAGCAGAACTAAGTAACTTCAGCGGTAGTGCTCCCCCTACAGGTCTCTTGTGAGAATGAACTGTTGTAAATACTCTCCCCTCCCGCTCATCTGCTCACGTTTGTTTACACAAAGCCAGTGAACAGAGTCCAACACAGTGGGTCATGTTTTTGGTGATTGATTCCAATCTTATACATAAGCTATAATGTAAAAATATATGTATGATCGCCCAGAGCTCCTGGAGCACCGCGGCACCGCGGCTCCCGGAGCGCCGCGGCTCCCGGAGCGCCGCGGCTCCCGGAGCACCGCGGCTCCCGGAGCACCGCGGCCCGTAGTGCTCAGAGCACCGCGGCCCATAATGCCCAGAGCTCCTGGAGCACCGCGGCTCCCGGAGCACCGCGGCTCCCGGAGCACCGCGGCTCCCGGAGCACCGCGGCTCCCGGAGCACCGCGGCTCCCGGAGTGCCGCGGCCCATAATGCCCGGAGCTCGTCAGTACAGGGTGTGTGGCTCGATTATCTGTGTGTAGCTGAAGTGTGGTAGAGCAGTTTGGCTCTGGTGAGAACAGAACAGACCCTGAGAGCTCAGATCCGGGTTGGTAGGAGCCAAGTTGCATGTGTGGTTTTTCCGCCCAGAGGCAGATGGAGCCACCAGTGAATCCTTCAAACACCCCAAATGTCACATGTGACCATCAGAGGGGCTTTAGAGACATTTAATTAGGGAAAAATGTTACTTGGTTCTGCTTTAAAATATTGCAGTAATATCAGTATCGCAATACAAAACAGTTCATGTAGTACTTCTGAACATGTATTTAGTTACTGACTATTCATACTTTGCAACTGATGTCATAAACATTCTCTGGGGGTGATGCTAACTGTAGGCACAGATCTGTCTGAGGCTTTGTTAGATTTTAATTTGAGTTTTATTTGAACACAATCTGATCTTTAAGGACTCACTTATGTGAACTACGACAGCTGAGACCATTTGAGCTGTTAAACAAGTCTCTCTCAAATAACATTACAATCTCAAGCTAGTTAGCCGGCAGTTTTTCAGTTGGTTGCTCTCACTCACTGAAGTATCAGCAGACTATCTGATATGATTCAGTTACAGAAGACTACATTACCCAGGACTTATCAGAAGGTCTCCCACGTTGCAGCGGTTGTAAAGTTTTAGTGTTTTGGTGTCCAGCTCAGAGCTGTGCGCAGGCAACCTGAGGAAACAAGGAAATGGTTATAACTTCCTCAAAAATACAGGCAAATATACAGGCAAATATATATAGGCAAATATTACAGTTTTAGTCGACTAAAGACTGAGTGGCAACACTCAGGCCTCATAGTAAGAAGGTTGCGGGTTCAATCCCCGGGTCACCCGGGCCTTTCTGTGTGGAGTTTGCATGTTCTCCCCATGTCTGGATGGGTTTCCTCCAGGCTCCGGTTTCCCCCATCAACTCAAAACATGCAGCACCTGAACTAACATCAAGGACCATGACGTCCTCCTCCTGTGGCTCCTCACAGAGGGGGTCATGGGGGTCAGGATGAGGATTGGGCAGCTGCCCCTGTGACCCAGCCGGATAAAGTGGAGAAGATGGACGGATGGATAGTCGACTAAAGAAATTCTTACAGGAGAAGACATGTGCCGTCAATCGATTGGTTGATTAAAAGGGGGTGTGGCAAAAGCTCTCAAAACTATAGTGAGTCAAACTGCACCTGCAGGAGGCGCTCATGTAAACTGTTATTTATGCAGAAAAAAGGACTAAGAAAACTATGTATTTATATACAGACAGATTCAACTTGTGAGTTTAACCTGCCTTTCCACAGAGAAATACCAAAAAATACCAAATCAGCTCACTCACTTCTCATATAAATACTTTTAATCAAAATGAAATGAGTCAAATAAGACACATTTTGACTAAGACTCGACCGATTAATTGACTAAACAACTAAAGAACTACAGCAAAATATACACATGCTTAAGCAGAGCTGTAACCTACTCGAGTACGAGCATCATTATGTATTATTAAGTAGAAGTAAAAGTACAAAGTATTTGGGAAAACCACTGCTCAAGTACAGTAAGAGTAACTTTAACAGCAACAGCTGGACATAAGATCTGATAGAGAACTGAAGTTAATGTAATTTGAAGGACACAACATGAAATAAGTCACAAAATCTGGTGTTTTCAAAGCACCGAAAAATGAGACAAACTAAATCTGAAGGAGCTGCAAGAAACAAATGTTCAAATCACTTCATATTGTCACTTTAGACTCACTCACAGTGAAGAGAAGTACAACTTTTACTCAAGTAAGAGTACTGTTACACTGTACTACAGTACTCAAGTAAGAGTACTGTTACACTGTACTACATAGTACTCGAGTAAGAGTACTGTTACACTGTACTACAGTACTCGAGTAAGAGTACTGTTACACTGTACTCTACAGTACTCAAGTAAGAGTACTGTTACACTGTACTGCATAGTACTCGAGTAAGAGTACTGTTACACTGTACTACTGTACTCGAGTAAGAGTACTGTTACACTGTACTACAGTACTCGAGTAAGAGTACTGTTACACTGTACTACATAGTACTCAAGTAAGAGTACTGTTACACTGTACTACATAGTACTCAAGTAAGAGTACTGTTACACTGTACTACATAGTACTCAAGTAAGAGTACTGTTACACTGTACTACAGTACTCAAGTAAGAGTACTGTTACACTGTACTACATAGTACTCAAGTAAGAGTACTGTTACACTGTACAGTATATTACTCAAGTAAAAGTTGTAAAGGAAATTCAAATACAGTGTGATTATTTCATCTTGAACAGGGTAAATCTCTGATGTTGTCAGTAAAAGTCATTTGGTCGGTTAATTCGGTAAAGCCGATAATGGAATAAGTTGGCAGTAATGTAAGAAAATGTAAGAAAATGTGTGAAACGATAATGTAATAACCTGATAATAACATATTACATCATTGCTTATTGACTAGTTTAATAAAAAATCTTTAAAATGAAATAACTGCAGCCACTAATGTAATAATTTCTTCACTTAATCAAAGATGTATTTCTTAAATTAAAAGTGTCACAGCACATTAGAAAGTACTGTTACTGTTACTGTTACTGTTACTGTTACTCTTACTGTTACTCTTACTGTTACTGTTACTGTTACTGTTACTGTTACTGTTACTGTTACTCTTACTGTTACTCTTACTGTTACTATTACTGTTACTCTTACTGTTACTCTTACTGTTACTCTTACTGTTACTCTTACTGTTACTGTTACTGTTAGTGTTACTGTTACTGTTACTGTTACTCTTACTGTTACTGTTAGTGTTAGTGTTACTGTTACTGTTACTGTTACTGTTACTGTTACTGTTACTGTTACTGTTACTGTTACTCTTACTGTTACTCTTACTGTTACTGTTACTGTTAAAGGAACTGGTCTCTCTCTCCTCTACAGAACTGTCTCTCTCCACTCAGCCAGAGTTATTGATCCAGTCACATCCTGTCAGATCCTGGACCTGGGGAAGGGGCAGTTATCAGCTTCACCTGGGGAAGGGGCAGTTATCAGCTTCACCTGGGGAAGGGGCAGTTATCAGCTTCACCTGGGGAAGGGGCAGTTATCAGCTTCACCTGGGGAAGGGGCAGTTATCAGCTTCACCTGGGGAAGGGGCAGTTATCAGCTTCATTACATCTGTGGCAAAATGTGAAAAAGGTCATGATTCACGGTGTTTACTTGGAAAACAACAACACAAATCTTGTATCTTATATTTAAAGGAAGATTATGTAAAATGTTCATAGAGTTTAGAGCAATGTCAAAGTTCACTATGTTAAATGTAGTAAATGTTCAGTGAACTATTAGCATTGCCACATTAGCATTAAATGAATCCCATTAATTTGGGGAAGGCGATTAATTCCTTCACATAAATGTTGCTCAGCAAAACTGGGAAAATATGGAACTCAAATTCTTTTCAGCAGCACTAGAGCAGAGCCTGTACTGTCTGTGCTGTGTCTGTACAGTCTGTGCTGTGTCTGTACAGTCTGCGCTGTGTCTGTACAGTCTGCGCTGTGTCTGTACAGTCTGCGCTGTGTCTGTACAGTCTGCGCTGTGTCTGTACAGTCTGCGCTGTGTCTGTACAGTCTGCGCTGTGTCTGTACCAGATATGAGCCAAACAGGAAGTGCTCCAGGGGCTCTTCTGGCTCCAGTTGACTCACACTGGGGTCTTGTGGCTCCTCTCTCTGTACCTGCTGCTGTGGCCTCGTCATTTTGGTCTTAAAATGTTCATATGAATCCGCTCCATTCTTTATTCAGATTTTTTTTTTTTCACAATTTTGCCTGTCAAAAATTCCCCTTCATAACACAGATCCTGGCTCCAGATCGGCTCCTGTAACTGTGGGATCATGAGCCTCATTTGAGCGGCGCTGAACTCTGAGGGGGGCCTCACACTCGCTTAGTCCACTTTTTTATACGTCTGTGATCTGTACAGTCCTGATGTGCTGGTGTCCTGTCGACGTGAGCTCCCTGTGCATGTGCACAACCCCCAAGCGCCGTCCCAGTTTAAATGCCGTCAATTTGAGCTCCTGAGGCAGAAGTGGAGAAACAAGTCACATTTTAAAAGTGTGTTGTTTTACTGTCTGTTTGGAGCAGCAGAAACACAGACATGTGCATAAACACAGACATGTGCATAAACACAGACATGTGCATAAACACAGACATGTGCATAAACACAGACATGTGCATAAACACAGACATGTGCATAAACACAGACATATGCATAAACACAGACATGTGCATAAACACAGACATGTGCATAAACACAGACATGTGCAGAAACACAGACATGTGCAGAAACACAGACATGTGCAGAAACACAGACATGTGCATAAACACAGACATGTGCATAAACACAGACATGTGCATAAACACAGACATGTGCAGAAACACAGACATGTGCATAAACACAGACATGGGCATAAACACAGACATGTGCATAAACACAGACATGTGCATAAACACAGACATGTGCAGAAACACAGACATGGGCAGAAACACAGACATGGGCATAAACACAGACATGTGCAGAAACACAGACATGTGCAGAAACACAGACATGTGCATAAACACAGACATGTGCAGAAACACAGACATGTGCAGAAACACAGACATGTGCATAAACACAGACATGTGCAGAAACACAGACATGTGCAGAAACACAGACATGTGCATAAACACAGACATGTGCAGAAACACAGACATGTGCAGAAACACAGACATGGGCAGAAACACAGACATGGGCATAAACACAGACATGTGCAGAAACACAGACATGTGCAGAAACACAGACATGTGCAGAAACACAGACATGTGCAGAAACACAGACATGTGCAGAAACACAGACATGTGCATAAACACAGACATGTGCATAAACACAGACATGTGCATAAACACAGACATGTGCAGAAACACAGACATGTGCAGAAACACAGACATGTGCAGAAACACAGACATGTGCATAAACACAGACATGTGCAGAAACACAGACATGTGCATAAACACAGACATGTGCAGAAACACAGACATGTGCAGAAACACAGACATGTGCAGAAACACAGACATGTGCAGAAACACAGACATGTGCAGAAACACAGACATGTGCATAAACACAGACATGTGCAGAAACACAGACATGTGCAGAAACACAGACATGTGCAGAAACACAGACATGTGCATAAACACAGACATGTGCATAAACACAGACATGTGCATAAACACAGACATGTGCATAAACACAGACATGTGCATAAACACAGACATGTGCAGAAACACAGACATGTGCAGAAACACAGACATGTGCAGAAACACAGACATGTGCAGAAACACAGACATGTGCATAAACACAGACATGTGCAGAAACACAGACATGTGCATAAACACAGACATGTGCAGAAACACAGACATGTGCAGAAACACAGACATGTGCATAAACACAGACATGTGCATAAACACAGACATGTGCATAAACACAGACATGTGCAGAAACACAGACATGTGCATAAACACAGACATGTGCATAAACACAGACATGTGCAGAAACACAGACATGTGCAGAAACACAGACATGTGCATAAACACAGACATGTGCATAAACACAGACATGTGCAGAAACACAGACATGTGCAGAAACACAGACATGGGCAGAAACACAGACATGGGCATAAACACAGACATGTGCAGAAACACAGACATGTGCAGAAACACAGACATGTGCATAAACACAGACATGTGCAGAAACACAGACATGTGCAGAAACACAGACATGTGCATAAACACAGACATGTGCAGAAACACAGACATGTGCATAAACACAGACATGTGCAGAAACACAGACATGTGCAGAAACACAGACATGTGCAGAAACACAGACATGTGCATAAACACAGACATGTGCATAAACACAGACATGTGCAGAAACACAGACATGTGCAGAAACACAGACATGTGCATAAACACAGACATGTGCAGAAACACAGACATGGGCATAAACACAGACATGTGCATAAACACAGACATGTGCATAAACACAGACATGTGCAGAAACACAGACATGTGCAGAAACACAGACATGTGCAGAAACACAGACATGTGCATAAACACAGACATGTGCAGAAACACAGACATGTGCAGAAACACAGACATGTGCATAAACACAGACATGTGCATAAACACAGACATGTGCATAAACACAGACATGTGCAGAAACACAGACATGT
>CM060665.1:38558103-38563103 GCA_030686955.1 Odontamblyopus rebecca | reverse complement strand
GAGCACCCGGAGGAAACCCATCCAGACACGGGGAGGAACATGCAAACTCCACACAGAAAGGCCCGGGTGACCCGGGGATCGAACCCGCAACCTTCTTGCTGTGAGGCCTGAGTGTTGCCACTCAGCCACCGTGCCGCCGCACACTTTAAATTCACTTAATAATGTCCTCCACCAGACAAGAGGAAGAGCTGCAGAGATCAGACAGATGAAGGGAGGAACAACAGGCCAAAACACAGAATATACACAGAATGACAACAAAACATAAGCTGAGGGCTGCAGTTTCTATGGGGAAGGGAATATTCAGGCTGGATCACTGTCGTCAGTGATAAAAGGATTTAAACTTATCACCTCAGTGTCTGTGACCAGTTCTTTGAACAGCTCCTTGAAAGAGACAATAGTAACAGTACATTCATGTAGTGTGACACTTTTAATTTAATAAATAAATCTTTGATTAAGTGATATAGAAGAAATTATTACATTAGTGGCTGCAGTTATTTCATTTTATTATTTTTTTTTTATTAAACTAACCAATAATGTAATAACTAACCAATAATGTAATATGTCACTATATTATTGGCATCAGGTTATTACATTATCGTTTCAGACATTTTCTTACATTTTCTTACATTACTGGCAAGTTATTACATTATCGGCTTTATTACATTAAAATGATTATGTTATAGGCAGTTATTCCATTATTGGCCATTATTATACGATGGGCTGCTACAGGCCTCAGCATCAGTGCTTCTGTTCCCTTTGCGTGTCAGGGTGTGACTCAGTAAAGTGAAGATGGATGCAAATCACATCCAGCCGTCGGCTTTCAGGTGACTTCCTTTTCTCTGAACTATGCCAAAGCTTCTAATCTTTTAACTCCACATCAAACATCCAGTTCAGAAGGTCAGAAGTACACAGCAGGTCAGGCCCCAGGAGGAGTCACCCCGTCACTTCCAAATGTCCTTCCTCTGCTCAGCCTCTGCTCAGCCCACACAAACTCTGTGCTCGCCTCATTCAGGGTCTCAAGTAAGAGTACTGTTACACTGTACTACAGTACTCGAGTAAGAGTACTGTTACACTGTACTACATAGTACTCGAGTAAGAGTACTGTTACACTGTACTACAGTACTCGAGTAAGAGTACTGTTACACTGTACTACAGTACTCGAGTAAGAGTACTGTTACACTGTACTACAGTACTCGAGTAAGAGTACTGTTACACTGTACTACAGTACTCGAGTAAGAGTACTGTTACACTGTACTACAGTACTCGAGTAAGAGTACTGTTACACTGTACTCTACAGTACTCGAGTAAGAGTACTGTTACACTGTACTACAGTACTCGAGTAAGAGTACTGTTACACTGTACTCTACAGTACTCGAGTAAGAGTACTGTTACACTGTACTACAGTACTCGAGTAAGAGTACTGTTACACTGTACTACAGTACTCGAGTAAGAGTACTGTTACACTGTACTACAGTACTCGAGTAAGAGTACTGTTACACTGTACTACAGTACTCGAGTAAAAGTACTGTTACACTGTACTACAGTACTCGAGTAAGAGTACTGTTACACTGTACTACAGTACTCAAGTAAGAGTACTGTTACACTGTACTACAGTACTCGAGTAAGAGTACTGTTACACTGTACTCTACAGTACTCGAGTAAGAGTACTGTTACACTGTACTACAGTACTCGAGTAAGAGTACTGTTACACTGTACTCTACAGTGCTCGAGTAAGAGTACTGTTACACTGTACTACAGTGCTCGGTAAGAGTGCTGTTACACTGTACTACAGTACTCGGTAAGAGTTCTGTTACACTGTACTACAGTACTCAAGTAAGAGTACTGTTACACTGTACTACAGTACTCAAGTAAGAGTACTGTTACACTGTACTACAGTACTCAAGTAAGAGTACTGTTACACTGTACTGCATAGTACTCAAGTAAGAGTACTGTTACACTGTACTCTACAGTACTCAAGTAAGAGTACTGTTACACTGTACTACAGTACTCGAGTAAGAGTACTGTTACACTGTACTACAGTACTCGAGTAAGAGTACTGTTACACTGTACTACAGTACTCAAGTAAGAGTACTGTTACACTGTACTACAGTACTCAAGTAAGAGTACTGTTACACTGTACTACAGTACTCAAGTAAGAGTACTGTTACACTGTACTACATAGTACTCAAGTAAGAGTACTGTTACACTGTACTACAGTACTCAAGTAAGAGTACTGTTACACTGTACTACAGTACTCGAGTAAGAGTACTGTTACACTGTACTACAGTACTCAAGTAAGAGTACTGTTACACTGTACTACATAGTACTCAAGTAAGAGTACTGTTACACTGTACTACAGTACTCGAGTAAGAGTACTGTTACACTGTACTCTACAGTACTCGAGTAAGAGTACTCTTACACTGTACTACAGTACTCAAGTAAGAGTACTGTTACACTGGACAATATATTACGCAAGTAATTTTGCTTAAATAAAAATGTTACTCAAGTAAGAGTAAAAGTATGGTGCTAGAAAAGTACTCAAAAAGAAAAAGTGCATTTCTTCAACAGTAAAGTAAATCTAGTGCCACTTCTGTGTTTGTGTCTTCTTCAAAACACTTAAATATGGTGTTTGTCCTCGTGTGGACGTTGTGGATGTTGTGGACGTTGTGGATGTTGTGGACGTTGTGGACGTTGTGGACGTTGTGGACGTTGTGGACGTTGTGGATGTTGTGGACGTTGTGGATGTTGTGGATGTTGTGGACGTTGTGGACGTTGTGGACGTTGTGGATGTTGTGGACGTTGTGGACGTTGTGGATGTTGTGGACGTTGTGGACGTTGTGGACGTTGTGGATGTTGTGGACGTTGTGGACGTTGTGGACGTTGTGGACGTTGTGGATGTTGTGGACGTTGTGGACGTTGTGGACGTTGTGGATGTTGTGGATGTTGTGGACGTTGTGGACGTTGTGGACGTTGTGGATGTTGTGGACGTTGTGGATGTTGTGGATGTTGTGGACGTTGTGGATGTTGTGGACGTTGTGGACGTTGTGGACGTTGTGGACGTTGTGGACGTTGTGGATGTTGTGGACGTTGTGGATGTTGTGGACGTTGTGGACGTTGTGGACGCTGTGGACGCTTGTGGGACGCTGTGGACGTTGTGGGACGTTGTGACGCTTGTGGACGCCAGGACGCTGTGGATATTGTGGACGCTGTGGACGTTGTGGACGCTGTGGATGTTGTGGACGCTGTGGACGCTGTGGATGTTGTGGACGTTGTGGACGTTGTGGACGTTGTGGACGTTGTGGACGCTGTGGACGTTGTGGACGTTGTGGACGTTGTGGACGTTGTGGACGCTGTGGATGTTGTGGACGCTGTGGATGTTGTGGACGTTGTGGACGTTGTGGATGTTGTGGACGCTGTGGACGTTGTGGACGTTGTGGACGCTGTGGATGTTGTGGACGCTGTGACGTTGTGGACGTGACGTTGTGGACGCGCTGTGGATGTTGTGGACGCTTGTGGACGTTGTGGGCGTTGTGGACGCTGTGATGTTGTGGACGCTTGTGGACGCATTGTGGACGCTGTGGACGTTGTGGACGCTGTGGACGCCAGACGCTGTGGACGTTGTGTGGATGTTGTGGACGCTGTGACGCTGTGGATGTTGTGGACGTTGTGGACGCTGTGGACGTTGTGGACGCTGTGGATGTTGTGGACGCTGTGGACGCTGTGGATGTTGTGGACGTTGTGGACGCTGTGGACGTTGTGGACGTTGTGGATGTTGTGGACGCTGTGGACGCTGTGGACGTTGTGGACGTTGTGGACGTTGTGGACGTTGTGGACGCTGTGGATATTGTGGACGCTGTGGACGTTGTGGACGCTGTGGATGTTGTGGACGCTGTGGATGTTGTGGACGTTGTGGACGTTGTGGACGCGTGAGGACGTTGTGGATGTTGTGGACGTTGTGGACGCGTTGTGGACGTTGTGGGACGCTGTGGATGTTGTGGATGTTGTGGACGCTGTGATGTTGTGGACGCTTGTGGACGTTGTGGATGTTGTGGATGTTGTGGACGTTGTGGACGTTGTGGACGTTGTGGACGTTGTGGACGCTGTGGATGTTGTGGACGTTGTGGACGTTGTGGACGTTGTGGATGTTGTGGACGTTGTGGACGTTGTGGACGCTGTGGATGTTGTGGACGTTGTGGACGTTGTGGACGTTGTGGACGCTGTGGACGTTGTGGACGTTGTGGACGCTGTGGACGTTGTGGACGTTGTGGACGTTGTGGACGTTGTGGACGCTGTGGACGTTGTGGACGTTGTGGACGTTGTGGACATTGTGGACGCTGTGCTCTTGGACTCACCCATTGTAGAGGTCTATTCCTGTGTAAACGTAAACGAGCCTGTAAAAAGCACATGGAGGTCACAGTCAGCCACAGCCACAGAAACAAACCCAAACACCTCGACATCTTTAAACACACAAAATCAGATGCTCATCCAAACTGTAACTAGTATTGAAAATATATTCTCATTTTTCTCAGGTTTTAACACTAAAAAAGCCCAGTTGAAAGGACAGAAATGAAGTTTTCCTGAATGTCTTTAGAATGATCTGGAGCTGTATCAGAGTAAGTGAAGAGCCACAGACTAGTGTCATGGAGCCCTGTGGAACCGACCTGCACCACTGAGGGAGAACACACATATAAGACACATGGGGACAGAAAAAGAAAGTTTCATGTGGAAGATCACATTCGATTGTCTAAAGTGTCTGTTCCTAAACCTAAAGCAAAACAAACTAAGGAAACAATAGGTCCAGGTCAGGCACAGAGGTGTGAAAGCTCCATCACAGCCCGGAAGGATTCTGAGCCCACACTCAGGGCAAGTTCAACAGGCCGAGTTAACAAACAGACTGGAAACAAGTAGGTGTGTTAGTTTTAGAGTCATTTCATAGTAGTTAGGTTCTCCCTTCAGGCAGATTAAGGCCGTGTCCTGCAGCATTCTGAGCAGAACTGAAG
>CM060665.1:38538103-38550603 GCA_030686955.1 Odontamblyopus rebecca | reverse complement strand
TTGACAAAAGGTCTCAGTTGTAGAAAGTTATAAATTAACTTAAGCCTTAGTCATAAAATAAAAACATAAAACACGTTCAATAGCTTTTAAAAGACGTTTCTCTTGGAGCAGGCGGAGAGTGGGGCAAAGGAGCCAGAATAACAAATCATCAAAATAAGTTTAGGGTGTAGCTGTTAACTAGAAAACTACCACTTCATGACATCACAAGGTGGAACAGAGCATGTTGAGCTTTGGAGATGCGGTCAGACTACTCAAACATGTGGGAATGAAACTAAACACATCTCCAGGTCTGTAACAAGTAAGAACTTTCTCACATGGCTTAAAGCTCAGTGTAATATAGAACCTTTAAATGTATTACACACTTACCCCAACAGACAAAGAGCTGTAGTGAAACCGACACAAATCTGACTTTTGCTGCACCACATGACTGCTCTCCAGACGTGGTCCCTGCTCTCCAGACGTGGTCCCTGCTCTCCAGACGTGGTCCCTGCTCTCCAGACGTGGTCCCTGCTCTCCAGACGTGGTCCCTGCTCTCCAGACGTGGTCCCTGCTCTCCAGACGTGGTCCCTGCTCTCCAGACGTGGTCCCTGCTCTCCAGACGTGGTCCCTGCTCTCCAGACGTGGTCCCTGCTCTCCAGACGTGGTCCCTGCTCTCCAGACGTGGTCCCTGCTCTCCAGACGTGGTCCCTGCTCTGCGTCTCTCCCCGTCTGCAGCAGGGACGATGCCTGGAGCTGGGGCGGACTGTCAGGGGTGGAGCTTCACAGCAGACAGGTGGAGGACAGGATCTACACTGGAGTCTGCTCTTTAAAGGCTCCGGGTGACACCATTTTCTGATCTATGCCAGAATGTAGGTCCCTCATCACAAACACACCTGGAATTGTGTTTTGTTTCATTCACACATGTTTAAGCTGAGTTCTTCTCTCAAACAGAAACACGCTGTTCCACCTCGTGATGTCATGTGGTGATGTTCATTGAAGAGGAAGGAGCAGGTGATATTAAGGCTCTGGTCATTGTATTTGTTGTTAGGTACATCTGTGTGGTCATTTAGAAGAAAACACACAGATATGCAAATTAAATTACTCTTCATTTAGAAGGAAACACACAGATATGCAAATTAAACTCCTGCTTCCTGCTGTAGCTCAGTGTTTGGCACAAGGGCGTGAATAGGGTCCGAGGCACTCGTGACAAAGTAAAAGCACCAATGCATTCAACATGAGGTCTTCATCAGGGATCCGAGCTCAGGTACACACACTAATAACAACGATATGTGAATGAAACAAAACACAACTCCAGGTATGTTTTTGAAGAGGGAACAACAAGTTCACAGGAGTCAGTTTTTTGTGTAGTTTGTATCCTTAAAGCGTCTTTAAGGAGCGTCTTAAAGCGTCTTAAAGGGTCTTTAAGGATACACTGAATGTCGTTTACATTCAGTCTGGGGTTTGGAGGAGGCCATAGGTCACTGGTCTCTGCACGTGTGATTGGTCCACACTGGGGCTGTGGCTGCTTTCTTCATATTCTGCCCTCTAGTGGCCCACTGAAGCATTACTAATACAGACTGCTATTGTCAACATGTTTACCTCGTTTACCTTCAGTCTTATAGTAATGACACTAGATACTCATTTGAGCAGGTATCGATACTGAAGAAGTCCCACTCACAGGAAAGAAATGGATTTTGGTTGTTCACATTCAAGAACATCACATTTTTTATTTGAAGTGTTGCAACCAAAGACGGATGTGACTGTGTCTAATATAAGTGTATAAATAAAGCTGTTATTGTGTGACTGAAACCTCATTTGTTTCTCATGTTCTGACCATCGTTACAGAATTACCACATTACAATCAGCACCCCACTAATGAAACTACTGCACCCTACAACTCCTACTACTGTACAACAACTCACCCTAATGTAACAGATAATACTCCCTACAACACACTCTAAACAGCCCTTACAACCACCAACACTTGACTGTATATATCCACAGTTTGACTGTATATATCCACAGTTTGACTGTATATATCCACACTGTTTGACTGTATATATCCACACTGTTTGACCGTATATATCCACACTGTTTGACTGTATATATCCACACTGTTTGACTGTATATATCCACACTGTTTGACTGTATATATCCACACTGTTTGACTGTATATATCCACACTGTTTGACTGTATATATCCACGCTGTTTGACTGTATATATCCACACTGTTTGACTGTATATATCCACACTGTTTGACTGTATATATCCACTCTGTTTGACTGTATATATCCACACTGTTTGACTGTATATATCCACGCTGTTTGACTGTATATATCCACTCTGTTTGACTGTATATATCCACACTGTTTGACTGTATATATCCACGCTGTTTGACTGTATATATCCACACTGTTTGACTGTATATATCCACACTGTTTGACTGTATATATCCACTCTGTTTGACTGTATATATCCACACTGTTTGACCGTATATATCCACACTGTTTGACCGTATATATCCACGCTGTTTGACTGTATATATCCACACTGTTTGACTGTATATATCCACACTGTTTGACCGTATATATCCACACTGTTTGACCGTATATATCCACACTGTTTGACTGTATATATCCACGCTGTTTGACTGTATATATCCACACTGTTTGACTGTATATATCCACACTGTTTGACTGTATATATCCACGCTGTTTGACTGTATATATCCACACTGTTTGACTGTATATATCCACACTGTTTGACCGTATATATCCACGCTGTTTGACCGTATATATCCACACTGTTTGACCGTATATATCCACTCTGTTTGACTGTATATATCCACACTGTTTGACCGTATATATCCACACTGTTTGACCGTATATATCCACACTGTTTGACCGTATATATCCACGCTGTTTGACTGTATATATCCACAGTGTTTGACTGTATATATCCACGCTGTTTGACTGTATATATCCACTCTGTTTGACTGTATATATCCACGCTGTTTGACTGTATATATCCACACTGTTTGACTGTATATATCCACACTGTTTGACTGTATATATCCACACTGTTTGACTGTATATATCCACACTGTTTGACTGTATATATCCACTCTGTTTGACTGTATATATCCACACTGTTTGACTGTATATATCCACACTGTTTGACTGTATATATCCACGCTGTTTGACTGTATATATCCACTCTGTTTGACTGTATATATCCACTCTGTTTGACTGTATATATCCACACTGTTTGACTGTATATATCCACACTGTTTGACTGTATATATCCACGCTGTTTGACTGTATATATCCACACTGTTTGACTGTATATATCCACACTGTTTGACTGTATATATCCACTCTGTTTGACTGTATATATCCACACTGTTTGACCGTATATATCCACACTGTTTGACCGTATATATCCACGCTGTTTGACTGTATATATCCACACTGTTTGACTGTATATATCCACACTGTTTGACCGTATATATCCACGCTGTTTGACCGTATATATCCACACTGTTTGACCGTATATATCCACTCTGTTTGACTGTATATATCCACACTGTTTGACCGTATATATCCACACTGTTTGACCGTATATATCCACACTGTTTGACCGTATATATCCACGCTGTTTGACTGTATATATCCACAGTGTTTGACTGTATATATCCACGCTGTTTGACTGTATATATCCACTCTGTTTGACTGTATATATCCACGCTGTTTGACTGTATATATCCACACTGTTTGACTGTATATATCCACACTGTTTGACTGTATATATCCACACTGTTTGACTGTATATATCCACGCTGTTTGACTGTATATATCCACTCTGTTTGACTGTATATATCCACACTGTTTGACTGTATATATCCACAGTGTTTGACTGTATATATCCACGCTGTTTGACTGTATATATCCACTCTGTTTGACTGTATATATCCACGCTGTTTGACTGTATATATCCACACTGTTTGACTGTATATATCCACTCTGTTTGACTGTATATATCCACGCTGTTTGACTGTATATATCCACACTGTTTGACTGTATATATCCACACTGTTTGACTGTATATATCCACTCTGTTTGACTGTATATATCCACGCTGTTTGACTGTATATATCCACACTGTTTGACTGTATATATCCACACTGTTTGACTGTATATATCCACTCTGTTTGACTGTATATATCCACACTGTTTGACTGTATATATCCACACTGTTTGACTGTATATATCCACACTGTTTGACTGTATATATCCACTCTGTTTGACCGTATATATCCACTCTGTTTGACCGTATATATCCACACTGTTTGACCGTATATATCCACGCTGTTTGACTGTATATATCCACTCTGTTTGACTGTATATATCCACGCTGTTTGACTGTATATATCCACACTGTTTGACTGTATATATCCACACTGTTTGACTGTATATATCCACACTGTTTGACCGTATATATCCACTCTGTTTGACCGTATATATCCACTCTGTTTGACTGTATATATCCACACTGTTTGACTGTATATATCCACACTGTTTGACTGTATATATCCACACTGTTTGACTGTATATATCCACACTGTTTGACTGTATATATCCACACTGTTTGACTGTATATATCCACACTGTTTGACTGTATATATCCACACTGTTTGACTGTATATATCCACACTGTTTGACTGTATATATCCACACTGTTTGACTGTATATATCCACACTGTTTGACTGTATATATCCACTCTGTTTGACTGTATATATCCACACTGTTTGACTGTATATATCCACACTGTTTGACTGTATATATCCACACTGTTTGACTGTATATATCCACTCTGTTTGACTGTATATATCCACACTGTTTGACTGTATATATCCACACTGTTTGACTGTATATATCCACACTGTTTGACCGTATATATCCACTCTGTTTGACCGTATATATCCACTCTGTTTGACTGTATATATCCACACTGTTTGACTGTATATATCCACACTGTTTGACTGTATATATCCACACTGTTTGACTGTATATATCCACACTGTTTGACTGTATATATCCACACTGTTTGACTGTATATATCCACACTGTTTGACTGTATATATCCACTCTGTTTGACTGTATATATCCACACTGTTTGACTGTATATATCCACACTGTTTGACTGTATATATCCACACTGTTTGACTGTATATATCCACTCTGTTTGACTGTATATATCCACACTGTTTGACTGTATATATCCACACTGTTTGACTGTATATATCCACACTGTTTGACCGTATATATCCACACTGTTTGACCGTATATATCCACACTGTTTGACCGTATATATCCACACTGTTTGACTGTATATATCCACACTGTTTGACTGTATATATCCACACTGTTTGACTGTATATATCCACACTGTTTGACTGTATATATCCACACTGTTTGACTGTATATATCCACACTGTTTGACTGTATATATCCACTCTGTTTGACTGTATATATCCACACTGTTTGACTGTATATATCCACACTGTTTGACTGTATATATCCACACTGTTTGACTGTATATATCCACTCTGTTTGACTGTATATATCCACACTGTTTGACTGTATATATCCACACTGTTTGACTGTATATATCCACACTGTTTGACTGTATATATCCACACTGTTTGACTGTATATATCCACACTGTTTGACTGTATATATCCACACTGTTTGACTGTATATATCCACACTGTTTGACTGTATATATCCACTCTGTTTGACTGTATATATCCACACTGTTTGACTGTATATATCCACACTGTTTGACTGTATATATCCACACTGTTTGACTGTATATATCCACGCTGTTTGACTGTATATATCCACACTGTTTGACTGTATATATCCACACTGTTTGACTGTATATATCCACACTGTTTGACTGTATATATCCACGCTGTTTGACTGTATATATCCACACTGTTTGACCGTATATATCCACACTGTTTGACCGTATATATTCACGCTCTAAAGTAGAGGCCTGTCCCACATCTTCAGGACGACTGTTCCAGGTTTAGTCCTTCGTTGGAGGTGCCAGTCTGTCACCGGAATCGGACGCCACTGCACCGGCCCCAGAGTGGTCTGAGGTGGTCTGAGGTGGTCTGAGGTGGACTGAGGTGGTCTGAGGTGGTCTGAGGTGGTCTGAGGTGGTCTGAGGTGGCCTGAGGTGGTCTGAGGTGGTCTGAGGTGGTCTGAGGTGGTCTGAGGTGGACTGAGGTGGTCTGAGGTGGCCTGAGGTGGCCTGAGGTGGTCTGAGGTGGTCTGAGGTGGTCTGAGGTGGCCTGAGGTGGCCTGAGGTGGTCTGAGGTGGTCTGAGGTAGTCTGAGGTGGACTGAGGTGGACTGAGGTGGTCTGAGGTGGTCTGAGGTGGTCTGAGGTGGACTGAGGTGGACTGAGGTGGTCTGAGGTGGACTGAGGTGGTCTGAGGTGGTCTGAGGTGGCCTGAGGTGGCCTGAGGTGGACTGAGGTGGTCTGAGGTGGTCTGAGGTGGTCTGAGGTGGACTGAGGTGGCCTGAGGTGGTCTGAGGTGGTCTGAGGTGGTCTGAGGTGGTCTGAGGTGGACTGAGGTAGCCTGAGGTGGTCTGAGGTGGTCTGAGGTGGTCTGAGGTGGTCTGAGGTGGACTGAGGTAGCCTGAGGTGGTCTGAGGTGGTCTGAGGTGGACTGAGGTAGCCTGAGGTGGTCTGAGGTGGTCTGAGGTGGACTGAGGTAGCCTGAGGTGGTCTGAGGTGGTCTGAGGTGGTCTGAGGTGGTCTGAGGTGGACTGAGGTGGTCTGAGGTGGCCTGAGGTGGCCTGAGGTGGTCTGAGGTGGACTGAGGTGGACTGAGGTGGTCTGAGGTGGCCTGAGGTGGTCTGAGGTGGTCTGAGGTGGTCAACTCTGCGTGAAAGTCTTCAAAGCAGAGATGCACTGAGCTTTTTTTGTTTTCATACCGATGACAATACTTTGCCTTTATGTATCTGCCGACACCTAATGACTGATACCAGTGCAGAGACTGAACATACAGAACCAGCACCTGCTAAAATAATCATCCAAATGTGTTTCTTGGGTTGTCCGATCAACCAAAATGTTCAATATCAGCGGTGATCTCCAGTATCAGTATTCAGTATCAGTATTCAGTATCAGTATTCAGTATCAGTATTCAGTATCAGTATTCTTTCGGTGCTTCCCTAAATCCAGGTATTCAGAAAACAATACTCTGATTGGACCATGTATTAGCACACGTTACAAAATCCATGTTAATGCAGGTACTCAGTATTGTGTAACTCAAACCTGTTCAGAGTATTCTTCCCCTCACTGTCTGTACACAGTGACTATAGGACTTTCCTCATCAGAAGCTTTATCTGCAGCCTTCTCAAGAGCTGTCAAGGTGTTTCCTTTCACGCTCATGTCTGCTCATCTAAGCTGCTCCCACTGGTACAAGCGCCACAATTGTACAATACAGCGTGTTAATTCATTTGCATAAGATGCCATCATAAGTTATATTATTTAATTTAATTTGGTTTGGTACTGTTGTTATCAGGAGATTTAATGAGAATATCAGCCCTCAGGTAGATTATGTGCACCTCACTGCTCAGACCTTTAGACGAGAGCCACAGTTTCAGTAGTTACACCCGCCGGCTCACCAGCTGCACAAGCTACTTTTTTATTGTACATTTGTGATTGTCTTATTAATGTATGTTCTAATATGACTGTATGTAGGATAAGCACAGCGCCAGTATCAATCAATCAATTCAACTTTATTTATAAAGAACTTTTCATATAAAAAATGCAACACAAAGTGCTTTACGGTGATTAAAAAGGTTGGTTTAAAGTTCCTTTAATGCTCTACCTCACAGGTGTCAAACATGCGGCCCGGGGGCCAGATCCGGCCCTCCAAGACCTTTAATCTGGCCCTCGGCTGATTTTTCTATTAAAATACTTAAAATGTTCAGATTTTTCTGTTAATTTTCTGCACCGTTTAGCATAGCAGCGTCTCCGGCGTTTCTGTACGTTGCGACTCCCACCAGAGCAGCACAAATGAAGACTTTCCTCTTTCCAAACGCTCTTAAAGGACGATCGTTCTGACTGTCGACCGTGACCCTCATCAGCAAAATGTCAAAAAATGAGAAAAGCAGATGCTGAGTTCAGGATTTCCCAAGAAAAATAGTCTAATTCTTATTTGTTGACAGAGGTGAATGGGAAATCTGTGCTCAGTGTGTTTGGAACAAGTGGCGTTGCTCAAGGAAAATAATCTTAAACACCACTACGAGACACGGAGAAAAATACAATAACTTGAAGAGAGAACTGAGTTTTCTGGCCCTTTTGGCATCAAAGTAGGCTGCATACGGCCCCCGGACCAAAATGAGTTTGACACCCCTGCTCTACCTGCAGTTTGCCTGAGTTAGTATTATTTTATGTGGTTAATGTCTCCCTCTTGTGGTGAATTTGAGTTAGTGCGTTTATATTTGCATAGGGGTAATGTGCTAAATAGATTTTTTAAGCTTCTTACAACTATATAACTTTCCCTCATCAAAAACATGCCAAAAGAGGTTCTAGATGTCATCCATGAGTAATTTAGTGATCTCTCCCAGGCCCTATTCAAACCCATGACTAATTTTGAATAGGTCAAATATCTCTACGTCACAGGTCAGTGTCCTGAGCAGGAGAAAGAGCGTCAGCTGCGTGTGGAGAATCTGACCATCCTTAACCAGCAGATGTCAACAGAGACGTGACGTGACCACAGCAGTGGTCAGTGTGCTCTCCTGCTCCAGTCTGCAGTGGTCAGTCTGCTCTCCTGCTCCAGTCTGCAGTGGTCAGTCTGCTCTCCTGCTCCAGTCTGCAGTGGTCAGTCTGCTCTCCTGCTCCAGTCTGCAGTGGTCAGTGTGCTCTCCTGCTCCTGAGTCCAGTGTTTGGACCTGAGACGCTGCTGCTGTTCAATCTGAAAGTTCTTCAGTAAAACTCCCAGAACAATGTGACCATGAACATCCCCAACAGCTCCTGATGTGTCCACACACACAACACAGTCCTCTGTCCTCTGTCCTCTGTCCTCTACTCTGTCCTCTGTCCTCTGTCCTCTGCTCTGTCCTCTGTCCTCTACTCTGTCCTCTGTCCTCTGCTCTGTCCTCTGTCCTCTACTCTGTCCTCTGTCCTCTACTCTGTCCTCTACTCTGTCCTCTGTCCTCTACTCTGTCCTCTGTCCTCTGTCCTCTGTCCTCTGTCCTCTGTCCTCTGCTCTGTCCTCTGTCCTCTGTCCTCTGTCCTCTACTCTGTCCTCTGTCCTCTGTCCTCTGTCCTCTGTCCTCTGTCCTCTGTCCTCTGTCCTCTGTCCTCTACTCTGTCCTCTGTCCTCTACTCTGTCCTCTGTCCTCTGTCCTCTACTCTGTCCTCTGTCCTCTGTCCTCTGTCCTCTACTCTGTCCTCTGTCCTCTGTCCTCTGTCCTCTGTTCTCTACTCTGTCCTCTGTCCTCTGTCCTCTACTCTGTCCTCTGTCCTCTGCTCTGTCCTCTACTCTGTCCTCTGTCCTCTGCTCTGTCCTCTACTCTGTCCTCTACTCTGCCCTCTGTCCTCTACTCTGTCCTCTGTCCTCTGTCCTCTGTCCTCTACTCTGTCCTCTGTCCTCTACTCTGTCCTCTGTCCTCTGTCCTCTGTCCTCTGCTCTGTCCTCTACTCTGTCCTCTGTCCTCTACTCTGTCCTCTGTCCTCTGCTCTGTCCTCTGCCCTCTGTCCTCTGTCCTCTGTCCTCTGCTCTGTCCTCTACTCTGTCCTCTGTCCTCTACTCTATCCTCTGCTCTGTCCTCTGTCCTCTACTCTGTCCTCTACTCTGTCCTCTGCTCTGTCCTCTACTCTGTCCTCTGTCCTCTGCTCTGTCCTCTGTCCTCTGCTCTGTCCTGTCCTCTGTCCTCTACTCTGTCCTCTGTCCTCTGTCCTCTACTCTGTCCTCTGTCCTCTACTCTGTCCTCTACTCTGTCCTCTGTCCTCTACTCTGTCCTCTGTCCTCTACTCTGTCCTCTGCTCTGTCCTCTGCTCTGTCCTCTACTCTGTCCTCTGTCCTCTGTCCTCTACTCTGTCCTCTGTCCTCTGCTCTGTCCTCTGTCCTCTGTCCCCTGGCCTGCTCCTGTCCCTCCCCTGCAGCACCACCACTGCCTCCTGTCTCTGGCCCACACTCTCCCAGCAGCTCCATGACTGCACTGACCTCACCACCTTCCAGAAAAATCGGCCCGTCTTTTTAGACCGGCTTTTCTCCATCATCACAGCTTCTGTCTTTCCTGTATTATTTGTCTGTTGCTCTGGCTGTTCTAATGTGTGTTCTGGAATGCATCTTCGAGTGTCTGGAAAAGTGATACAGAAATAAAATGTATGATCATGAAGTCCCGCTCAAGTAAAATGAGTCACAACGAGCTCGCATCAGCCATGGTTTTTCATCCCTCTCATGTTTTTGTTGAAGCTCACTCTCCTGAACAATGCCATGAAGGCTCAGACTGTGAGTTTTCTTGAGTTTTCGGACTATCATAACACTTTTCGGCTGTGTTTGCTAATATGTGCATTGTGTCACCATGGTAACTGCTGAACATTCTTCCATATGAAGTGTGATGTCATTGCAAAGTATTAATGGCTAATGGTTAATGGAGGGTTAATGGTTTTCAGATTGTAGAATGAGATGTCACACTCCCAGATGAGGCAGAGACAGTTTTCCTGTTGCATTGTATTTTACTATGAAATAAAAGGGAAACTCACACATGTAGAACCTGAACATGTGGCCTGTTAGTCTTCATCATGTTAGCTGTCCCATCTGTATCAAATATATAAACGACCTGCAGAAAGTTCATGTCATCTGAAACAGCAGTAGCATCACCTCTGCTGTCTGTGTCCAGCCAGCAAGTAACATGATAAACACAATGGTCAACAAAGTAGAAAAAAGGGGGAAAAAACTAAGCAAAATTCTTTTGTGAATTTATAATAGTTCATACAACATAATAAAATAGAATGATGCCTGCATGTTTTGACTTCACTAGAAAATGAGCTGTAATTACCGGTCAGCACAGCAGGTGGCGCCGTTAGACCATTCTCTGACCCACACAAATAATGAGCATCAGCATTTGGATATTTCTTTCAAAAACAATGAATATTTCATAGAGTTATAGGCCCGTCCCTCCATGTGAGATTATGACATGACATTCTCGAAGGTGCGCGCAGCCTGTTGGATAAAAGGGTAAAGCTAAAGTCTAGTCGAGTGTTTGAGTAAATGTTACATTTATGTAAATGAAGAAGAATGACAGCTTTCCCCTCGTTTCCCTCCGCAGTGTGGGCTCGTCCCTTCCTCTACAGTAGACTACAGACTGTCTCCAGTCTCTCCTCGGGACCATGGAAGTGTTTTTATTCCAGACGCGCGCTCAGGACGCGTCTGTCTCAAATGGATTTGCCTGACAATGCCATCCTAATCCAACCTAATATGTAATATACCAGGAGCTGGAGGGATGGCACTGTCAGGCAACATGATCGTGTCTCGCTTGGAATGCACCAGTCCCGCCCATCGCCCAGCCCACGCCGCAGGTGAGTCCCGGTGCGTCTCATACAAACGCGGAAGTTTTGGAACCGACGCGCCGCTCCTTGGCTGCTCTTCTTTCCGGGGAGATTACCTCGTTTCCCCCCGGCTTTGGGCTCCGTTCTTCGGTGTGCCCTCTGACAGAGAACCGGCTGTGGGCCCCGTTTTCCTCTCTGACAGAGTCCCGGCGCTATGTCCTCGCCCGCAGAGCTCCAGCTCAGTCCCTCGGCCGGGGAAGAGCCACAGGACGGTGCCCTGAAGTCGTCCACAGTGAACCGCGTGCTGATGGAGTTCCTGATGTTCCTGGGCCGGAGCGTTCTGCTCCTCTACCCCGTGTACCTGACGGGCTTCCTGGGACTAAGCGTGAGCTGGGTGCTGCTGATCATGCTGCTTCTCACCTGGTGGAGCAAGAACCGCGAGTGGAAAGAGGCGCGTATCGGCTCCGCGCTCGAGCTACTGGACAACGAGACCCGAGTGATCCACGCGGAGCTCCAGAGCTCCCTGCAGCACGCGTCCTGGGTGAGGGTCTGTTCATGGCACTACAGGGGGAGAGGGGCCATAGGCCATATTCAACTGAGAGTTTAAGAGACGTGACTGCTGAAAGGTCCACAGGGATGAGACCAGGTCTAACCCAGGTATTCAGCCCGTTCTAGACCAGGACTACCAGACCTGCTACTGCACTAAGTCCAAACCAGCTCCAGGTACTTAGAACTAAACCAGGTCTTAGATCAGGACTCCTCTCATCTGCGCCCTGCCCACGTCTGTGCTGTCGCCATGGTGACACTGACTCATTTGCATAAACAGGTTAAACGGGTGTGCGCTAAACGTGCTATTTGGGATCTGATCTCACTCCTCACCACTCCTAGAATGGACTCAGTGACAAACTTCTAATAAACACAAAGATGAACCAACGTGCCA
>CM060665.1:38263103-38530603 GCA_030686955.1 Odontamblyopus rebecca | reverse complement strand
CTCCTCCAGTGACATGTACCTCCAACAAGAGTATCTCCCCCAGAGCATCGGAGCTCAGAGGATTTATACAGAAAGACAAGTTACATACAGCAAAGCAGAGTGACTTTTATTCACAGATCTGTACTAACCTAATCACTCAACTTAACTTACATTTGAGGACAGCTTCCTGAGGGTGAAGACAGTTGTGTCTGCTGAGCTTTTGCATATGTTAGTGACTGGTCTTTCTCAGGTACAAATCACATTCATTTACACAAAGACAGATTGAGAGAAATCTTTCAACACACTGTAAACAGGACTTTTCAGAGCTCTCATCCATGTTCTAGTAGTTTTGTCTCTTTGACCTCTGAACTTGTATTTGGAGTGATTTATTCTCCTGGACTGAAGACGTCAGTGTTTTCAGCTCCACTGTGGCGTCTGCACTTCCTTCTCCAGTCTGATGTTCTTCATGGTGATACTCGTGGGACTGGGCAGCATCACCTCATCATTTTGGTCCAAATGTTAAAAAATGCTCTGCTCTAGTGTGAAGTGCAGTGATCCACAGGAGGGGCCACAGGAGGGGCCACAGGAGGGGCCACAGGAGGGGCCACAGGAGGGGCCACAGGAAGGACCCACAGGAGGGGCCACAGGAGGGACCCACAGGAGGGGCCACAGGAGGGGCCACAGGAGGGGCCACAGGAGGGGCCACAGGAGGGACCCACAGGAGGGGCCACAGGAGGGGCCACAGGAGGGACCCACAGGAGGGGCCCACAGGAGGGACCCACAGGAGGGGCCACAGGAGGGACCCACAGGAGGGGCCACAGGAGGGGCCACAGGAGGGGCCCACAGGAGGGACCACAGGAGGGGCCACAGGAGGGGCCCACAGCTTGCGGCGCTTTGTTGTCATGACGTTTACAGCGACTTCAGCTCCCATTGGACACCACAGTTTTCTAACCCAGAACTCAGAGCACTTGTTTCTATTATTAAGTTGTTTTAGATCAATCTTGTGATTTAAAATGTCCATTATTTCTGTAACATAACATAAAGACGGGGGTCAGAGATTAGAGATATAGAGCGCACACTTGCACTAAAGGCCTGGTTTAACATCAGATAGAAATGAACAGTCGAATTGTAATCTCCTTGACTAGAGATGATTTGTTTGAGCCTAAAGTGCACTGAGTGATTCTGTGTCCCGTTTTCAGCTACAGGGGATGATACGCGTGATTCTGGAGCCCCTGATTGGCCAGGTTCCTTTAGTGGGCGGAGTCACCTTCTTCTTCATCAGGCGCCCTGTAAGTTTCATCGCAGTTCCACTTTGTTTTTAAAGTGCACATGACAGATGTATCATAGTTTTATATCAATTAAGTGGCAGTTTGTGGAGAAAAAAAGCAAAAAGAAAAGCACAAAAAACAGGAAGTAGCTCTGAGTTGTTACACAGAATCCCTCTGCCTGTGCCAACAGGAAAACTCCATCCAAAATGCTGAGACAATTTACACTCAACAAAAATATAAACGCAACACTTTTGTTTTTGCTCCCATTTGTCATGAGATGGACTCAAAGATCTAAAATTCATTCCAGATACACAATATTACCATTTCTCTCAAACATTGTTCACAAATCTGTCTAAATGTGTGATAGTGGCACTTTTGCTTTGCTGAGATAATCCATCCCACCTCACAGGTGCCACATCAAGATGCTCATCAGACACCATGATTAGTGCACAGGTGAACCTTAGACTGTCCACAATAAAAGGCCACTCTGAAATGTGCAGTTTTGTCTCACAGCAAAATGCCACAGATGGCGCAAGCATTGAGGGAGCGTGCAATTGGCATGCTGACAGCAGGAATGTCAACCAGATCTGTTGCTCGGGCATTGAATGTTCATTTCTCCACCATAAGCCGTCTCCAAAGGCGTTTCAGAGAATATGGCAGTACATCCAACCGGCCTCACAACCGCAGACCACGTGTAACCACACCAGCCCAGGACCTCCACATCCAGCATGTTCACCTCCAAGATCGTCTGAGACCAGCTACTCAGACAGCTGCTGAAACAATTGGTTTGCATAACCAAAGAATTTCTGCACAAACTGTCAGAAACCGTCTCAGGGAAGCTCAACTGCTCGTCGTCCTCATCGGGGTCTTAACCTGACTCCAGATCGTCGCCGTAACAGACTTGAGTGGGCAAATGCCCACATTCAATGGTGTCTGACACGTTGGAGAGGTGTTCTCTTCATGGATGAATCTCGGTTTACATTGTTCAGGGCAGATGGCAGACAGCGTGTGTGGCGTCGTGTGGGTGAGCGCTTTGCTGATGTCAGTGTTGTGGATGGAGTGGCCCATGGTGGTGGTGGGGTTATGGTATGGGCAGGCATCTGTTATGGACGAAGAACACAGGTGCATTTTATTGATGGCATTTTGAATGCACAGAGATACCGTGATGAGATCCTGAGGCCCATTGTTGTGCCACACATCCATGAACATCACCTCATGTTTCAGCAATTCAATTCAATTCAATTCAATTTATTTTGTAGCGCCCAAAATCACAACACCAGTTGCCTCTAAGGGCGTTCCAAGATATGGATGAGCCAAACATACACACAGACATATCAAAACAGGAAAAAAAAACAACATTCATGTAAAGCAGCAAATGAAACATTGTCCAGTCATCCCCTGTCCTTAGACCCTCCTTCTCAGCAAGGAACAACTCCAAAAAACCCAGAGTCCTGGGAAAAAGAAGAAACCTCGGGGAGAACTACAGTGAAGGAGGGATCCACTCCCATGGACGGACAGGCTATAGATGTCCAGGCCCGTGGGCCAGTTCAGTATGGCCACAGCTACCCAGGTGGGGAAGAGCAGGGCGAGGAGGAGGAGGAGAGGGGCGAGGAGGAGGAGCCAGGCGAAAAGGAGGAGCCAGGCGAGGAGGAGGAGCCGGGCGAGGAGGAGGAGAGAGGTCCAGCTGCCATCAGGCGTCTGAAAGAGTTCCACTCCACAGGGGGAGTGGGACAGGGGACAACATGTGAATAGCAATGAACAAACTACAGATGAGAACATAGTGAGTGATGCTGATGAGAAAATAGGAGGAAACAGAGGACAGTGCTCAGGTTGCCACACTTCCCCCAGCTTGTTATCTCCTGCAGCAGCTTATCTTAGTGACATCAACTAAGTAACCTGGTCATAAGCTATTCCGAAGAGGAAGGTTTTAAGCCTGGTCTTAAATAAAGAGACTGTGGAGCCTGTTTAACACCAACAGGGAGTTGATTCCATAACACAGGAGCTTGGTAACTGAAGGCTCTCCCCCCCACTGTACTTTTAGACACTCTAGGAACCACTAATAATCCTGCATTCTGAGAGTGAAGTGCTCTATTTGGCTGATAGGGGACAATGGCATCCTGAAGATATGATGGGGCCATATTGTTTAAGGCTTTGTATGTCAGGAGGAGAACTTTGAATTTAATTCTAAACTCGACAGGAAGCCAGTGCAGTGATTTTAACACAGGACTGATGTGATCACGTCTTTTAGTTCCTGTTAGGACTCTGGCCGCTGCATTTTGGACCAACTGGAAGCTTCTTAAAGAACCTTTAGTGCAGACGGTGAGCAGAGAATTACAGTAATCTAGTCTGGATGGAACAAATGCATGGATAAGTTTTTCAGCATCATTTTTAGGCAAAATTTTTCTGATTTTAGTTATGTTTCGCAGGTGAAAATATGCAGTTTTACAAGCTTGGTTTATATGAGCTGTGAATGAGAGATTTTGGTCAAATACGACTCCAAGGTTTTTTACAGTAGAGCTAGAGGCTATACTCACATTGTCAAGTGAGATTATCTGGTCGGACAGAGAATCTCTCTGACCTTTAGGACCGACAACAATGACCTCTGTTTTTTCAGGGTTTAAGAGCAGGTAATTCAGGGTCATCCAGGTTTTGATGTCCTTCACACAGGCACTGAGCTTATCCATTTGATCTGATTAGGTTTCATTGATAAGTACAGCTGAGTGTCATCAGCATAGCAGTGGAAATTAATGCCATGTTTTTCTGATAATGTTACCTAATGGCAACATATACAGAGTAAACAGGATTGGACCAAGCACAGATCCTTGTGGAACACCACAAGCTACTTTAGAGCAGGGAGAGGTGCACTGGTTTACACTAACAAACTGGTACCTATCTGATAGAGAGGATTTAAACCATTTGAGGGCGGTCCCTCTGACACCTATGTCACATTCTAACCTCTGCAGTAGAATGTTGTGATCAATGGTGTCAAACGCTGCACTGAGGTCCAGTAGGACCAGGACTGAAGCCAGCCCGTTGTCAGCAGCTAGTAGCAAATCATTTGTCACTTTAAGCAGAGCAGTTTCTGTGCTGTGGTGAGCTCTGAAACCAGACTGACATTTTTCATATAAATTATTGCCCTGCAGATGGTGACAAAGCTGTTTCACCACAACTCGTTCCAGAATCTTTGAGAGAAATGGAAGATTCGAGACAGGTCTGTAGTTGGCTAGTTCATCAGGATTTAAGATAGGTTTTTTCAAAAGCGGTTTAATTACAGCATATTTAAAGGACTGAGGAACAAAGCCATTTTCTAATGACATATTTATTATGTTATGGATGGAACCTATTATTAGGTGGAGCTTCTTTGAGGAGTTTGACTGGAATAGGGTCGAGCAAACAAGTTGATGGTTTGGACGACATGATGACTGAGGTAATCTCCACCTCATCGACAGGAGTAAATTTGTCTAATGCTGTTAGAGGATTTATGTGGGATATTGGTGTTACTGACTGGATTTGCTGAATTTGCTCGGGGCTGATTTTTGGAGTGGCTTCGTTGATCTTGTCTCTAATGGTTGTAATTTTGTAATCGAAGAATTCAAGAAAGTCACAACTGAACTTTGAGGGAGAAGAGACTCAGGGCAGTGTGTGAGTTTGTCAGCCTGGCTACAGCGCTGAACAGAAATCTGGGGTTGCTTTTGTTTACTTCTATTAGGTTTGAATAGTATCTGGTTTGTGCTTTTGGCAGAGCGGCCTTATAAGAGAGCAGGCAGAGCTTCCATGCCTTCAGAGACTGCTCGGAGCGCGAGCGGCGCCAGAGCTTCTCTGTGCGTCTCACGTGTTGTTTGAGTGATCACAGTTCTGGAGTAAACCAAGGAGCCGGAGGTCTTGGTTTAATGCTTTTCTGTTTTAGCGGAGCTGCAACATCGAGAGCAGATTTTAAGGTGAGCATTGTCCTATCAACAAACTGATCCATGATAATTGGATTAAAGTTGTTCTCATTGTCACATGGCATATCATTTAATACTGGCTCGATTATTTCTTTGAACTCGGCTACTGATTTTTCTGATATTGTTCTTTTCATTATAGTTTTCTCCTGCTGAGCTGGATAGTCTTTTAGTACGAATTGAAAGGTTATTAAAAAATGGTCAGAGAGTTTAGGGTTTTGAGGAATTACAAGTAAATCATTAATCTCAATACCATAAGTTAGGACGAGGTCAAGAGTGTGATTGTGACAGTGAGTCGGCTTGTTCACACTCTGGGTAAAACCGACCCCATCCAGGAGAGCACCAAAAGCACTGCTGAGGCTCACTGCTGTTATCAACATGAATGTTGAAATCTCCAACTATAACAATCCTTTCCCATTCCAAAACTAAACTTGAAATAAAGTCAGAAAACTCTGACAGAAACTCGGCATAAGGACCAGGAGGTCGGTAGATTGTTATGAATATAACAGCTTTCTGGTTTTTCCAGTTGGTGCACGTAATAGATAGTGCGAGGCTTTCAAAGGAGCGGAATGTATAATTAGATTTGAGGCTGAGAATTAGGCTGGAGTGAGAAATGACGGCCACACCGCCACCTCCACCTGTGCTCCTGGCACTTTGAAAGTTCACGTGACTTGGAGGTGTAGATTCATTTAATCTAACATAATCATTTTCCTGAAGCCATGTTTCAGTTAGAGCTAGAAGATCAATATTAAAGTCGCCAATTAATTCATTTATTAAAAGAGATTTAGAGGAGAGGGACCTGATGTTTAGCAGTCCACATTTTACACACTTATCATTTTGTTTATTTGCGACACATGTATTTATTTTTATTAAGTTATGAGGTCTGACGCCTTTCCTATCAGAGTTCAGTTGACTTTTATTTGTGCTTTTTACATGCTTAATTTGTTTATTTGCAACACAATTATTTATTTTTATTAAGTTATGAAACCTGACGCCTTTCCTATCAGACTTTAGTTGAGTTTTATTTGTGTTTTTTACACATTTATTTTGTTTATTTGCGATGCATGTATTTATTTTTATTAAGTTATGAGGTCTGACGCCTTTCCTATCAGAGTTTAGGTGTGTTTTATTTGTGCTTTTTGTGCGTGGGACATACACAACCTCAGCCAGTCTGGGAGAATTGTTCATGCAGGGTGGCTCAGAGGAGGCCCCTGTACGTGGGGCACACACAGTCTCAGCCTGTTTGGAGCTGTTCTCGCTAACAGAGCAGTGCCTCACTAGTCTACTCTGCTCCCTAGCGTCACTGACACTCCCTGAGCTATTCTGTGTGCTAGTCTGCAAGATAATGCACGGCCCCATGTTGCAAGGATCTGTACACAATTCTTGGAAGCTGAAAATGTCCCAGTTCTTGCATGGCCAGCATACTCACCGGACATGTCACCCATTGAGCATGTTTGGGATGTGCTTGACCGGCGTATACGACAGCGCGTACCAGTTCCCACTAATATCCAGCAACTTCGCACAGCCATTGAAGAGGAGTGGACCAACATTCCACAGGCCACAACTGACAATCTGATAAACTCTATGCGAAGAAGATGTGTTGCACTGCATGAGGCAAATGGTGGTCACACCAGATACTGACTGGTTCTGAGTCCCCAGACCCCCAATAAAGCAACAACTGCACATTTCAGGGTGGCCTTTTATTGTGGGCAGTCTAAGGTTCACCTGTGCACTAATCATGGTGTCTGATGAGCATCTTGATGTGGCACCTGTGAGGTGGGATGGATTATCTCAGCAAAGCAAAAGTGCCACTATCACACATTTAGACAGATTTGTGAACAATGTTTGAGAGAAATGGTAATATTGTGTATCTGGAATGAATTTTAGATCTTTGAGTCCATCTCATGACAAATGGGAGCAAAAACAAAAGTGTTGCGTTTATATTTTTGTTGAGTGTATGTTTGTGATGTCATGTAGTGGTAGTTTTCAAGTTACCTTTAGTTCAGTAGAGATGGGTAGAGTAGAACAATTCCAGGGTTGAAATTATCCAAATGATTCTAGTGAAGGTGTTTGGAGTTTAAAAACACAGTGGAGCACTTCCTGTATAGGCCAGTGCATCACTTTGTTTTGGTTTCAGACTCTGCAGATCAACTGGACTGGAACCACCAACCTCCTGGACAGCCCAGCCTTCAGGTACAGCTCATGTAGACTGTGTTAGCTGTGATCACTCTCTCGTCTGCACACAGTATAAGTCACACCAGCCAAAAAATGCACAATGAAGAAGAAAAAAACAAAGTGGCACTGGACAATAAGTGGGGGGAAATTTATTTGATCAAACCAGACTCCATCCATCCATCTTCTCCCGCTTAATCTGGCTGGGTCGCGGGGGCATTTGCTGCCCAATCCTCATAGCACCTGATCCCCTATGAACCCCTCTGCAGGTGGTGAGCCCACAGGAGGGTGGACGTCATGGTGTTAGTTCACATCATGTTGATGTTAGTTCATAGGTGCTGCATGTTTTGGGTTGATGGGGGAAACCGGAGTACCCAGAGAAAACCTATCCAGACACAGGGAGAAAATGCAAATTCCACACAGAAAGGCCCCGCAACCTTCTTGCTGTGAGGCCTGAGCGTTGCCACTCAGCCACCGTGCCGCCCAAACCAGACTCCAGGAACAGACATTTCATGTTGAAAGGGAAGTTTTAGTAATAACAGTAGAACAGAGAACAGGCTGAACATGTGTCACATGTGAACAGTTCTTCACAAAACCAGAGCAGAAACAACAGAACAAGTTTACCAAACTCTCCATCTCACTGCAAATCACTAAATCCACTGAATTCTTCATCCTCAGTGTCACTTCTGAGCAACTCCACCAACTCCATTTAAATCCAGCTTTTCACTTCAGTTTGAGTTTCCTCCACTTTTCTCCATCAAACACAAGTTTCTCATTCACTCCAAACTTTCTTTCTGCTGCTCGATCACTGTTTTCAGCTGCAGATTTCACTTCTTGCAGCAGGACAGCGGCTCTTTCTGCAGGAGACGTGCAGTAGAGTGAGAAGTGACAGTGGTGCAGGAGGAAGAGCCTGAGGCGCAGCAGATACTGGCACACAAGCCTAGAGCGCCCCCTTGTGGCCTCAGTGTGAAAATAACCAACATGTGAAACTATAGATTTTATACATAAGTCGCACCTCAGTATAAGTAGGAACCAAAACATGAAAAAAAGTGTGAATTATAGTCCAAAAAATACGGTATATTAAAAAAGCGACCACAATCACAACTGAACCTGGGTCCCCAGAGCCTTCACCTATAGACAGGAGAACATATCCAAGTGTGTCTCATTCTCAGTTTATGGAGAGGCTTCATCTGAAAGCTCAGAACCTCCACAATTCCCTCTCTGAGCTGCAGAGGCTGCACTAGCACTGACTCATGACCGGTGCAGGTGCTGGAGTTTAGGGAGAGACCATTCAGATCAGAGACATTTTAGGCTTAAACACACTGGATTTCAGCACTGAAACTGGCAACCCAAATGAGTCACCTGAGACTCATGCTGCTGTGCAGTTGGATAATCATCTTGAGCTAAAACACCAAAGTATACAGTGGTCCCTGTGGGGGTTACGTTCTAAAAATAAGGTGAAATTCGTGATGTAGTCCGTTTTATTTTTTATACGCCCGTTGTGTAAGACGGGACGTATTATAGCAGGGGTGGGCAAACTACGGCCCGGGGGCCACATACAGCCCGTTAACCTTTTTAATCCGGCCCGCCAAACATAAATGAACTGCAATAAAATGTATTAGTTTTATTTTCCCTGCAATTCTGGCGTTTTGCAATAGATGGAACACTCTAGATACAGTGATACATAAAACCAAATTATCCACTTAGGCCGGGTGTACGGTGCCCGGGGGTAGAACTATATCTTGAACACGACTTCCTCACTCATGGTCCGAAAACCTTCCCATAAAGCACTGCGGCCAAGTATATATCTAGTGTGCCGCGCACACTGCACCTGCTCCCGCACGGCGCCACATTTCCTCTTGTTCAGTGTGGACACCGCGCGTGGACTGTGTCTTGTTGCATACGCTGCGTGGACCTCACATTCTCCTGTGCACCTCTAAACCAGAACTAACACCAGGACTAAGCCAGGTCTAAAGCAGGTCTACACCATGTGTAAACAAGCATTAAATCAGGACTAAAACCAGGTCTAAACCAGGATTAAAACCAGGTCTAAACCAGGACTAAAACCAGATCTAAACCAGGTCTAAACAAGGTCTAAAACCAGGTCTAAACCAGGACTAAAACCAGGTCTAAAACCAAACAAGAATTTGCAGGAGGTGGTTGCTACATTCATGTAGTTTTAAAAAAAACATGACAATATCAAGTAATCCAGTTACTTATTTAAGTAATTTAATGGATTACATTACAAACTACATTTTGGGGTATGTAATCTGTAATCTGTAAGGGAATACAGTTTAAAGTAACCTTCCCAAGAATTATCCCCCCCAGAATTATCAAATGTGTCACAATCAAACGGAAGTCAAAACTTCCGAAATGAAAAATGTTAATTTTTGAAGTGGAAAATCATCGGCCCTGTATATGGTGCACATGTTGAATTGAGATGTTTGAATATGTCACATGTAAATTGTTGGATCCTGCAAGTTATTTTCATCTTATTTGCTGGGTTGACTAGTCAGACTAGAACACTCCATCCATCTGCTCCTGGTCCGGCCCTTCCATCAAATTTTAGAACCCTTTGTGGCCCTCGAGCCAAAAGGTTTGCCCACCCCTGTATTATAGTATGGCGCTGTCCGTCCATCTGTCCGTCCGTCCGTCCGTCCGTCCGTCTGTGGACACTTCAAAGCTTTGAAGTCTTTGAAGCTTTGTCTTCATGAACTACTCTGAGCCGAACTCTCTTCTCAAATGTTCTGCTGCTGAAAGCGAGAACAACCCACATTCTCTGCTTCTTTGAGCTTTGACACATTAAAGCTTTGTAGTGTCTTTAAGTTCTGTTGCTGCAATCTGATTGGTGGAATTCCGATTCTAGAATTCTATATACAATAATTCAAAGTACGGGAGTATTTTGCCCCGCTGGCGGAGCTCTTTTTGCAGTTAATAGATGCTTTTGTTTAAATGAGTGCGCATCTACTCCTCAGTGGAATCGTCATGAGGAGGAGGGCGGGGCGGGGCAAAGTCGGCCATGTTGGGAAGGTCAAACACCACACAGCAGCTCAGGCCAGAACGAGGGATCTCCATGTCCCGCACCTGAGTCCAAACTCCGGTCCTTGCATCAAAACATTCACAAGCAGAACAAAGGGTGCCCCTTTTTACCCCACCTACAACATATAGCTGATTGTCAACAACCTCGATGCCAAAGTTGCTGCGCCCGGTCCACATGTTGGGTAGGGGGCGCCACGTGTTGGTTGCGGGGTTATAGGCTTCAACAGTGTTCAAACGGGAATATCTATTAAGCCCACCAACAGCGTAGATTTCATTGGCATAGGCGATGACACTGACCCCAAAGCGCATGGTGGACATATCTGCTATCATGGTCCACTGATCGGTTAGTGGGTTGTAAGTCTCAGCTGATGCCAGGCAATGTTCACCAAAACCTCCACAAATGTAGATCTTTCCATTGTACACTGTGCTGCTGGCACCGCCCCTCTTTTCGTTCATAGGTGAAATCATGGTCCACTGATTGGTCACTGGCAAGTACCTTTCGGCTGTCTTCAGCGTGTCCCGTTCATTGTCCCCGCCTATCGCGTAGATCAAACCATCCAGCAAAGTCACACTAATGTAGCCCCTACGTGAATGCATGGGTGCTAATTCTTGCCACGTGTGAATTGCCAGGTCGTACTTGCAGGTAGTGTTGAGCTGGTGATTGCCGTCAAACCCTCCAATCACGTACACAGATCCATTAAGGAACACTGTGCCGTGATCGGCTCTTGGTGTCCAGTCATCATTAGCCACACCCACCCAGCGATCGGTGCGGTTGTCATAGACTTCAATTCTGTTGGTTGTTCTGTCTTGGCTATAGCCACCAATAACCATAAGCACCGCACTGGGCAGCCTTGGAGTGGCTAGACGAGTGGGGGGCAGGGAGGCATTGTACCTCCTAGCTCTTTCATCCAACATCACCTTTATGATCTTCTCCTCCACAATCTTCCAGTTATGAATGTAGTGGGACAGGTTATATCTATTCATGCACTGAGTGAAGTAATCAACATGGATCAGACCCAGACGGACTTTTAGTAGGAGGTCGGCCAAGTAGTGGTTCCTTTCCTCAGGAGCATGTACAATCCATCTGATGACTGCCACTAACACGGTGGTCTCCTCCTTCACGTTCAGCCGATCATCATCAATGACTGAACACAGGTCTTCCCTGGAGAGCTGGAAGAACTCTTCAGAGCTGGTCACCACCTCTTCGAAATGCTTCAGGACGTATAAGAAGGCTTGTTTCCTCAGCTGGGGGTAGTAGTACTTGTTTGAGATACCCCATACAGTGATGCAGTTACTGGGGGACATTTGCTCCTTCATGACCTGACAGCAGACTTCGGTAATGCCGCTCACATCTAAGTAGTCAGCAGCTATAAAGAGCTCCTGGAGGTTTTCCTGGGTGATGTGCACCACCCCGGTGTAGCAGTAGTCCAGGATAATCTTCATGATATCAGCTGACACATTGGAGATCTCAAACACCTGGCAGTCAGGGCTGGACCAGTCAGTGAAGAGGCTTTTAAAGTATGTGCTGCAGCTACACAGAACCAGTTTGTGTGCTGGGAATTGCACGCCGGCCACGTTGAGCAAAGCATCGCACAACTTCTGCTCCCTCCTCAATTCCTCGAACACAGTGTTCATGTTTGGTTTTGTATTTGAAAATGGATATCTTTGCACAGAGACATGTCTGTCTCTGTGCAAAGTGCAAGTGGACATCCTCCTCAGTATGAAGCCGCTCATACTGAGGAGGATGTTTTCTATTGATTTCAAGGTGATCGTTTCCATCTCTGTCTTTTTATCTTCCATCTCTGTCCTTTTATGTTACGTGCCGTAGATCTGAACTCTCTTCTCAAATGTTCTGCTGCTGAAAGCGAGAGCAACCCACATTCTCTGCTTCTTTGAGCTTTGACACATTAAAGCTTTGTAGTGTCTTTAAGTTCTGTTGCTGCAATCTGACTGGTGGAATTCCGATTCTAGAATGTGATGATGTCATACTCATACTCCTACTGCAAGAGCCAGATTTCCCTATTGATTATCCGTCCGTCTGTCTGTCCGTCTGTCCGTCTGTCTGTGGACAATTTCTTGTCCGCGCTCTAACTCGACAACCGTCTCACCTAGGAATGTCAAACTTCCAAACTGCACCAACAATTCATCTTTAACTGGGTTTGACAAATTCTAACTTAATTCTATATACAATAATTCAAAGTACGGGCGTATTTTGCCCCACTGGCGGAGCTCTTGTTATTCTTCTAAACAGACATGCACCTTTGATTACGCAGAACACAATGTGTGTGTACTCCCTTAGCCAATCAGAACACAGAACACAATGTGTGGGTTCTCCCTTAGCCAATCAGAACACAGAACACAATGTGTGGGTTCTCCCTTAGCCAATCAGAACACAGAACACAATGTGTGGGTTCTCCCTTAGCCAATCAGAACACAGAACACAATGTGCTTTTATACACTGTAAAAAGAAAAAGCATGCAAAATTGCACTAAAAAAGCTATGAAACAGCGAGGCAGTGAAAGGTGAACCGTGTTATAGTGAGGGACGACTGTAATATAAAAATAGTATTTGGTTGGCACATGTTTACCTGATGTGTGTGGACACAGTTGGGTCATGTTTCTGAATGTGCAGCTCTCTGTCAGAGGAGACAATCATGGACATTATCGCCTCCATCATGGTGCTGCCCAACAGGATGTGCTTCCCACTCATTGACCAGGTCAAAGTTGACCAGATGAGGTTCCCCATGCCCCGGGTAAGTACAGGTAATCCTCTGCATCATCTGACCTCCTGTGCTCCTCTGACCCTCACCTCCTCTGCTCTCTCCTCGTCTGATCCCGTCTCTTCCTCCTCTCCTCCTCTCCTATCTCCCCTTCCTGCTCTCCTCTCAGGGGGTGGTCCGTGTTCACCTGCTGGAGGCCAAGGAGCTCATGGCTAAAGACACGTACATGATGGGGCTGGTGAAGGGGAAGTCGGACCCTTATGCCACGCTCCGAGTCGGAAACAGACACTTCAAGAGCAAAACCATCAAGGAAAACCTGAACCCCGAATGGAACGAGGTCTACGAGGTCAGGCTTACACTCTGCCTTTAGTCCTTGCTTTAGTCCTGGTTTAGTCTTTGGTTTAGTCCTGGTTTAGTCCTGGTTCAGTCCTGGTTCACTGAAGTGGGCGGGGCTGCTGAGCTCCTCTGAGGGTTGAGTGCACTCACTGCTGCCCCCTGCTGTGCTCAGTTTGTGGTGCACGAGGCGCCGGGGCAGGAGCTGGAGGTGGAGCTGTTTGACGAAGACACCGACAAAGACGACTTCCTCGGGCGGTGAGCAGACCTCCCTCTCCCCAGACTCCTCCCTCTCCCCAGACTCCTCCCTCTCACTGACTCCTCCCTCTCCCCAGACTCTTCCCTCTCCCCAGACTCTTCCCTTTCCCCAGACTCCTCCCTTTCCCCAGACTCCTCCCTCTCCCCAGACTCCTCCCTCTCCCCAGACTCCTCCCTCTCCCGACTCCTCCCTCTCCCCAGACTCCTCCCTCTCACTGACTCCTCCCTCTCCCCAGACTCTTCCCTCTCCCCAGACTCTTCCCTCTCCTCAGACTCCTCCCTCTCCCCAGACTCCTCCCTCTCCCCAGACTCCTCCCTCTCCCCAGACTCCTCCCTCTCCCCCAGACTCCTCCCTCTCCCCAGACTCCTCCCTCTCCCCAGACTCTTCCCTCTCCCCAGACTCCTCCCTCTCACTGACTCCTCCCTCTCCCCAGACTCCTCCCTCTCCCCCAGACTCCTCCCTCTTCCCAGACTCCTCCCTCTCCCCAGACTCCTCCCTCTCACTGACTTCTCCCTCTCACTGACTCCTACCTCTCCCCAGACTCCTCCCTCTCCCAGACTCTTCCCTCTCCCCAGACTCCTCCCTCTCACCGACTCCTCCCTCTACCCTGACTCCTCCTCCCCCTCCCCAGACTCCTCCCTCTTCCCAGACTCTTCCCTCTCCCCAGACTCCTCCCTCTCACCGACTCCTCCCTCTACCCTGACTCCTCCTCCCTCTACCCTGACTCCTCCTCCCGCTCCCCAGACTCCTCTCGCTCCCCAGACTCTTCCCTCTCCCCAGACTCCTCCCTCTCCCCAGACTCCTCCCTCTCCCCAGACTCCTCCCTCTCACTGACTCCTCCCTCTCCCCAGACTCCTCCCTCTCCCCAGACTCCTCCCTCTCCCCAGACTCCTCCCTCTCCCCAGACTCCTCCCTCTCCCCAGACTCTTCCCTCTCCCTAGACTCCTCCTCCCTCTACCCAGACTTCTCCTCCCGCTCCCCAGACTCCCCCCTCTCACTGACTCCTCCCTCTCACTGACTCCTCCCTCTCCCCAGACTCCTCCCTCTCCCCAGACTCCTCCCTCTCCCCAGACTCCTACCTCTCCCCAGACTCCTCCCTCTCCCCAGACTCCTTCCTCTCACTGACTCCTCCCTCTCCCCACACTCCTACCTCTCCCCAGACTCCTCCCTCTCCCCAGACTCCTTCCTCTCACTGACTCCTCCCTCTCCCCACACTCCTCCCTCTCCCCAGACTCCTCCCTCTCCCCAGACTCCTCCCTCTCCCCAGACTCCTCCCTCTCCCCAGACTCTTCCCTCTCCCCAGACTCTTCCCTCTCCCTGACTCCTCCCTTTACCCTGACTCTTCCTCCCTCTCACCAGACTCCTCCTCCCTCTCAGATCCGTTTGACTGATGTACCTGCTGTACCTGATTTTTTGTCTAAAACATTTTGCAGTGGTTATTCCTCACTTACCTTATGAGTCCAGAGCATCCTAATGATTCACCACAATGAGTTTATAAGCACTTTTCACAACTCTCAGAGACCAGAGCGACTTTTGCTGTCACCATAAAGCCAACAACACTTGGATTTACATGAAGTGCAGGGCATGTCCGGTACATCCTTTGAGTGGATTACTTACAGATTGCCTGTGATACTCCAGTGCACAGTTTGTACTTGACCAAAGCATTGTCATTTCAAGTGGGTTCAGCGATAACACTCATCTAAAGACCTGGAAACTGCTCCAGACATTTTTCTCAAATACATCAGGTACCATCAGATGCAAGGATTTAAAGCATTCCTAATTTTGTGTTGAGCCCAAATGATGCTTGATGTGAGTCCTTTATACAGAGTCAGACGTTAAAGGTGTACTATGTAACTTCTCAAGTGGAGGGTCTGCCATCTGCTTGTCTCCATTTAGATATTCTTGTTGTTTTGTCTGGAATATCCCGGTATTGCATTAAACATATCCATCTTTACTCAATAACATGGGGTTTTCTTGGCTTAAAAACTTGCATTCTTCCTGTGAGTGAGCTTGCCCGTCCACAGATCTGACATGTAACTTGGCCCTATGGCGTCACCTGCTAAGGATAGGTAAGTGTAATGTCATACTGTGGAACATTCCAGACAACATCTCCATGGGGAGAAGCAGGTGACAGACGCTCCAGCGGTAAAGTTACATGGTGAAAGTTGAAGTGTATTTACTGTGTGAGTGCAGGTACAATCTGGACCTGGGGGAGGTAAAGAAGAACAAAGTCATGGACCAGGTAAACTGCTGCTTCAGAGCTCCTCAGTGCACTTGGTTTCTCTTTATTTATCTGTGCATTTCTTTGTTTTTACTTCTTGTTTATTTGTATCTGTTGTTGTTGTAGTTTTTCACACTAGAAGGCGCTCAGACCGGGAAACTCCGCCTCAAAATGCAGTGGCTTTCTCTGCACACTGACCCCCATCTGCTCAAAGAGGTACAACAACTCTACAGCTGTGTCGAGTCTATTTACAACTGTTTAACCCAGAGACACTGAGGACGGGTCAAATGCAGGTTTAACCAGACACTGAGGACGGGTCAAACTCAGGTTTGACCAGAGACACTGAGGACGGGTCAAAGGCAGGTTTAACCCAGAGACACTGAGGATGGGTCAAATGCAGGTTTAACCAGACACTGAGGACGGGTCAAACTCAGGTTTGACCAGAGACACTGAGGACGGGTCAAAGGCAGGTTTAACCAGAGACACTGAGGACGGGTCAAAGGCAGGTTTAACCCAGAGACACTGAGGATGGGTCAAATGCAGGTTTAACCAGAGACACTGAGGACGGGTCAAAGGCAGGTTTAACCAGAGACACTGAGGACGGGTCAAATGCAGGTTTAACCAGAGACACTGAGGACGGGTCAAAGGCAGGTTTAACCAGAGACACTGAGGACGGGTCAAAGGCAGGTTTAACCAGAGACACTGAGGACGGGTCAAAGGCAGGTTTAACCAGAGACACTGAGGACGGGTCAAATGCAGGTTTAACCCAGAGACACTGAGGACGGGTTAAAGGCAGGTTTAACCAGAGACACTGAGGACGGGTCAAAGGCAGGTTTAACCAGAGACACTGAGGACGGGTCAAATGCAGGTTTAACCAGAGACACTGAGGACGGGTCAAAGGCAGGTTTAACCAGAGACACTGAGGACGGGTCAAAGGCAGGTTTAACCAGAGACACTGAGGACGGGTCAAAGGCAGGTTTAACCAGAGACACTGAGGATGGGTCAAATGCAGGTTTAACCAGAGACACTGAGGACGGGTCAAAGGCAGGTTTAACCCAGAGACACTGAGGACGGGTCAAATGCAGGTTTAACCAGAGACACTGAGGACGGGTCAAAGGCAGGTTTAACCCAGAGACACTGAGCACGGGTCAAATGCAGGTTTAACCAGACACTGAGGACGGGTCAAACTCAGGTTTGACCAGAGACACTGAGGACGGGTCAAATGCAGGTTTAACCAGAGACACTGAGGACGGGTCAAAGGCAGGTTTAACCCAGAGACACTGAGGACGGGTCAAATGCAGGTTTAACCAGAGACACTGAGGACGGGTCAAAGGCAGGTTTAACCCAGAGACACTGAGCACGGGTCAAATGCAGGTTTAACCAGACACTGAGGACGGGTCCAACTCAGGTTTAACCAGAGACACTGAGGACGGGTCAAATGCAGAGGACACATTGTTCTATGTTTCAGACGGATGGGGGTTTGGCCTGTGCCATGCTGGCGGTTTACCTGGACAATGCTTCAGGTCTCCCGGTGAGTTTAAACATATTTCACATTTGGTAGAAGCTCAGGTTGGGTGAAGTGCTTATGAAAACTACAGGAAGTCGCTCTGAGATGTAAACCAGAATCCCTCTGCTTATGTCATCAACACGGAAAAATCCATCCAAAATGTCTGCACAGGAAAGGAGTTTTAAAGACAGTTTAAACCTCCATTTGACTAAAAAAAGTTGTTGTTTATTTCGAATCTAATTTATAGGCTATTCATAACTTTCCACTTCCCATCGTGTAATTTAGCCATGTTTTGGCCTTTGTTTACATTATTGTTGCTAGGTAACAGTTATGGAATTACCTCTATGAATATCACATCTGCTGCCCGTGTCTAACCAGGAAGTCAAATTATAATTGATATGAGGAAGTTTACCATGTTTTAGTGAAATGAGAGTTCTAAGTGACCAGTCGTATGCACGAGTCCTGTGAGGAGGACTTACGCTAAACACACAGGGACTGGGCTTTAAACCTTTGTCCTGCTCCAGTTTAACTCAGACATGGTGGCAGCAGGGGCTCAGTGGTAAAAGTGTCTCCCTCAAACCCATAGATTTTAGGTTTGATCCCAGATCTGGCTAGTTCATGCTCATGCTGCTGTTGTGCCCTTTGGCTCGACACCTGACAACTTGACTTGGTTTTAGGGCAGCTGTGGCTGCACCGTCACAGTGTGTGGAGTGAATGATGATACATGAGGCGCTTTGAGAGTCCTGACCAGTGAGCCATGGTGTTACAGTGTATAAGTGGACATAGCTAACCCGCTAGCCGCCACATTCCAAACAGGAAGTGAGTATGGATTCGGCTCCATCGATTCTAGCTCCTTTTCACTTTTTATTGAAAAACCATCGTTCCGTCCTCTGTAACTGCTACCGTCAGACTCTACATGATCCCAGGGTTTGTGATGTCGTCTTGTTTGTGCTGTGGTGGTTGTAGAGTTAGATGTGAGCACATGATGCACAGAAGTCTGGAGAACGCCCTGAACAGCACCTGGGACTTAATGCTGTTACAAATAACAATTGGGCCTTTTAAATAGACTAATGGCCCCACTTTATGATGTTACTTCTTCCATTTATTGACACATTGCAGATGATGTCCTGCGCATTCCATGGGAGTGTGATGCTAACTGTAGGCACTGCTCTGTCCATATCTCTGTTGATTGGAGAGCTGTGTGTGTGCTTTTTTAAGCTTTTTATTTAGTTTAACATGACATGTGATTTTTAATATAAACCTGGATGTCTGTGCAGAAAGACCACAGTGAGTTCAGCCAACCTCAGAAACACGGCAAGCATGTCAAAGAGGCACGGGTAAGATCTGTCACCCCTCATGTTCACTCTGTTTCACTGTTGGATCTCAGCTTTACACACCTGTGGGGAGCACAACTCTGAAACACTAGAAACCCCAGCCTTTGCTTCGCCATGTACAAGGTTATACACACAGGTGGACATTACTTAGCTACACCTACTTGAGTCATTTTTTTTAAAGTTCTCTTCTAGCAGCATACTTTTACTTCTACTTGAGTAATATACTGTGCAGTGTACTCTTACTTAAGTAAAAGTTATGTTTCCTCTTCCCACTGTAAGTGAGTCTAAAGTGACAAAAGCTTCATGTGACAATCTGAAATTATTTGAACATTTGTGTTTCTTGCAGCTCCTTTCAGATTTAGTTTCTCGTTTTTCTGTCTGTGCTTTGAAAACACCAGATTTTGTGCAATATTTAATGTTTTATCCTTCACATTACATTACATTAACTTCAAATTATAAATCAGATGTACTTTAGTTGTACTGTCACATGGTAAAACTGTTGAACACACTCAGAGCTGCTCCAGTGAAACACATCAGGACAAACCGGTGTGACAAAAATAACACACACACCCAAATCTGATTATGATCGGATTTCGGGACATTTGAGATTATGTCAAGGTCCCATATGACAATATTTTCTGACCTCTGTTCTAATGTGGTTTCCTCATCATAAACAGACCTGGAGTTGTGTTTTGTTTCATTTCATATGTTTAACACAAACCTGCACATTTAGGCTCTCAAACAGAACACATTCTGTTCCAACTTGTGATGTCATGTGGGAATACAGGAAGTGCTCCATTGTGTTTTTGAATCCATACAACCCTGAAAGTGCCCGTCTCTATTGAACTAAAGGTAAAAGGAGCTGGTAGTGTGAAAACTATAGCTTCATGACATCACAAGGTGGCCTGTAGATAGACTAATAATAAAGGCTTACTGAAGTATGTATGAACGAAACATAAATGAAAATATAGCCGCAAGTGGCGATGATCAGCCCTCGCGTGCGCCTACACTGCAGTAGCAGCAGCAGCAGCAGTAGCAGTAGCAGCAGTAGTAGCAGCACTAGCAGTAGCAGTAGCAGTAGTAGCAGTAGCAGTAGCAGTAGCAGTAGCAGCAGTAGCAGGAGTAGCAGCAGTAGCAGCAGTAGCAGCAGCAGTAGCAGCAGTAGTAGCAGTAGCAGTAGCAGGAGTAGCAGCAGTAGCAGTAGTAGCAGCAGTAGTAGCAGTAGCAGTAGCAGCAGCAGTAGTAGCAGTAGCAGTAGCAGCAGTAGCAGTAGCAGTAGCAGAATCAGAACAGTTCACCCTCTGACCAGTGTGTGATGTAGTAATATTTTTTCAAATCTCTCTAATCTGGTATTTTTTTTTTGTATTCCTGAGAACTCCTGACTAAAAGTAGTTTTCGAGGACTGAGGGTTAGATGATGGCGTCTGCAGTATGCGTGGTCCTTTACTGCCCCCTGCTGACCCTTGTGGCCCTCTCATCACCTGCTCTGCTCTGCTTTGCTTTGGAGCCGCTGCCTCAGATTTGCAACACCGCCTCTGCTTCCTTCTCCGCACCAATCAGATCACAACAAAAGCCAACATCACTTCTCATCTCATTTGCATAAGATATTTGCATCAACTAATTATGCTTTTTAGATGATCAGAATTCTTTTGGTATTTCTCTGTCTGTCTTTATATAAATGCATTGTTCACTAGTATTTTTTCCTGCATCAAGAGCAGTCTTTGCATGAGCTCCCCCTGTAGGTGTAGTCTTATGTCTGTCACGTACACAGAGATGTACAATAGTTTTGAGAGTTTTTGCCACGCCCCCGTTTTAGTCGATCAGTCGATTGCGAGCACATGTCTTTAGTAAGAATGTCTTCAGTCGACTGCAGACCTGCCTCATTCCCCTCCCTCTGCTCTTGTGCTGCTTTGACCTTGTGTTGCTCATGTTGCTCCTCATTCTTCCTCTGTACTGTCCAGTCTCTGCTCTTTTGTATATTTACCCTTTGCCTTTTCCTGACATTTTTTTCGTTGCCAAGATCTAAAATCTTAAAAAAAGAAAAGAAAGATAAACGTTTCTTTTTTTTATGTTTTTCATTAGCAGTAGTAGCTGCAGTAGTAGCAGTAGTAGTAGTAGCAGTTGCAGTAGTAGCAGTAGTAGTTGCAGTAGTAGTAGCAGTTGCAGTAGTAGCAGTTGTAGCAGTAGTAGTTGTAGTAGTAGTAGCAGTTGCAGTAGTAGCAGTAGCAGTTGCAGTAGTAGTTGCAGTAGTAGTTGCAGTAGTAGCAGTAGTAGTTGCAGTAATAGTGGTTGCAGTAATAGTAGTAGCAGTAGTTGTTGTAGTAGTAGTAGCAGTTGCAGTAGTAGCAGTTGCAGTAGTAGCAGTAGTAGTTGCAGTAGTAGTAGCTGCAATAATAACAATAACAATTGCAATAATAACAATAATAACAATTGTAACAGTAGTAATTGTAATAATAATAACAATTGCAATAATAGCAATTGCAATAGTAATTACAATAACTGCAATAATAACAATAATAATTGCAGTAATTGCAATAGTAACAATTGTAACAGTAATAGTTGTAATAGTAGTAATAATAATAACAACAATAATAGCAGTAACAATAACAGTAGTAACAGTAATAGTTGCAATAGTAGTAACAATAACAGTTGCAATAATAGCAATAATAATTGCAATAGTAATAACTACAATAGTAATTACAATAGTAGCAGTAGTAGCAGTAGTAGTTGCAGTAGTTGCAGTAGTAGCAGTTGTAGCAGTAGTAGTTGCAGTAGCAGTAGTAGCAGTAGTTGTAGTAGTAGTAGCAGTTGCAGTAGTAGCAGTAGTAGTTGCAGTAGTAGTAGCTGCAGTAGTAGCAGTAGTAGTTGCAGTAGTAGCAGTTGTAGCAGTAGTAGTTGTAGTAGTAGTAGTAGCAGTTGCAGTAGTAGCAGTAGTAGTTGCAATAATAATAATAGTAGTTGCAATAATATGCAATAATAGTTGCAATAATAGCAATAATAATTACAATAATAATTACAATAATAATAATAACAATTACAATAATAGCAGTTAACAATAATAATTGTAATAATAATAATAATAATTACAATAATAACAATAATAATTACAATAACAATAATAACAATTACAATAATAACAATAATAATTACAATAATAATTACAATAATAATAATAACAATTACAATAATAACAATAACAATTACAATAATAATAACTACAATAATAACAATAATAATTGTAGCAATTGTAGTAATAATAACAATTACAATAATAACAGTAATAGTTGTAATAATAATAATTATAGTAACAATTACAATAATAACAATAATAATTGTAGTAATAATAATTGTAATAATAACAATTGCAATAATAATTACAATAATAATAACAATTACAATAATAATAATAACAATTGCAATAATAACAATAATAATTGTAGTAATAATAGTATAATAGTAATAGCAATTGCAATAGTAATTGCAATAGTAATAATTACAGTAATAACAATATGATTGTAATAATAACAGTAATAATTGCAATAGTAATAGTAGCAGTTGCAATAGTAGCAATAACAATTGCAATAATAACAATAATAATTGCAATAGCAACAATTGCAATAATAACAATAATAATTGCAATAATAACAATAGTAATTGTAATAATAGTAATTGCAATAGCAATAACAATTGCAATAATAACAATAATAATTACAATAACAATTGCAATAGTAGTTGCAATAACAATAGCAATTGCAATAATAACAATAGTAATTGCAATAATAACAATAGTAATTGTAATAGTAATAATTGCAATAACAATAGCAATTGCAATAATAACAGTAATAGTTACAATAGCAATAGCAATTGCAGTAATAACAATAGTAGTTGCAGTAGCAGTAGCAGTTGCAGTAGTAGCAGTAGTAGTAGTTGCAGTAGCAGTAGCAGTTGCAGTAGCAGTAGTAGTAGCAGTAGTAGTTGCAGTAGCAGTAGCAGTTGCAGTAGTAGCAGTAGTAGTAGTTGCAGTAGCAGTTGCAGTAGTAGCAGTAGTAGTAGTTGCAGTAGCAGTAGCAGTTGCAGTAGTAGCAGTAGTAGTTGCAGTAGCAGTAGCAGTTGCAGTAGTAGCAGTAGTAGTTGCAGTAGCAGTAGCAGTTGCAGTAGTTGCAGTAGTAGTTGCAGTAGCAGTAGCTGCAGTAGTTGAGGCTCAGTTCATATTGAAGCTGCTGTGTTGGTGCTTGTGCAGCTGACAAAGAGAACAGTGAGCCCCAACTCGTTTGTGGAGCTGTCTGTGGACAAAGATGTGCAGAAGAGCAAGGTAAAGATCGGTCTTTAGTACATTTGCGTCCTGTTTCCTGTTTTATATTTCAAAGCTTTTGTGGTTTGGTGTGTCTGCCTGCAGGTGGTGTACGCGTCCAAAGACCCCGTGTGGGAGGAGGGCTTCACGTTCTTTGTGCACAACGTTAAAACACAACAGCTGCAAGTGCAGGTTAGAACTTCACTACTCACTTTGAGCGCTGGAGTTTAGCCAGAACACATCATCAGCCACAACTGCCCCAGGGCAGGGTGACACAAGTGAGGCTGCCAATCTGCACCATGGCCCCGCCCACCACACACACTCACACACTCACACACACTCACACACTCACACACTCACACATTCACACACACTCACACACTCACACATTCACACACACTCACACACTCACACACTCACACACACTCCCACGCTCACACACTCACACACTCACACATTCACACACACTCACACACTCACACACTCACACACACTCACACACTCACACATTCACACACACTCACACACTCACACATTCACACACACTCACACACTCACACATTCACACACACTCACACACTCACACACTCACACACACTCCCACGCTCACACACACTCCCACGCTCACACACTCACACATTCACACACACTCCCACGCTCACACACTCACACATTCACACACACTCCCACGCTCACACACTCTCACATTCACACACTTTTACCAGGCAGTGTGGGGGAAGTGTCTTGCCACTGAGCCACTGTCCCTTTTCAAATCCTCTGGCCTGAGGCCTCTTTTGTTAAGCGGGGCTGAACCTGGACTGGACTTGGATGGGAGACCACTGGGGACTCCATGTGCCACAGTGGAGAAGCAGTGGCGAAAAGTGTCATTGTGTCTTTAGGCAAGGCACTTACACACCACTTTCATACTAGTCAAAGTAGTTGGAGTGTCGCTGGTGATGGGAGGGCCCGATGGTGCAGATTGGCAGCCTTACTTGTGTCAGTGTGCCCCACGGCAGTTGTTTCTGCAATAGTAGAACTGTGGACTGAATGAAGAATACACAGAAGCAAACGTATTATTATTACTGGTAGTATTTATTGTGTGTATTTGCAGGTAAAGGAGCTCTGTAGGACTTGTGGTAGTAATAGTAATAGCAGTACTTGTGTATTATATTATATTGCAGGTGAAGGAGCCAGAGAAGAAGACTCCTCTGGGCGTCTGGACTTTTCCTCTGAGCCGCCTCCTGCAAATCTCCAACATGACCCTGGATCAGCGCTTCCCGCTGGAGAGATCCGGCGCTACAAGTCAGATCAAACTCAAGGCCACGCTCAGGGTCAGGGCACAACACACATACACACATGGATACATGCACATACATATACATACACCCACCCATATACATACATACATACATACATACATACATACATACATACATACATACATACATACATACATACATACATACATACATACATACATACATACATACATACATGTATGCATGTATGTTCTGTGTTAAATTTCATGATTCTATGTGTACATTTTTTTGGGTGCCATTCGTATTCCCTATTTTTTGTCTCGTTAGGGGGCGCTGATGAGCCATTTTATTTATTTTTTGAAAATGGAAATAGCCAAAAGTTAGAGAGTGAGAGTCTTTAACATGTGGCCAAATTTCGTGAATTTTCGTCATTGTTCACTTTGTGAAAAATGGGTGAGTGCGTTAGGAGAAAAATAATAATATTCTGATATGAGAACAATGTTCCGCTTTTTTTGGCCGACAAACTATACATTTTCAGAAACCTCTGGCGCATTGCTACATCATGGCGAGGGTCCCTGGTCACTACGGGTGAGTCACGTCATGTCATTTTAGCCTGTAATGTAACTAATAGGCCCTTCACCAGCCTCTGGCGCTCGGGCCTAATGAGGACCCTGACAGCAGCATTTACAAAGAGAATAAAAACTCATCTGGAGCCAGTCGATGGAGTCAGATTGCGCTCATGCTCAGTCTCTATTTGGAACACAGTGGCCAGCAGGCAATCTAGGTAATTTATGTATGCAGTCTATCTGGATTTGCAGAGTTTGCATGTTCTCCATGCACGATAATCCTCCTGCTCAGTATATTTTACATGGAAGCATGAAACATTCCAGGGTGAATGCACTGTGTAAAATATAATAACAGCACACTTACACTGTTGATGTTTTTGTAGATTCTGACAGAAGAGAAACCTCCTCCGAAGATCGATCCAGCTCAGCTCAAACCCTCCTCTGTGTTGACCAATCACAACCCTCCTCCAGGCTCCGTCCCTCAGACAGCTAGCCCCGCCCCTCCTAATCAGAGCTCCACCCCTCACGCCAGAAAATCCGCCCCCTGGACCCAGTCCCCGGTCCAGGTCCCGGAGTCCGGATCTAAACCCTCGTCCCAGAATCCGAGCTCGGCATCGGGCTTTCAATCGCTACACTCCCCCTCCTCCTCCAGCATGAGGCGCTACGACTCCCAGAGCCTGCTGTCCGACAACTCCATCGCCTCGTCACGCTTTGACCTGGCAGAAGGCGCCAACTACCCCGAGTGAGTGTGACCTCTGAGAGCATCTTATGTCCACAGGGGACGTCAGCACTGTGATTCCCCAATTTCACAACCAAATTCCCATCCAAACTCCATGTGCCTCTGCACAAACCCTGGTCACTTCAGAAACACACACCAACAAACTACAAACATTAGTCAAATCAGCACATGTAACTGTACTAAACCTGAACCTACTACCTCTTAAATAGAGTTTATAAAGAACATTTATTTAAATGCAAATTTTAAGTCAAATTGGGGAATGACAAATACTCTGACCTCTGAGTGCGGCTTAGATGATGTAATGTTTAGCATTTTATTGTATATAATTTTTGTTGATTGTCGGTGTGTTGGGAATGAATTGTGCGTGTGTTGTTTCTGTTGTAAATGGATTGTGTGTTTGTGTATTGTTCCTGTTGTAAATGGATTGTGTGTTTGTGTATTGTTTCGGTTGTAAATGGATTGTGTGTTTGTGTATTGTTCCGGTTGTGATTGGATTGTGTGTTGTGTATTGTTCCGGTTGTGATTGGATTGTGTGTTTGTGTATTGTTCCGGTTGTGAATGGATTGTGTGTTTGTGTATTGTTCCGGTTGTGAATGGATTGTGTGTTGTGTATTGTTCCGGTTGTGAATGGATTGTGTGTTTGTGTATTGTTCCTGTTGTGAATGGATTGTGTGTTGTGTATTGTTCCGGTTGTGATTGGATTGTGTGTTTGTGTATTGTTCCTGTTGTGAATGGATTGTGCGTTGTGTATTGTTCCGGTTGTGAATGGATTGTGTGTTTGTGTATTGTTCCTGTTGTGAATGGATTGTGTGTTGTGTATTGTTCCGGTTGTGATTGGATTGTGTGTTTGTGTATTGTTCCTGTTGTGAATGGATTGTGCGTTGTGTATTGTTCCGGTTGTAAATGGATTGTGTGTTTGTGTATTGTTCCTGTTGTGAATGGATTGTGTGTTTGTGTATTGTTCCGGTTGTGAATGGATTGTGTGTTGTGTATTGTTCCGGTTGTGAATGGATTGTGTGTTTGTGTATTGTTCCGGTTGTGAATGGATTGTGTGTTTGTGTATTGTTCCGGTTGTGAATGGATTGTGTGTTTGTGTATTGTTCCTGTTGTAAATGGATTGTGTGTTTGTGTATTGTTCCGGTTGTGATTGGATTGTGTGTTTGTGTATTGTTCCGGTTGTGAATGGATTGTGTGTTTGTGTATTGTTCCGGTTGTGAATGGATTGTGTGTTTGTGTATTGTTCCGGTTGTGAATGGATTGTGTGTTTGTGTATTGTTCCGGTTGTGAATGGATTGTGTGTTTGTGTATTGTTCCTGTTGTAAATGGATTGTGTGTTTGTGTATTGTTCCTGTTGTGAATGGATTGTGTGTTTGTGTATTGTTCCGGTTGTGATTGGATTGTGTGTTTGTGTATTGTTCCTGTTGTAAATGGATTGTGTGTTTGTGTATTGTTCCGGTTGTGAATGGATTGTGTGTTTGTGTATTGTTCCTGTTGTAAATGGATTGTGTGTTTGTGTATTGTTCCTGTTGTGAATGGATTGTGTGTTTGTGTATTGTTCCTGTTGTAAATGGATTGTGTGTTTGTGTATTGTTCCTGTTGTGAATGGATTGTGTGTTTGTGTATTGTTCCGGTTGTGAATGGATTGTGTGTTTGTGTATTGTTCCTGTTGTAAATGGATTGTGTGTTTGTGTATTGTTCCTGTTGTAAATGGATTGTGTGTTTGTGTATTGTTCCTGTTGTAAATGGATTGTGTGTTTGTGTATTGTTCCTGTTGTGAATGGATTGTGTGTTTGTGTATTGTTCCTGTTGTAAATGGATTGTGTGTTTGTGTATTGTTCCTGTTGTGAATGGATTGTGTGTTTGTGTATTGTTCCGGTTGTAAATGGATTGTGTGTTTGTGTATTGTTCCTGTTGTGAATGGATTGTGTGTTGTGTATTGTTCCTGTTGTGAATGGATTGTGTGTTTGTGTATTGTTCCTGTTGTGAATGGATTGTGTGTTGTGTATTGTTCCTGTTGTGAATGGATTGTGTGTTTGTGTATTGTTCCGGTTGTGAATGGATTGTGTGTTTGTGTATTGTTCCTGTTGTAAATGGATTGTGTGTTTGTGTATTGTTCCTGTTGTGAATGGATTGTGTGTTTGTGTATTGTTCCTGTTGTAAATGGATTGTGTGTTTGTGTATTGTTCCTGTTGTGAATGGATTGTGTGTTTGTGTATTGTTCCTGTTGTAAATGGATTGTGTGTTTGTGTATTGTTCCGGTTGTGAATGGATTGTGTGTTTGTGTATTGTTCCTGTTGTGAATGGATTGTGTGTTTGTGTATTGTTCCTGTTGTGAATGGATTGTGTGTTTGTGTATTGTTCCTGTTGTGAATGGATTGTGTGTTTGTGTATTGTTCCTGTTGTGAATGGATTGTGTGTTTGTGTATTGTTCCTGTTGTGAATGGATTGTGTGTTTGTGTATTGTTCCTGTTGTAAATGGATTGTGTGTTTGTGTATTGTTCCGGTTGTGATTGGATTGTGTGTTTGTGTATTGTTCCGGTTGTGAATGGATTGTGTGTTTGTGTATTGTTCCGGTTGTGAATGGATTGTGTGTTTGTGTATTGTTCCGGTTGTGAATGGATTGTGTGTTTGTGTATTGTTCCTGTTGTAAATGGATTGTGTGTTTGTGTATTGTTCCGGTTGTGATTGGATTGTGTGTTTGTGTATTGTTCCTGTTGTGAATGGATTGTGTGTTTGTGTATTGTTCCTGTTGTGAATGGATTGTGTGTTTGTGTATTGTTTTGGTTGTGAATGGATTGTGTGTTTGTGTATTGTTCCGGTTGTGAATGGATTGTGTGTTTGTGTATTGTTCCTGTTGTAAATGGATTGTGTGTTTGTGTATTGTTCCTGTTGTGAATGGATTGTGTGTTTGTGTATTGTTCCTGTTGTAAATGGATTGTGTGTTTGTGTATTGTTCCTGTTGTGAATGGATTGTGTGTTTGTGTATTGTTTTGGTTGTGAATGGATTGTGTGTTTGTGTATTGTTCCGGTTGTGAATGGATTGTGTGTTTGTGTATTGTTCCTGTTGTGAATGGATTGTGTGTTTGTGTATTGTTCCGGTTGTGAATGGATTGTGTGTTTGTGTATTGTTCCTGTTGTGAATGGATTGTGTGTTTGTGTATTGTTCCTGTTGTGAATGGATTGTGTGTTTGTGTATTGTTCCTGTTGTGAATGGATTGTGTGTTTGTGTATTGTTCCTGTTGTGAATGGATTGTGTGTTTGTGTATTGTTCCGGTTGTGAATGGATTGTGTGTTTGTGTATTGTTCCTGTTGTGAATGGATTGTGTGTTTGTGTATTGTTCCTGTTGTAAATGGATTGTGTGTTTGTGTATTGTTCCTGTTGTGAATGGATTGTGTGTTTGTGTATTGTTCCTGTTGTGAATGGATTGTGTGTTTGTGTATTGTTCCTGTTGTGAATGGATTGTGTGTTTGTGTATTGTTCCGGTTGTGAATGGATTGTGTGTTTGTGTATTGTTCCTGTTGTAAATGGATTGTGTGTTTGTGTATTGTTCCTGTTGTAAATGGATTGTGTGTTTGTGTATTGTTCCTGTTGTGAATGGATTGTGTGTTTGTGTATTGTTCCTGTTGTGAATGGATTGTGTGTTTGTGTATTGTTCCGGTTGTGAATGGATTGTGTGTTTGTGTATTGTTCCTGTTGTGAATGGATTGTGTGTTTGTGTATTGTTCCTGTTGTAAATGGATTGTGTGTTTGTGTATTGTTCCTGTTGTAAATGGATTGTGTGTTTGTGTATTGTTCCGGTTGTGAATGGATTGTGTGTTTGTGTATTGTTCCGGTTGTGAATGGATTGTGTGTTTGTGTATTGTTCCGGTTGTGATTGGATTGTGTGTTTGTGTATTGTTCCTGTTGTAAATGGATTGTGTGTTTGTGTATTGTTCCTGTTGTGAATGGATTGTGTGTGTCAGGAAATTTCACACACAAAACAGTGTTGTGAGAATGACAGTGTTAAACTGAGATGACTACGTCTCAGCCCTGCGGAGAATACAACCTGCTACTGACTGAGCATTAAAAACCAGAAATCAAAGACACAACTCAACTTAAGTTTTTACGTGCGGGGAGACAAGTGGCGCTTCTGACAGCTCGTCCCACTGGGTGCCCAACTTGGGAGCTTCCACTCAGTCTAATCCAAAAGTCCAGTTGCCTCTCCGCACATTTATTAAGTTCAGCATGAGCAGGGCATCCCCATTTAAACATTGTAAATACAGTTTCTGCACATAAGCAAAACAATAGATAAACTTCGTGAGACTGACCTTGTGTCTGTCGATACTACAGGAGGGGTGCGACACAGCGGCAGCTGTGTCACCTCCCCCCTCCGCAGCCAGGCAGCCAAGGCCGAAAAGCTTTCCATGAGCTTTCTGTACTACATAATACTAAACTGCATGTATTTACAATTTGACAACAAACTTCTTTACAATAGCTTTCACATTTCCCTGCTGTTTATCAAATTTACTTAGCTTGGTCATATCCACATATACCCTTCTGTTTTAGCAGCTTTAGATATATCCTTCATTAAAAGCATGTAAATTCTTCACTCACAGGTAAAATGGGTTCAATATTTTTGGTCAAGTGGGAACTTTTACGTCCCTTGGTCAGAGATCAGTGTTGATAGGAAATGTCATGGTCCGTGAAATGTAAGAGTGGGGGGTCAGAGTCTAGTCTGGTCTGCGTTGTGTATAACTCTAGGGTCAGATGTTTAGCGGCGTTCAGGGTTGTCGTCGGGTAAGTCATCCTGGTATAAGATCATTAAGCGGATTTCTTCTTCGTGTAGAGCGCGGTTACACTTCCAGTCACTGCGCGCATGATCATTACCTGAATACAAGGGATGAAACAAGTCATGATAAGACAAATGGACACTAGTAGGGACGAGGAGGGCGTGATTATTTTGAACAGTACCTGTATCCACGTCCCAGTAGTGAACCAATTGAGCATATTACTTTGGGAGTCCGGGTGAAACTGGTCACGTATCTGAAACTGTAGGGCAGTAATTTTTTCATGAATTATGGTCCAATTATGTGTGGAATCGGGTATGAATGTGCAGCAGAAGTCCAGGCCAAATTTCTTACACAAGCCTCCCTGTTCGGCAAATACATAATCCAGGGCTACCTGGTGCATTGTCAGCATATTCTTTATTGCTGCACGTTCTGGATCATTTTCTAATTGACTTACTATGTCTTCTATTAATGAGGTTATGTTATCTAGGGTCCACCATAATTCATTTATCTGGCGTCCCAGTTTAATCACCCCTGCCAAGGGAAACAATGCCATAGCCGTTATTTCTGCACTCGACAAGGCTGGGTCACACGTGGTGCCGTACAGGACGGAAGAGCACCCTGTCGGTTTTACAGCTCGCTTCGCCTTATGATGCACCTGAATGGTGCCCTCTGTCACCTTGAGCATGTCTGCCTCTGGAACGATGATTGAACTCGGTACTAACCGTGCCATGTAACAGCTACCACACCAGTCTTGGGGAAACATGTGGTAAAGTCTGTGTCCACAAACCCAATACCAGGGGTGGGGGAGAGGAGCTCCCTCCGTTCCTGGCAGGGTAGTTTCCTTTAAGAGTACGCATGCACGGTTTGCCGGACAGGGTGGGTCACTGGGATCGCCATTATAAATGATTACTCCATTACAATTTGGACCATCATTGGTACATGAGAACGCTGCTCCATGCAAGTCTCCAGTATCATTTTGTAGGATTACTCTCGCTTTTACATAACCTATTCTGGTGCTATTGGGTGTGCATTGTCGTGCAATTGCCAGATCTGCAGTGAATGACCTGAGCGTGGTTATTCCTCTCTGAAGTGTTGCATTCGTGGTGGCTGAGAAATTCTGCTGCACAGTCAAAGCCGAAAGAAACGGTTTTAAATTAGCTACTTCACTTTTGCATGCGGGGCCCATTTAAGGAACAGAGTATACTCTATAGGCTTTTTGTGTGTGCGTACCCCAGCTACTGCTGCTGTGTGCCAAAATGATGCATGACGCGGTCAAGTTAGAGACGGGGATAGCGAGTAACGGGCGGCATCAAGTGTGTGTGGGATTAGCGCGCAGACATAACAATTAGTCTTATTATAGGTGTTAGCAGTGTAGTTTTGTAACTTATACCATAAGTTCTGTAGAGGTTCTGGGGAGTGATGTTGCGTTTAGTCAGATTCTGTCGGTCAGTCAGGCTGGGAAATGTTGGCTTTATTGGCCACATCAGTATACATACTACAAATGCCGTAAGTGTCATCAGTGTGAGACATAAAATAGAACTTTTCAACCAACTTAGCTTCTTTTGTCTTCTTCCGTGTGGTGGGGGGTCCAGTCCATGGTTGATTGACGGCATGTTGTCAGCGTGGGGTGCCTAGCTTGTGCTATAAGAACACCGTTGGTCAATCGTAGCGGTGCCCAGTAATTTTACTGTAAGAACACCGTTGTTGTCACTGCATGCAAAATGAAGTCCTGCGTCTTAGGTTGGCTCTAGGGTGTTTCTCAGCTTGCAGTGTGAGAGGTGGACCCAGGTACTGCGCTCTGCGATCTTGACAGGGAGTGGCGATGAGCATTGATAGGGGCCTTCCCACCTGGCACTGTTCAGCTTTTTCGTTTCACAGCTTTGATGAACACCCAATCTCCCGGTTTTGCCTGCTGGGAAACAATAAGTCCTTCTGGCAGTTTATTGAATTTTCTAACTTCTCGTGTTTCCAATGTTCTTCTCATATATTCAACAAGATCATATTCAGAGTCTGGGAGGTCTTTTGTAGTTAGTTGTAGGTCTGGTAATTGGTATGGTCGTCCATACAATATCTCAAATGGGCTCAATGATTGTCCTTCAGCTGGAAGAATGTGCATACTAGTTTTACTATGTCTACACATTCAGGCCATGTCATTTTTGTCTCTTTTGTTGCTTTTACTAGTTTGTTTTTAACTGTTCGTTCGTTCTTTTTCTACCAACCCTGCCGATTGTGGGTGGTAGGCACAATGATGTTTCAAGTCAATGTTGAAATGTTCTCCTATTCTGGAGACTACTTCATTACAAAAGTGTTGTCCATTGTCTGAACGTAAGATCTGTGGAATTCCAAAGGTTGGAATTATGTGTTTGCATAATGCTTTGGCTACAGTGGAGGCGTCTGCTTTTGCTGTTGGATATAATTCTACCCATTTTGAGAAACGCGTCCACTATAACCAGGCAGTACTGTAGTCCTCGTACTTTGTGTAGTTGGATGTAGTCCATGTGAATTACTTGGAATGGATAGTCTGGGTCTGGGAAGGAGCCCCTTTTGGGTCTTGCATTACCCTGTGGATTGTTCTTGATACAGATTACACACTGTTTACAAAAATTTTTTGAGTATGTTGTGAATCCGTGTGTATTATAATATTTATCTAATAGACTACACATCCCTGCTGTTGACGCGTGGCTTTGACCATGCGTCCAATTTACATGCCCAATTAAACATTGATCTGGGTAACCAGGGCTTGTTCGTTGGTCCCCGATATATGCCATCTTTATCTCGTTTTGCTCCTTTCCTGAGCCAGCACTCCCTCTCTGTTTGTGGTGCTGCATGTTGTTTGTCTTTGAGCACATTGTCTATGGTGTCCTGTGTGTGTACATGAAGTGCGTCTAGCGTACTTCCTGTCCTTGTGCTGCTGCTTTTGCAGCTGTGTCTGCTAGTGCATTGCCTGTAGAAACTGGATCAGTGTTCTTGGTGTGTGCCTCACATTTGCAAACTGCGATAGATTCTGGCAATTTTACTGCTTCTAAAAGTTGTTTTAGCAATTTGGAATGTGTCACCGGTTTCCTGTGCTAGTTACAAATCCTCTTTTTTCCATTGTTTACAGAAATGATGCAATGAACTGTATGCATACTGACTGTCAGTGTAAATGGTCACTGCTTTGTTTTTAAACAATTCAAGAGCACATATCATTGCCAATAATTCTGCACCTTGAGCTGAATAATTAGCTGGTAATTTACCACTTTGTAAAACTTTGTCGACTGTTGTGATTGCATATCCTACTTGATTTTGACCCATAGGGTCTCTGCTTGCTGATCCATCAACAAAAATTGTAGTTCCAGTTTGCAAAGGTGTGTCTTGTAGGTCTGGCCTAGATTTGTAGTCTTGTTCTGCTTCAGTTATACAGTTATGTTCCTCTCCTTCATCCGAAGTGGGGATGAGTGTGGCTGGATTAAGTATTGTGCACCTTTCTACTGTTATGTGAGGCTGTGACAGTAATGTTGTGGTGCATGCTAAGTGTCTGGCTGGTGACATGAAGGACATGTTCGTTTGTAACAAAGAGCATGTACCGCATGTGGTACCAGTAATTTCAGAGTGTGGAAGAGAACAACTTCCGCTGACGCATTTATTGCCATTGCTGCAGCGATCACTGCCTGCACACAAAGGGGTGTGGCTCTAGCCACAGGATCTAACTGTTGGGAATAAAATGCTACTGGACGCAATTACTTCCATGTTTCTGTAATAATACTGACGTCATGTGTCCATTCTTTGAATCACATGTTTGAACAAATGGTTTTTGTAATCTGGTAGTGCTAAGACAGTGGTAGCTGCCAATGTAGATTTCAGCGTCGCAAATGCGTGCTCAGTTTCCTGAGTCCATAGAATTTTGTCTGTCATTTTCATTGGATGACCATGAATGAGGTCAAGCAACGGTTTGGTTAGATCAGAATAATTCACTACCCATGCTCTACAGTAATTAACAAGGCCTAAAAATGACAGCATTTGCTTTTTGGTGATTGGTTTTGGAGCCTGCAAAATAGCAGTTTTCCGATTTTCTGATACTGTGCGGCCATGTTGTGTGAGTATGTGGCCTAAATACTTTACTTGTGGTCTCCAGCATTGGGTTGTCTCTACTAACTTTGTTTCCTGTCTCACCTAGGAATCTGAGCAATTGTATGGTGTCTTTTTACACTTATTTTGATCTTCGTTAGCCAGGAGGATGTCATCTACATAGACTAGAATTTGGCTACCATGTTTGGGTGTGAAACTTGATAGACATCTCGTAATTGTTTGTGTAAAAATTGTCGGGCTTTCAGCGTACCCTTGTGGCAGTCTGGTGAATGTGTACTTTACACCGCGAAATGTAAAGCCGAACCATCCACGCGACTCTGGATGAATTGGAACGCTGAAAAACGCATTACTGAGGTCAATAACACTAAAATATCAGGCATTAGAATTTAGAGTATTCAATAATGTATGTGGATTTGGCACATCTGGTGCTCTCTGTTTTACTGCTTCATTTACTGCACGTAGATCTTGGATCATTCTCCATGCCAACGAGGGTGGTGCTTTTCTTACAAAAAAATTATAAAATAAGTAAACATAGGACTAGACAAGGCGAATTGTTATTGCTATATTGCTATATTCTGCTTAAGATTATCCTTGTCGACATAAAAAGTACACATGGCAGCTTCAGAAGCACAGAGAGGGATGAGAGGAGGGAGGGGCTGAGGGATTCTCACATGCACGGGAACGCGCTGAGCACTACTCTGGAAATTTGAGATGGGAGGGGGAACACGGTCCTCCACTAATTTGTACACACAAAAACAACTTTTAACAAACTACAAATTGTGACAAGACAAAACTACAAGTTGTGACAAGACAAAACTACAAGTTGTGACAAGACAAAACTACAAATTGTGACGGGACTCAAAGGAAATATCTCAAGGATCACAGTAATTCCTTATGCAACTAAAAGTTGCGGTTACATACGAGGGGTGTATCTCCCAGGAATTAGAGTGTTTTAGGTCCCAGAGTCTCGGTCACCTAGATTCCTTAATGACGAGTTGAATATTCTACTTCAACAGGAAGTGACTTTGTGACTCTGCTGCTTCAAATACTTCTCGTCAAATCATACAACACAGAACTTTCACACCACACGCCAAACTAAGTTTCTGGCTGACGTCAGGCCGAAAACCTAATTTGGTTGTGGTCTGATTATGATGTCTCCAGAATGCTGACTCGGATTCTGTTCTCCTTTGCCTTTTCCTGACCTTCCTCTCTTTCTCCATCTACTCTTAACTAAAACTCTGTCTCTTTCATGCCATATTTTTCCATCTTTCTCAGAAATTGACATGACTGTGGGTAACATCTTTTCATATATTGTTCATCTGTTTCAGTTCGTTCTGCGGGCCTAAGTTTTGCCCTTATTACTTGGAAATTCTGTTGGTTTGACATTTCTGTATATGATTTGAGTATGAATTGTGTAGGAAAAATGCCTCCTTTGGGCTTCAGTACAACTCCACCTCTACAAGCTTCTACAGACACCTAGTGTTCTGCGGTAAAGGTCTTGGGGTATACCCCGGAGTTGCAGAGAATTTTAGATTTCCACAATTCAACTCCATTCATTCTCACAGTCTTATCTCACAATCACACCACGCGTGTTCTGTATTTTCCACTGACTGGGAAAATTCAGTGTCTGACCTGTGTTTATGGTTGTCTCCTGTTCTCTCCGGTCGGATGGAGTCAGTCGCCGGGGAGGAGAAGTGAAGAACAGCCGGCCACGGGGAAAGGTGGACTTCTTGAGACTCTGCGCAGAGATTTTACGACCGTTGTCAGTTGCCCTCCTCGGAGACCTTATCCATCCGGGTCACGGCACCAAGTTACTGTCAGGAAATTTCACACACAAAACAGTGTTGTGAGAATGACAGTGTTAAACTGAGATGACTACGTCTCAGCCCTGCGGAGAATACAACCTGCTACTGACTGAGCATTAAAAACCAGGAATCAAAGACACAACTCAACTTAAGTTTTTACGTGCACGGGGAGACAAGTGGCGCTTCTGACAGCTCGTCCCACTGGGTGCCCAACTTCGGAGCTTCCCTCAGTCTAATCCAAAAGTCCAGTTGCCTCTCCGCACATTTTATTAAGTTCAGCATGAGCGGGGCATCCCCATTTAAACATTGTAATACAGTTTCTGCACATAAGCAAAACAATAGATAAACTTAAGTGAGACTGACCTTGTGTCTGTCCGATACTACAGGAGGGGTGCGACACAGCGGCAGCTGTGTCCACCTCCCCTCCGCAGCCAGGCAGCCAAGGCCCGAAAACTTTCCATGAGCTTTCTTGTACTACATAATACTAAACTGCATGTATTTACAATTTGACAACAAACTTCTTTACAATAGCTTTCACAGTGTGTTTGTGTATTGTTCCTGTTGTGATTGGATTGTGTGTTTGTGAATTGTTCCGGTTGTGAATGGATTGTGTGTTTGTGTATTGTTCCTGTTGTAAATGGATTGTGTGTTTGTGTATTGTTCCGGTTGTGAATGGATTGTGTGTTTGTGTATTGTTCCTGTTGTGAATGGATTGTGTGTTTGTGTATTGTTCCTGGATTGTATTGTTCCTGTTGTAATGGATTGTGTGTTTGTGTATTGTTCCTGTTGTGAAATGGATTGTGTGTTTGTGTTTGTGTATTGTTCCTGTTGTGAATGGATTGTGTGTTTGTGTATTGTTCCTGTTGTGAATGGATTGTGTGTTTGTGTATTGTTCCTGTTGTGAATGGATTGTGTGTTTGTGTATTGTTCCTGTTGTAAATGGATTGTGTGTTTGTGTATTGTTCCTGTTGTAAATGGATTGTGTGTTTGTGTATTGTTCCTGTTGTGAATGGATTGTGTGTTTGTGTATTGTTCCGGTTGTGAATGGATTGTGTGTTTGTGTATTGTTCCGGTTGTGAATGGATTGTGTGTTTGTGTATTGTTCCTGTTGTAAATGGATTGTGTGTTTGTGTATTGTTCCTGTTGTGAATGGATTGTGTGTTTGTGTATTGTTCCTGTTGTAAATGGATTGTGTGTTTGTGTATTGTTCCTGTTGTAAATGGATTGTGTGTTTGTGTATTGTTCCTGTTGTAAATGGATTGTGTGTTTGTGTATTGTTCCTGTTGTAAATGGATTGTGTGTTTGTGTATTGTTCCTGTTGTAAATGGATTGTGTGTTTGTGTATTGTTCCTGTTGTGAATGGATTGTGTGTTTGTGTATTGTTCCTGTTGTGAATGGATTGTGTGTTTGTGTATTGTTCCTGTTGTGAATGGATTGTGTGTTTGTGTATTGTTCCGGTTGTGAATGGATTGTGTGTTTGTGTATTGTTCCGGTTGTGAATGGATTGTGTGTTGTGTATTGTTCCTGTTGTAAATGGATTGTGTGTTTGTGTATTGTTCCGGTTGTGAATGGATTGTGTGTTTGTGTATTGTTCCTGTTGTGAATGGATTGTGTGTTTGTGTATTGTTCCTGTTGTGAATGGATTGTGCGTTGTGTATTGTTCCTGTTGTGAATGAATTGTGTGTGCGTTCTCCAGAGCTGTGAGGAACCACGGTGGCTCGTTCGGGGAGATCCGCCTCACTGTGAAATACACCACTCTGAGGAGCAAGCTCATTGTGGTGGTGGACGCCTGCAGGTCAGTTTTCTAACACAGAAACTGTCCTCTTAGTCATTTTACATGAATATTGTGATCTAAACCATACAGTTCTGACATAATGATCCACAGGTGTCATAGGAAGATAGGTTAAAACTATAAAGCAGATACAAGCACACTATGTCTGACTTAAGGTCACATTCCTGCTGTGTGTGTGTGTGTGTGTGTGTGTGTGTGTGTGTGTGTGTGTGTGTGTGTGTGTGTGTGTGTGTGTGTGTGTGTGTGTGTGTGTGTTCCCTCAGAGGCCTGTTTCCGTGCAGTGAAAATGGCACAGATTCGTATGTTCGTCTGTATCTGCTCCCGGAGCAAACCTGGACTCACAGAAAGAGAACTCACGTGAAGAGGAGGACACTAAACCCGGTCTTCAATGACAAGTAACTCATCTGCACATGTAGTCCTGGTTTAGTCCTGGTTTAGTCCTGGTTTAGTCCTATTTAGTCTTGGTTTAGTCCTGATTTAGTCCTGGGTTAGTTCTTACGTTTCCCTCTGGTCTGCAGATTTGAGTTTGATGTCTCTTATGAAGAAGCGAAAACTAGGAAACTGGATGTAGCTGTGAAAAATCACAAGATGTTCCACACGCGGGAGAGGAAAGACATCGGCATGGTCAGAGTCTACAGATTTAACCCACTACATGATTTATTAGCACAACACCGTTTGATGAACTTTTGTCCTCAGGTGCTGCTGGATCTGGCTCAGTTGGATATTATGAGAGGCGTCTCAGATTGGTAAGTCCACTCCCGTAGACTGTGTATTTGAATGAACACGGCTGAACCCGCTCCAATTCATTTTCTATTGAAAAATTGTCACCTGCTGCTGTCAGATTCTAGCCTGATTCATCAGCCAGTTTCACTTCGGGGAAACTGTCTGACCTCGCAGCATTAGGATTTGTTCACGACTGTAGGCGGGTACTTTTTTTTTTTTTTTAACCAGTCGCTGCTATTTGGTGGTGACGTATGCAGTGCGCTGGAATGCTTAGGAATTGTCCGTGTTCTGTTGAAACGATGTGATGAAATGTCTCATCAAAATGAGCACCCCACAGTCTAAATTGACAGTGACGTCTATTGATACATGCTCCCCCGTCGAAATAAGCTACCTTAGGTTTTTCCATTTACAGTTGTCTAGATCCAACACGGTGGCTGAGTGGCAACACTCAGGCCTCACAGCAAGAAGGTTGCGGGTTCGATCCCCGGGTCGCCCGGGCCTTTCTGTGTGGAGTTTGCATGTTCCTCCCCGTGTCTGGATGGGTTTCCTCCGGGTGCTCCGGTTTCCCCCATCAACCCAAAACATCCAGCACCCCTATGAACTAACATCAAGGACCATGTTGTCCACCCTCCTGTGGGCTCACCACCTGCAGAGGGGTTCATAGGGGGGGTCAGGTGCTATGAGTATTGGGCAGCACGCTGCCCCCGCGACCCAGCCGGATTAAGCGGGAGAAGATGGATGGATGGATAGATCCAATAAAGTGAACCCCAGTTTGAGAACATATTTCTCTGGATCAGAGGCAGCAGGTTTGATGCTGTTTGCACACGGTGATCACACTTTATACCTGAGTTATGTCACGTTTACACTCATTTATATGAATCTGCGTAGTTCATTTGGACAGTCATATTCTGCTCAAATAGAGGAGCACATATCGACAGACCAATTTATCCACTGAATAATGATTCACTGTAGAATCACTATTATTCACTCATTTATATGAATCTGTGCAGAGGAGCTCATTTCCACAGGTCTGTATTTTCTGTCAAATAAGACTCCCGCTGTACAAGAGAAAGAAACAACTAGAAACACCGACATCTTTAGATTAAATAGTGTTAAATATATAATATCACAGGCTACAGTGTGGATTTCCTATTATAATATAGTGATATTTTATTTAAATGGCGCCTTTTTAAACAAACTTACGTTTTCTACACATGGAAACAAAATAAAATACAGTGTAATGAAACTGATAACTATAAAATCAATTATTAAATCCAAACTATTCAGTCATGTAATGTAGTTATTCTGCGGTGAATCTGACACATGTAGATGTTTATACGGTCAGCTGGTCCAAACATACAATAAAACCTTCATTAAAACCACTTTTAAAATGTTCCTAGTTCCTCCACTTCTGCCTCAGGAGCTCAAATCAACAGGACACCAGCACAACACCAAATCCCGTAGGAAGAAGGGCAATAACGTCTTTCCTCTTGATAAAATTCATAAAACATTCTCTTTGGCTTTAAATCCTCGATGTTGGGAATCGTTGCCGACACAAATGTCTGTCTTCGTCTCCATCCGTCTGGATGCTTTGTTTCCTGTTGTTCTGGACACAAAAGGACCCAGAGGCGCTGGAGTTTGACGTCAGGGCTTCACAGCTCACAGCTGTGCCGGTGCATTGACTACATCTTCCGGGGTTCTTGCAAACCGCTGACTGTATTCTGATTCCTGACGTAGTCGCTGGAGAGAAATGATACCGAGTGGAGACACTAGGGGGCGCCAGCCTGGCTAGTCAGATTTGTAATTTTGGTCGTACTGACCTGCTGTACATGATCCTGGATTTTTTAAATTTTGCTATTTTGTCCCTAAATTAAGATATGAACATTAATATTAGACCAATCAGGAGCCATCTTTCCCTGAGACTGGATTTCCAAATATGGAACTCAGCTCTATATTCGCTGTTATATCCGCTGGCCTGGATGAGCTTCATTTGGAGCTGAACGCTGTGGGACTGTGTGTGTCGCACTCCTTTAATCCACTTCTTTATATACAATCCATGTCCACTGTCTGGTTTCTTCATTTGTTTATGACCTCTCTTATATCTTCTTGTTCTTCCTACAGGTTTGAGCTCACACTTCCAGGGCTGAAGAGACCATAGAAACGGGATGTGAAGAACAGCACTTACAGCCTTTTTACAACACATTTATACAATCACAAATATACAAGACAATTCAGTCTAAAGCAAATCTAGACCTGGATTTAGTCCTGATCCTTGTTTAGTCCTGATTCATCCTGGGGTAGACCTGGTTTAGTTCTGATTTAATTAGTTCTGGTTTAGGCCCGATTTAGCTCAGATTCGTCCTGGATATATACCTGGTTTAGTCCTGAGTTAGACCTGGTTTAGTCCTGAGTTAGACCTGGTTTAGACCTGGGTTAAACCTGGTTTAGTCCTGGTTTTACTCCTTGTTTAGTCTGGGTTTAGACCTGGTTTAGTCCTGGGTTAAACCTGTATTAGTCCTGCGTTAAACCTAGTTTAGTCCAGGGTTAGACCTGGTTTAGTCCTGGTTTACTCTTTGTTTAGTCCTAGGTTAGACCTGGTTTAGTCCTGGTTTAGTCCTGGTTTAGTCCTGGATTAGACCTGGTTTAAGGCCTGGTTTACCTCTGCTTTAGTCCTGGTTTAAGGCCTGGTTTAGACCTGGGTTAGTCCTGGTTTAGACCTGGGTTAGTCCTTGGTTAGTCCTGGTTTAGTCCTGGTTTAGTCCTGGTTTAGACCTGGTTTAGACCTGGTTTAGTCCTGGTTTAGTCCTGGTTTAGTCCTGGTTTAGTCCTGGTTTAGACCTGGGTTAGTCCTGGTTTAGACCTGGGTTAGTCCTGGGTTAGTCCTGCTTTAGTCCTGGTTTAGGCCTGGTTTAGACCTGGGTTAGTCCTGGGTTAGTCCTGGTTTAGTCCTGGTTTAGGCCTGGTTTAGACCTGGGTTAGTCCTGGGTTAGTCCTGGTTTAGTCCTGGTTTAGACCTGATTTAGTTCTGGTTATATACAGTTCAGAATGTCTTTGAGTCTGGACAGTGCCGTTGCTGCTGGTTTGTCTCATTTACTGAACGAGTCCCGTTTGGCTCCATTTGAAAACAGAGGAATGCAGATCATGATATTAGTTTGACAAATACTTGTATATGAACTTGTGGATTGTAGCATAAAATCTTCTATGTAAAAATCACTTCATTCTAAACCCTGATAAACTGTCTTCCATATAATATTTTTTACACATTAAATTGCACTAATTCTAAAAGTCTCTGCTGTAAATATGTTCCAAAGCCCATGTGCTGCTGTTTGATCCAAGTGGATATTTTTGGTAAATTTGGTCTCGTTTTCCTTTATGTTCTTGTGTCTTTCTACGGATTATTTGAACTGTAAACACTGTCAGAATAAACAAGCGTAAGAAGTTTGTGTGCTGTTTTCTTTTCCTGATACAGCTAAAATTTATACTTTACAGCTGATGTCATCAACATTCCCTGGGGCATGATGTTAACTGTAGGCATTGCTCTGTCTGAGGCTTTGTTAGAATTTAATTCAAGCTTTATTTCAACACAATCCCTCCCAAATAACATGGCATTCACATGTAGGTAGTTCGCTTCAGGCAACAGTTTTTCAGTTTGCCATTATCACCTTTTTGTTGAAAATCAAACTCCTAAACAGGACCATGAACACTCACACTGACCACAGGCTTCTGAAAATGTGCTGCTTAAATCCATTTTGTATTTTTGTGTGTGCATTGTGTCACCACGGTAACTGATGAACATTCTGCCATAGACAAACATGTAGAACACCCCCAGTGTGATGTCACTGCAAAGTATCAGTAACCGTGGGCCTGAACTGGGAACTGTATGGAATATTTCATTTAGCAAAAAAAATCAGTTCTGTTCAGTCCCTGGTTTAGTCCTGGCTTCAGTCTGGTCTTTAGTTCTATCCTGGTTGAGGCGTAAGTAGACGACTCGGGCAGAACTATTTTTGGACCTGATTTTAGTCTTGGTTTCAGACCTGGCTTAGTTTAGTTTTTAGTCCTGGTCTTAGATGTGGTTTAAACCTGGTTTAGTCCTGTCATAGACCTGATTTAGTTTCATTTGAGTCTTGGTTTTAGTCCTGGTATAGTCATGATTAGGCCCTGGTTTAGACCTGGATTAGTCCAGTTTTAGTCCTGGTTTAGACTTGGTTTAGCCTTGGTTTAATCCTGGTTTAATACTTGTTTATGTCTGGTGTAGTCCTGGTTTAGTTAGGCCCGAACCCCTACAGGGCGTAGGGCCTATGGCTTTCGCATCATCGTTGTCAACTGTCGCGCTGAACTTCGTCCCTCGATCGCTCTCTGCGTGAACAGCAGTATCCTAGCAACCCATGCCCAAGGCATGGGACATGCATATTTGTTCTTGCTAACAAGTCATCGTCAACAAAGCCCATTCACTCAATGTTGACAAAAGTAGCGTGAAGCGCCTCCTGTCCCTAAAACACACTCCTGACATCAAGCTGTATCCAAGCCCCAGGCCGAAGGCATGGCCCATATTTATAGCTGCTAAAATGAATGGAAATCAATGGGAGTCAATGGCCGACCCCGGCGAGATGGTGAATGACGGGCGCGTAAGGCCACCAATGACCCCACAGTGACGTGGGGAATCTCGAGAGCTTTCAAAAAATGTATAACATGCATTTCCGATGTTAAAGGATATATTGTTTTTGCTATCATCGTTGTCAACTGTCTTACGAAGTTCAGTGCGAAGCAAAAAATTTGGTGTAGTCCTGGTTTAGCCCTTGTTTAGGTCTGGTTTAGTTCTGGTTTAGTCCTGATTTAGTCCTGGTTTAATCCTGGTTTAGCTCTGGTTTAGTCCTTGTTTAGGTCTGGTTTAGACCTGGTTTAGTTCTGGTTTAACTCTGATTTTGTCCTGGTTTAGTTCTGGTTTAGTCCTGGTTCAGTCCTGGTTTAGTCCTGGTTTAGCTCTGGTTTAGTCCTGGTTTAGTTCTGGTTTAGTACTGGTTTAGTCCTGGTTTAGCTCTGGTTTAGTCCTGGTTTAGTCCTGGTTTAGTCCTGGTTTAACTCTGATTTTGTCCTGGTTTAGTTCTGGTTTAGTCCTGGTTCAGTCCTGGTTTAGTCCTGGTTTAGCTCTGGTTTAGTCCTGGTTTAGCTCTGGTTTAATCCTGGTTTAGCTCTGGTTTAGTCCTTGTTTAGGTCTGGTTTAGACCTGGTTTAGTTCTGGTTTAACTCTGATTTTGTCCATGTTTAGTTCTGGTTTAGTCCTGGTTCAGTCCTGGTTTAGTCCTGGTTTAGCTCTGGTTTAGTCCTGGTTTAGTCCTGGTTTAGTCCTGGTTTAGCTCTGGTTTAGTCCTGGTTTAGACCTGGTTTAGCTATGGTTTAGTCCTGGTTTAGCTCTGGTTTAGCTCTAGTTTAGTCCTGGTTTATCTCTGGTTTACCTCTGGTTTAGTCCTGGATTAGCTCTAGTTTAGTCCTGGTTTAGCTCTGGTTTAGTTCTGGTTTAGCTCTGGTTTAGTCCTGGTTTAGCTCTGGTTTAGTCCTGGTTTAGCTCTGGTTTAGTCCTGGTTTAGCTCTGGTTTAGCTCTGGTTTAGTCCTGGTTTAGCTCTGGTTTAGTCCTGGTTTAGTACTGGTTTAGTCCTGGTTTAGTCCTGGTTTAGCTCTGGTTTAGTCCTGGTTTAGCTCTGGTTTAGCTCTAGTTTAGTCTTGGTTTAGGTCTGGTTTAGTCCTGGTTTAGTCCTGGTTTAGTCCTGGTTTAGCTCTGGTTTAGTCCTGGTTTAGCTCTGGTTTAGCTCTAGTTTAGTCCTGGTTTAGCTCTGGTTTAGCTCTGGTTTAGTCCTGGTTTAGCTCTGGTTTAGTCCTGGTTTAGCTCTGGTTTAGTACTGGTTTAGTCCTGGTTTAGCTCTGGTTTAGTACTGGTTTAGTCCTGGTTTAGTCCTGGTTTAGCTCTGGTTTAGACCTGGTTTAGGCCTGGTTTAGTCCTGGTTTAGCTCTGGTTTAGTCCTGGTTTAGCTCTGGTTTAGTCCTGGTTTAGCTCTGGTTTAGTCCTGGTTTAGCTCTGGTTTAGCTCTGGTTTAGTCCTGGTTTAGCTCTGGTTTAGCTCTGGTTTAGTCCTGGTTTAGCTCTGGTTTAGTCCTGGTTTAGCTCTGGTTTAGTACTGGTTTAGTCCTGGTTTAGCTCTGGTTTAGTCCTGGTTTAGCTCTGGTTTAGTCCTGGTTTAGCTCTGGTTTAGACCTGGTTTAGGCCTGGTTTAGTCCTGGTTTAGCTCTGGTTTAGTCCTGGTTTAGCTCTGGTTTAGTTCTGGTTTAGCTCTGGTTTAGTCCTGGTTTAGCTCTGGTTTAGCTCTGGTTTAGTCCTGGTTTAGCTCTGGTTTAGTCCTGGTTTAGTTAGTCCTGGTTTAGCTATAGTTTAGTCCTGGTTTAACTCTGGTTTACTCCTGGTTTAGCTCTGGTTTAGTCCTGGTTTAGGCCTGGTTTAGACCTGGTTTAGTCCTGGTTTAGCTCTAGTTTAGTCCTGGTTTAACTCTGGTTTAGCTCTGGTTTCGTCCTGGTTTAGCTCTGGTTTAGTCCTGGTTTAGCTCTGGTTTAGTACTGGTTTAGTCCTGGTTTAGCTCTGGTTTAGTCCTGGTTTAGCTCTGGTTTAGTACTGGTTTAGTACTGGTTTAGGCCTGGTTTAGACCTGGTTTAGTCCTGGTTTAGTCCTGGTTTAGTCCTGGTTTAGCTCTGGTTTAGTCCTGGTTTAGTCCTGGTTTAGCTCTGGTTTAGTCCTGGTTTAGTCCTGGTTTAGTCCTGGTTTAGTCCTGGTTTAGCTCTGGTTTAGTCCTGGTTTAGTCCTGGTTTATCTCTGGTTTAGCTCTGGTTTAGTCCTGGTTTAGTCCTGGTTTAGCTATAGTTTAGTCCTGGTTTAACTCTGGTTTACTCCTGGTTTAGCTCTGGTTTAGTCCTGGTTTAGGCCTGGTTTAGTCCTGGTTTAGTCCTGGTTTAGGCCTGGTTTAGTCCTGGTTTAGCTCTGGTTTAGTCCTGGTTTAGCTCTGGTTTAGCTCTGGTTTAGTCCTGGTTTAGCTCTGGTTTAGTCCTGGTTTAGTCCTGGTTTAGCTCTGGTTTAGTACTGGTTTAGTCCTGGTTTAGTCCTGGTTTAGTCCTGGTTTAGCTCTGGTTTAGTACTGGTTTAGTCCTGGTTTAGTCCTGGTTTAGCTCTGGTTTAGACCTGGTTTAGGCCTGGTTTAGTCCTGGTTTAGCTCTGGTTTAGACCTGGTTTAGGCCTGGTTTAGCTCTGGTTTAGTCCTGGTTTAGCTCTGGTTTAGTCCTGGTTTAGTCCTGGTTTAGTCCTGGTTTAGTCCTGGTTTAGTCCTGGTTTAGCTCTGGTTTAGTCCTGGTTTAGTCCTGGTTTAGTCCTGGTTTAGTCCTATATTTAGAGGTGAGCGGACTTCCTTAGCCACGTGCCTAGCAACGGCCCATCGTCCCGCCGCTGTCAGACTCGGCCTTACAGTCCACGGACTCGACACAAAGTCAAAAAAAACTCAACAAAAGCGCCACTAAAACCAGTGTAACCTCTCAAGACATGGCCAGCGCACAGGTAAGACGGCGGGACCTAAGAGCTCATACTGTCCGCTCGGTTTAAGGTTCATTTTAACCACGTCTGCTATCAAATGTGAAGGTAAAAGACGAGCTAACGTTCGGATTCTGATATTCTGACTTGAACGATATAACGTTTAAGCCGCCGCCGAAACTCGTAATTATTAAGTTTTCCCGGTTTAAAGGTCCTATATTACGCAAAATGGACTCTTGTGAGCTTTAAGTCATGTTCTAATGTTGTTCCCTCCCCTTTTTTCATTCACACATGTTTGAGTAACTCTTTATTATTAGTCTGTCTGTATCTCCAAAGCTCACAATGCTCTGTTCCACCTTGTGATGTCATTCAGTGAACAGCTCCATTTCCCTTTGGTTCAGTAGACATGTGCAATTCCAGGGCTGAAACATAAACCGCATATGGACTATGGGCTGAAATGATCCAAATGATTATAGTGAAGGGGTGTGGAGTTTAAAGTTTAAAGTGTGGTAATACACTTCCTATATTACCATATGACATCACAAGGTGGACCAGAGCGTTTTCTGTTTGAGAGGACACAAATCACACAACACAACACCAGGTATGTTTGTGATGAGGAACTATGATGTAGATTACAAAAGACGAGTAATACAGGGCCTTTAATTAGTCTTTTAGTCCTTTTTTGGTCGTGGTTTAGACCTGGTTTAGTCTTGGGTTAGTCCTGGTTTAGTCCTGTTTAGACCTGGGTTAATCCTGGTTTAGTCATGCTTATACCTGGTTTAGTCCTGGTTTATACGTGGACTAGACCTGGTTTAGTCCTGGTTTAGAGCAGGGTTAGTTCTTATTTAGACCTGGCTTGGTCTTGGTTTAATCCTCTTTTAGACCTGGATTAGTCCTGGTTTAGACCTGCTTTAGTCCTGGTTTAGTCCCCAGTTAGATGTGGTTTAAACCTGGTTTAGTCCTGTCATAGACCTGATTTAGTTTCATTTGAGTCTTGGTTTTAGTCCTGGTATAGTCATGATTAGGCCCTGGTTTAGACCTGGATTAGTCCAGTTTTAGTCCTGGTTTAGCTCTGGTTTAGTCCTGGTTTAGTCCTGGTTTAGCTCTTGTTTAGTCCTGGTTTAGTCCTGGTTTAGCTCTGGTTTAGTCCTGGTTTAGCTCTTGTTTAGTCCTGGTTTAGTCCTGGTTTAGTCCTGGTTTAGCACTGGTTTAGTCCTGGTTTAGTCCTGGTTTAGCTCTGGTTTAGTCCTGGTTTAATCCTGGTTTAGCTCTGGTTTAGTCCTGGTTTAGCTCTGGTTTAGTCCTGGTTTAGCTCTGGTTTAGTCCTGGTTTAGCCCTTGTTTAGGTCTGGTTTAGACCTGGTTTAGTCCTGGTTTAGCTCTGGTTTAGTCCTGGTTTAATCCTGGTTTAGCTCTGGTTTAGTCCTGGTTTAGCTCTGGTTTAGTCCTGGTTTAGCTCTGGTTTAGTCCTGGTTTAGCCCTTGTTTAGGTCTGGTTTAGACCTGGTTTAGTTCTGGTTTAACTCTGATTTTGTCCTGGTTTAGTCCTGGTTTAGCTCTGGTTTAGTCCTGGTTTAGCTCTGGTTTAGTCCTGGTTTACTCCTGGTTTAGTCCTGGTTTAGTCCTGGTTTAGCTCTGGTTTAGTCCTGGTTTAGCTCTGGTTTAGTCCTGGTTTAGCCCTTGTTTAGGTCTGGTTTAGACCTGGTTTAGTTCTGGTTTAACTCTGATTTTGTCCTGGTTTAGTCCTGGTTTAGCTCCGGTTTAGTCCTGGTTTAGCTCTGGTTTAGTCCTGGTTTACTCCTGGTTTACTCCTGGTTTAGTCCTGGTTTAGCTCTGGTTTAGTCCTGGTTTAGCCCTGGTTTAGTCCTGGTTTAGTCCTATATTTAGAGGTGAGCGGACTTCCTTAGCAACGTCCCTAGCAACGGCCCAACGTCCCGCCGCTGTCAGACTCGACCTTACAGTCCACGGACTCGACACAAAAAAGAACAAGAGCTGCGCCAGCGGGGCAAAATACGGCCGTACTTTGAATTATTATACGGCCGTTCTAAGACGGGACGTATTATGGTAAGGCGCTGTCCGTCCGTCCGTCCGTCCGTCCGTCCGTCTGTGGACACTTCAAAGCTCGACCCTTTGCGAAAACCTGCCCGTTGCTCTTGCTAACTGTGATCGTTTCCATCTCTGTCTTTTTATCTTCCATCTCTGTCCTTTTATGTTACGTGCCGTAGATCTGAACTCTCTTCTCGATTCTGAAGTCCTAGTGTGAGTTTGCCCCTAATGTTTGACACATGTAGAACGTTTAACTCGTCACGTTACGTCTGTGCGCAGTTCTCCTTATTGTGGCTGCAGAAGCACTCGCACATGTGCCTGTTTTGTTTACCACGTTCGCACGACAAAATATTTACTCGCAAATGCGAGTGAAATGGGCGCACTGTAGAGCCCTGCTTAAAGAGGGGGGAATTTTACTTCTGTGGGGTAATAACTACTACCACAGTTCACTCAGGCACAGTTCACATTTAGTGTAGTTCAAAGTCGGGGCTGCGAGTCCATCTTATTCCTCCGAGGGGTTCTAATACAGGACTAATACAGGACTAATACAGATTTAAACCAGGTCTAAACCAGGACTAATATAGGGCTAAGCCAGATCTGAACTAGGTCTATACCAAAACTAAATCAGGTCTAAACTAGGTCTAAACCCGATCTGAACCAGGTCTAAAACAGGACCACTAGAGGACAAAACCATTGTTTAAGTCTTAACCAGGACTAAATCAGGTCTAAAATACTGTACAGGACTAAACCTGGAGAAATACAGTGACAAAATCAGGTCTAAGCCAGGACTAAACCAGGACTTATCCAGGTCTAAACCAGGACTAATATAGGGCTAAACCATGTCTAATTACTAAAAGTCTGACCCAGATCTAAACCAAAAGTAAACCAGGACTAAACTAGGTCTAAACCAGGTCTACACCAGTTTTAAATAAGGTCTAAATCAAGACTAATTGAGGTCTAATACACATGTGACCTCAAAGTCGTGAACTGCGTCTGGACCTCAGTGAATGAGGTTCTATAGAGTTCACTAAAGAGTGCAGGTCAGTGTAGTGTTTGGGGTTTAGGGCCTAGGATGGACATTCAGACACTTCCAATGTAATTATTGACATTCATTATTGTGTAACTATGGCAACGCACTCATGTCCATATGAGGAAAGATTCACCTGGCGTCACCTGTCAACACGTTCTGTCAGACATTTTATTTCTTTGTGACATAATCAAGAGTCTCTTATAAAGGGTTCTATAAGTATATATGGGCGACACAGGTCCTGAGAAACTCACTTCAACTCAGACCTTCGACTGATACACAACTACGCAACTCGCAGAAACAAAGATTACACGTCTGAAGACGACAAACTCCTCTACAGCCAGGAGTTCAACCTGATGGAGGAGCTGGAGGAAGCACCAACCAACACACAGCGTTTCAGGGTACGTAGTCCACACACACCTTTAATGATGCATGTCCATGTGTACTCAGATGTATTTGAATATTTTTATACGCCCGTTGTAAGACGGGACGTATTATGGTATGGCACTGTCCGTCCGTCTGTCCGTCTGTCCGTCCGTCCGTCCGTCTGTCCGTCTGTCCGTCTGTCTGTGGACAATTTCTTGTCCGCGCTCTAACTCGACAACCGTCTCACCTAGGAATGTCAAACTTCCAAACTGCAAAAACAATTCATCTTTAACTAGGTTTGACAAATTCTAACTTAATTCTATATACAATAATTCAAAGTACGGGCGTATTTTGCCCCACTGGCGGAGCTCTTGTTGTATATAGAATTAAGTTAGAATTTGTCAAACCTAGTTAAAGATGAATTGTTGGTGCAGTTTGGAAGTTTGACATTCCTAGGTGAGACGGTTGTCGAGTTAGAGCGCGGACATGGTAATGTGTAGTTGTCTTGTATTCTCTCTCTCCCGTTGCCTAGCAACCGCTGCAGCTGGAACTGTGTGTCACCTTTGAACTTTAAACTGCAAGGCTTTGAAGTCTTTGAAGCTTTGTCTTCATGAAGAGGCAAAACATGTGGGGCATGCGCCGATATAGGTGAGACGGTTGTTGAGTTAGAGCGCGGACAAGAAATTGTCCACAGACGGACGGACGGACAGACGGACGGACAGCGCCATACCATAATACGTCCCGTCTTACTACGGGCGTATAAAAACAAAAGCGCCACTAAAACCAGTGTAACGTCCCAAGACATGGCCAGCGCACAGGTAAGACGGCGGGACCTAAGAGCTCATACTGTCCGCTCGGTTTAAGGTTCATTTTAACCACGTCTGCTATCAAATGTGAAGGTAAAAGACGAGCTAACGTTCGGATTCTGATATTCTGACTTGAACGATATAACGTTTAAGCCGCCGCCGAAACTCGTGATTATTAAGTTTTCCCGGTTTAAAGGTCCTATATTACGCAAAATGGACTCTTGTGAGCTTTAAGTCATGTTCTAATGTTGTTCCCTCCCCTTTTTTCATTCACACATGTTTGAGTAACTCTTTATTATTAGTCTGTCTGTATCTCCAAAGCTCACAATGCTCTGTTCCACCTTGTGATGTCATTCAGTGAACAGCTCCATTTCCCTTTGGTTCAGTAGACATGTGCAATTCCAGGGCTGAAACATAAACCGCGTATGGACTATGGGCTGAAATGATCCAAATGATTATAGTGAAGGGGTGTGGAGTTTAAAGTTTAAAGTGTGGTAATACACTTCCTATATTACCATATGACATCACAAGGTGGACCAGAGCGTTTTCTGTTTGAGAGGACACAAATCACACAACACAACACCAGGTATGTTTGTGATGAGGAACTATGATGTAGATTACAAAAGACGAGTAATACAGGGCCTTTAATTAGTCTTTTAGTCCTTTTTTGGTCGTGGTTTAGACCTGGTTTAGTCTTGGGTTAGTCCTGGTTTAGTCCTGTTTAGACCTGGGTTAATCCTGGTTTAGTCATGCTTATACCTGGTTTAGTCCTGGTTTATACGTGGACTAGACCTGGTTTAGTCCTGGTTTAGAGCAGGGTTAGTTCTTATTTAGACCTGGCTTGGTCTTGGTTTAATCCTCTTTTAGACCTGGATTAGTCCTGGTTTAGACCTGGTTTTGTCCTGGGTTAGTCCTTGTTTAGACCTGCTTTAGTCCTGGTTTAGTCCCCAGTTTTAGTTCTGGTTTAGACCTGGTTTAGTCTTTAGTCTCTATGTGTATACGTGTGTCTGTGATGTGTGTCTGTGTATGTGTATACGTGTGTGTGATGTGTGTATGTGTATACGTGTGTGTGATGTGTGTGCGTGTGTGTCTGTGATGTGTGTCTGTGTATGTGTATACATGTGTGTGTATGATGTGTGTATGTGTATACATGTGTGTGTGTGATGTGTGTCTGTGTATGTGTATACATGTGTGTGTATGATGTGTGTCTGTGTATACGTGTGTGTGATGTGTGTTTGTGTATACGTGTGATGTGTGTCTGTGTATGTGTATACATGTGTGTGTGATGTGTGTATGTGTATACGTGTGTGTGTGTGATGTGTGTATGTGTATACATGTGTGTGTGATGTGTGTATGTGTATACGTGTGTGTGTGATGTGTGTATGTGTATACGTGTGTGTGTGTGATGTGTGTATGTGTATACGTGTGTGTGTGATGTGTGTATATGTGTGTGTGTGATGTGTGTATGTGTATACGTGTGTGTGTGTGATGTGTGTATGTGTATACATGTGTGTGTGATGTGTGTATGTGTATACGTGTGTGTGTGATGTGTGTATGTGTATACATGTGTGTGTGATGTGTGTATGTGTATACATGTGTGTGTGATGTGTGTATGTGTATACATGTGTGTGTGATGTGTGTATATGTGTGTGTGTGATGTGTGTATGTGTATACATGTGTGTGTGATGTGTGTATGTGTATACATGTGTGTGTGATGTGTGTATACATGTGTGTGTGTGATGTGTGTATGTGTATACATGTGTGTGTGATGTGTGTATACATGTGTGTGTGTGATGTGTGTATGTGTATACATGTGTGTGTGATGTGTGTATGTGTATACGTGTGTGTGATGTGTGTATGTGTATACGTGTGTGTGTGATGTGTGTATGTGTATACATGTGTGTGTGATGTGTGTATGTGTATATGTGTGTGTGTGATGTGTGTATGTGTATACGTGTGTGTGTGATGTGTGTATGTGTATACATGTGTGTGTGATGTGTGTATACATGTGTGTGTGATGTGTGTATGTGTATACGTGTGTGTGTGATGTGTGTATGTGTATACATGTGTGTGTGATGTGTGTATGTGTATACATGTGTGTGTGATGTGTGTATACATGTGTGTGTGATGTGTGTATGTGTATACATGTGTGTGTGATGTGTGTATGTGTATACATGTGTGTGTTCTCTCTTTGTGTGATGATGTAGTAAGTGTCTCTTTTTCCAGAAGCCGAATCATGTCCAGAAGAGATCAGAGATCAGTGACAGTCCATCGTTCCGCCTCTACCTGGACTTACAGGTACAAGTGCCACATTCCACCACCGCCTCAAGCTCATTTTCTTATTTATTTTCTTGTAAATCATAATTCCAAAATACCTTCATCCTTGCAAGTTTTCATGTCCTTATAGTTTTTTCAGAATATTTTATTTTACTTATAATTTCTTGCCCCCCTTTTTATTCTTTTGAGCGTGCGTAACTCTCATGTCTTCCCTTCTTTTTATTATCATATTCATTTATTAAATTTAATATTATTGATTTACATTTCATTACTTAAAATTACCATATTTAGGCCCGAGCACCTCGGCGGCGTAGAGCCTATTGTGACTGTTCAGCAGTGTGAAGCACTGCTGCACAGCCACAAACAGAGCGCGAAGCGCTCTCCCCTTTCCAAGCACACTGGCATCATCATGTCACTGACTGGTGCCCGCTGACCTGGCACAGTGGCATCGCCATGGCCACGGCAGCGGCATAATTGTAATCGTTCAGCCAAAAACGTAGGGCGCACATGACATCATGCACATTGTGCATGATGTCATGTGCGCCCGCGAAAACAGAGTGCGATGCGCTCGCCCCCTTATCAAACACTGAATGCCACTCATCAGTGACACTCATGGCATCCAGTAGTACGGACTGGCACTGCCCATTGCCGCGACAGCGGCATAATTGTAATCGTAATTGTAATCGTTAACTCGGGCACAAATGTGCACTGGGTATGTGAGAAACCAAAGAGGCATTGACAATTGACCCCACGGGTGCGTTACTGGACGCGAGTGCTTTCCAATGATATGTATATGTGCCCCCATTCCTGGCGCTATATTGTTAATGTTCTGTTTTTTTTTCTTATTATTATTATTGTTCTAACCACTTTTTCACAGTTTGGCAACTTCCCACCGACGAAAACTCATAAAATTCAAGAACGCCAAAGTAGGAATTTACAAATACTCCACATCCAAAAACTCAAAAAAATGGCACGACAGCGCCCCCTGCAAAATCAAAATACATTGCACCTATGGCTATACCCGAAAAATGAACTTTGTCGTAGACAAACGAAATTCGATGGTGGATGGGTCTTGTCGTTCCAAACAAAAAAATATATTACACGGTTGCTAGGCAACCAACAGGAAGTCGGCCATATTGGAATGATCGGGCGATATGGCAAATATATGCAAATTTCGGGTATGCTTTTGCGGCTCGCCATCGAACTTCAAAGAGCGATAATTTGTACAAATGTTGGCCGATTTCATTCAAACTTTAATCGTTGGTGGACGCCCCAACCCTGAACAGAATGATATAAGAAAATCTCAAATGGGCGCGATAGCGTCCCTTAGGGAGACTGCATGGAACAGCAAAAATATAAAATTTGGTACATATGTTTGTGACAGGGTCTCGATCAAAAAAGTCAATGCCCCAAGCCTTTTTCCATCGTGTTGCCAAGGCAACATGCCAAACATCTGTCCTCGCAAATAGGACAGGTGACAAAAACTTTGGCTTAGCCAAACCAAATTTGGTACACAGGTGCATCATGGGAATAGGAACAAAAAAGCATATTATGTGGTTGCTAGGCAACAAACAGAAAGTTGGCCATATTGGATAGACCGTGTAACCTGGTGGCAAAGGCGCATTTTCATGTCCTCGTACTTTAGCAAACTCGTCCTAGGGTTTTTGACGTAGCCTCACCAGAATCATTCTGTGTCATCTCGACGAGTGGGACATTAAAAGTTGTTAAAAGCTTTGTAAAAGATCAAACGATGTTGCCGTGACAACCGCCCAAATTTCGGGTACGTTTTTGCGGCTCGCTAATAATATATTGATAATATATAATATTATAATTTGCACAAACTTTGGACAATTTCACTCAAACTTTAATTGTTGGTGCACGGCAACAATGAACAGATTTATATATGAAAATCTCAAATGGGCACTATAGCGCCCCCTAGGGAATTTGTATGGAACAATAAAATTTTACTTTATCGTAGACATATAAAATTTGGTACACACATTCATGACAGGATCTTGATGAAAAAAGTCAATGACGCCCCCAGGCCATTTCTCATCATGTTGCCATGGCAACAGGCCAAATATCTGCCATTGCCAATGTGATGTCCTGAGAAAAACTTTGACTTCGCCAAACAAAATTTGGTACACAGATGCATTATGGGATATGAACAAAAAAGTATAGTGTGACCACACCCCCTCCCATATCGGCAGTCCGCCATCTTGGATTTAAAAAAACAAAATCAACACATACAACAATTGAGAAAAATGGATTAGGATTAGAGTTAGGGTGGGGTTAAGTGCTAGAGGTTGGGGCTGGGGTTAATATTATGTTAGGGTGAGGATTAAAGTTAGGGATGGTTAAGTCTAGTGTTAGGGTTAGGCCTGGGGTTGGGGCTGGGGTTAGATTATGGTTAGAGTTAGGAGTTCAGGTAGGGTCAGGGGTTAGTGTAAGGAGTTAGGATTTATTTAGGAGTTAGGGTAGGGTTTAGGTGCGTTTGTGGGGCATGTGCAGAGCGCAGCGTGGCTAGGGCGGAGCATAGGCACGAGCGAGGGCCGATCGTCGCCACTTGCGGCTATATTGTTTTTTGTTATTATATTCCTTTAGCAGTTTTATATTTTTAATTTGAATTTCATAATTTTAAATAACTTTATATTATACGTTTTAATTTAAATTGAACATTATTTTAAAGGGGTATGTAGGTAAAATAAAATATAAAATACAATAATTTAGAAAACAAAGCAACATAAAAGAAAACATGACAGAACCCGAATGAAAAGAGAACAAATAAAACAAAAGAATAAATTTTAATAAATAAAAAAAAGAATAAACTATGAAAATAAAATCCAATAAAAATAAAAAAGAATAAAAAGCACAAAAACAAAGGCAATATCATAACAACCATATCCTTACTATTGTCACTTTATCATCGCTATCCTTATTGTTATTCTCATCAACCAAAGCACAATATTTATAACAATACCACCAACACTATTATCATTAATCAGTAACTATTCATAATCAATTACTATTCATAATAACAATATCAAGAGGCACTTTCGCTGAATATAGGAGCTTTTAACTCATTCTTTGATTCTTTTTGTTCAGAGTAAAATACCGTGGCACAAGATGCCCCAGGACCTGTTTTCTCCTCCCTCTGGCCACACATCCCAGAGTGAGTATTTTAGGATCTCATCTGTGTACGGCTGTGACTGTTGATCTAATGAATGTTTTATTTTACGGAAGTGGTTTTAGGAAAGGGGTCCACCAAAATCAGCTTCAAAGAAAGGCGAAGGAAGCTGCTGGAGAGAAGTCTGGTCCATCGCGGAGGAATCAGGTCCCATTTACTTTGTCACTTCTGCAGTGGGTAATTAGTGTGACCATAGCCCCATTCACACATGCAGCCCCGGGAATTTACCAGCATTGAACGCAGACGTTTTAATCTGGCACTTTCTTGGGTTGGTACCTGGTAAAATGACCAAGAATATGCAGAGGAGGTTTGACGTGTGAATAAAGCCAGATGCCCTGCAGGTTAGGGGTGAACTGAGCAGACCTGAGAACGTTCTGGACTGGTGCATGTGTCAAGCATGGATGTATAACAAGAACTGGATGACACTAGGGATGCACCGGAAAAACCGATACGAGTATGAGTACAACCATTTATGTACTTGCCGATACCGAGTACCAATACAGATACTTTACCAATCTTACAAATGCACAAAAATATATATTTAATAAACCAGGAAAAATACAACCATGATATTCCCTCTCTACACACCAGGCTGTCTCCCTAAGAATGTTCAATTCAATTCAATTCAAGTTTATTTCTGTAGCACATTTAAAAACAACTTCAGTTTACCAAAGTGCTTCACATAAAGGATGACAAACATATACATATGCAACACAATGTGAGGACTAAAAAAAAAACATGATAAACTGACTAACTAGTATTAAATGCCAGGGAAAAGAGGTGAGTTTTCAGTCTAGTCTTGAACTGCGTTACAGACTGAGAGGATCTGACAGAAGAGGAAGGCTGTTCAACAGTCTGGGCGCTGCCACAGAAAAGCCTCTGTCTCCTCTCGTCTTGAGCCTAGTTTTGGGCACGACCAACAGGAGCTGGTCTGCTGATCTCAGGGCTCTGGGTGGAGTGTAGGGCTCCAGTAATTCCCTCAAATAGACTGGACCCAAAGAGTGTAAACATTTAAACACAATTAATAACATTTTAAATTGCACCCGATAGAAGACAGGAGCCAGTGCAGGTCACACAGCACAGGTGTGATGTGCCTTAGTATTAGTGAGCAGATGAGCTGCAGCGTTCTGGACATGTTGTAGGCGCTGCAGGAGCTCTGGTCTAGCCTCGTATACAGAGAATTGCAATAGTCCAGACGCGAAGTTACAAAAGCATGAATAGCTTTTTCAAAATCTGCCCGAGAGAGGTAGTGCTTTATTTTAGCAAGTAACCTCAAATGAAAGAAACTGGACTTTATCACAGTGCCTATGTGCTTGTCCATTTTAAACATGGAGTCCACAATCACCCCAAGATTCCTCACTGCAGGGAGACAGTAGGAGGACAGGGGGCCAATCTCACTGTCCTGTCCAAGCAGTGGATTAGTTTGTCCAAACACAACAATTTCAGTTTTACTTTGATTTAAGTTTAGGAAGTTTGCATTCAGCCAAGTCTGTACCTCCCTGAGACAGTCCTGCAGAGCTTTGATCATGCTCTGGTTGTTATTTGCGTTCACTGGCAGATATATTTGAATATCATCTGCAAAACAGTGAAAAGTGACATTGTGCTTTCTAAAAACATCACACAAAGGGAGCATATACAGAGCAGAGAACTTTGAACTTTGGAGGGCGATACACCAAAGCACACAGAACCGGGGAGTCAAGGCTTAATGTGAAAGTCTGAAGCTCAAAACTCGAAATCGGGTCTATCGGAACCTGCCGACAGACCTGTCTGGATTTGTACACTATTGCTAATCCCCCACCTCTACCAGAAGTCCGAGGAGAGTTCAGAAAGAAACAGTCAGGTGGTAAAAGTTCTGAAAATGGGAAAGAATCACCAGCTTGGAGCTATGTCTCTGTGAGCAACATAAAATCCAGATTCCGTGAAGTGAAGAGATTATTCAGGAGGAAGGTATTATTAGCTAGCGATCTAGCATTCAAAAGGCCCAAGCGGAGAGTCACATCCTCGGGACTCCGCGTAGAGCTGCGACGCAGCGACCGAAGGCATCCCAACTCCACACCGCACCGTTTGGACAGACGCTTGAGGAGCGGCGCTACTAGCGGCAGGTGACGCAGGCCGGTGTCCAGGCGCACTGGAGTCACAGGTTGGATCCACCGCAATCCGCGTGATCTCTGAAATGCTGGGCCTCCAGGCGTGCCAAGAAGAGGAACAACCCCAGAATTAGCTCTCCAGTAAGCCCTCACTCTCACTAATATGTCTCCACGTTTTCTGCGAATCCTGGGTCCTTCAATCCTGGCCTTCCTCCGTGTGGAGACAGGTGAGCGCAGCAGGTAGGCCGGGACGATGCCAAATGAGGAGGGAGTCTGGATGCTTGATCCTCAAAATTGTAATCAAGAAATAGTTCATGAGAGCGTTTTAGGTCAAGAAGTGCCTGGTGATCAAAGACTAGTAGACCAGAGATATCTTGGCACAAAATACAGAGTAATGACACAACAAACAGCAATTTTTAGTAGAGCAGGTAGACGGCTGCCGGTACATGCTGGCGCCATCTTGCCCCCCTGATGTTGAACTTTTCTTTCATTTTATCTTTGAATCTTGATTATAATGTGTTTAATGTAGCTTTGCACGAATTTGTTTACGTTTTACAGAAACAAAACTTAAAACCGTATGGCTCATTTGCATACAGTATATGTGCTTGTGCTGATGTGGTTCAGCTTCTGTGGGACTAAAGGACACGACACAGTGGAATATGAGTGTTCTTTCTGTAACAGAGGATGTGCTGCTGATGGTGAGTCTGTTCTGTGCTTATGTCGCATTGGAGATGGTTTTCAGAGATCAGACGAGTGCAGCAGCTCTTTCACTGATGTTGCTACAGTCGCTTTATTTCTGTTGCTCTGGTTTCTCATAACCGGGATCCTGGACCGTAATACTGCAGAATGTGTTGTGTATTAGTGGTATTGGTGCGTGGTATCGGCAAATGTTTAACGAGTATGAGTACAAGTATGTCATGGAAGTATCGAGCCAATACCCAATACCAGTATCGGTATCGGTGCATCCCTAGGTGGCATTCCCCTTTGTCCTGGTGCCAGATTGACTAGTGGTCACTGCAGGTACTACGGCTCCCGGGAGGCCCAGAAACAGTTCAAACTGCCCATGTTCTAACAGGGCATCCAGACCTTTCTCAAAGACTTAGCCTAAGCCCCTCTCTGTGTCCACTCCAATGAGCACAGGCCAATGAAAACAACACAAGTATCTTTGGTTCTTCCAGATTTTATTATACTTCCATGGTGTGAAGGGGGGTTACTGAGGGTCACTGGGATTTATGTGCACATGGGTCTTGAGAGGAGGAAGGATGAATTATTTATGTTCCTAAATTGTAAATAGGCCTTTATTCTTGTGTTTGATTTCAGCCAGAGTTCAGCTGATGAGCAGAGTCATTCGCTGGAGACGGATGAGCAGGTAAAACGCACTGTGATAACTAAGAGGATGTTGACTTATTGTGAGTGATGCTTGGTCTTTGTTTCAGTTCTTGGCTGGGATGAGGCTGGAGCAGGTTCCAGAGATGCATGAGGACATGCTCCACAACATCTTGAGCCGGCTCCCCACACATTTACTCAAACAGCCCAGTATAGAGCTGCTCAAGGCTGAGGTGCTAGAGGAGTACTCCATCGCCAGCACCAAAGCCATGGGTAAAATCCTACTATAGACACGCACACACGCACGCACGCACACGCGTACGTGTTTAGTTGTTTAGTTGATTAATGTGTTGATGTTGATGATGCCTTAGTATGAATGTGATATGTGTGTGTTTTGGTGTGTGTGAGTTGGTGGTGCAGATGAGCCTCACTGTGGCTACAGAAGTAACTCACCACCACTGAGTGTAGAGTGAAAGAAGATGTTCAAGTTCAAAGTTTATTATCAGTTCTTCATACAAAGATCATACAAAGAATCAAAATTGTGTTTCTCACTATCCCATGCGTAATAAACAAATAATAAATGGTAAATAGTGCACGGCACATGACAGTCTTTTTTGGTGGTCAGGAGGAGTCTGAGTCCAAGTGTTCTTTGGGGAGTTCTGTTCTTGGGAAGACCATATTCTTGTTTCCTGCAGCCTGGTGGAGAGAGAGGGGAGAGAGTTCAGCATCCTAACAGCCTGGTGGATGAAGCTGTTAAGAGTCTGGTGGTGCCTGTTCAGCCTCCTGCCCCTGAAGGGCAGGAGGCTGAACAGATTGTGTGTGGGATGATTTGCATTACACACAATTGCGCTTGCTTTGTGGGTGAGGCGGGTGATGTGTATGGTGAAGTGGGTGGTGTATGCAGTGAGGTGGGTGGTGTATACGGTGAGGTGGGTGGTGTATGCAGTGAGGTGGGTGGTGTATACGGTGAGGTGGGTGGTGTATACGGTGAGACGGGTGGTGTGTACGGTGAGGTGGGTGGTGTATGCAGTGAGGTGGGTGGTGTATGCAGTGAGGTGGGTGGTGTATATGGTGAGGTGGGTGTGTGTACGGTGAGGTGGGTGGTGTATGCAGTGAGGTGGGTGGTGTATGCAGTGAGGTGGGTGGTGTATATGGTGAGGTGGGTGGTGTACATGTCTTGCAGGGGGGCAGTGGTGCACCAATAATCTTTATTCGTACACAGTAGTTCTGATTAGACTCATGTCACTTCACTGATGTAAAACTCTGATAAATCCTGACCACAGCTGCTCCACCAAACCAAGTCAGAATCAGAAAAATATGAAATCCTTTAAATATGGAGTAATGATTGAGACTAATACTATTTCATGTATTTTGCAGTGAACTTTGTCATAAAGGGGGTGCAGGACGGTGCCAGTGACACAAACAGAGAGATGCCCTCCCACAGACAGGAGTGAGTCCACAGCACTGGCCCATCACTGCACAGGCCGCTCATTACAACCTATTCTTATGGTGTTATGTGTGAATGCTCCAGGATCATGGTGCTCCCAAAGCCGTGGCACAAGTCTTTCCTCCACAACAGAACCAGGATCAGGGACTCTCTGCACTGCTCCAGCCCCCCCATGATCGACATGCTGGAGCTGTGGCACCACCACCCCGTGTGAGTCTCTATTAATACAGCTCATGTCATCTAACCACAAACAACTGGTTTAGCTGCAACTGCAACTGGGGAGCTGATTTGTGCCGTGTGAGTGTGTCACGCAGAAAATTACAGTCACAAGCTACTTAGGGTTAGCCAACAGTTTTAGTTAGTTTCTTTCATCTTTTTTGTTGAAAATCAGACTAAACAGGGCCATGAACATTCAGACTGATCACAGGATCCTGAAAATGTGCTCAATTGTTTTACTAAAACAAACTTAAGCTCATTATATTTAGAATTTAGATAAAAATGATGCAGTTTTTTCCCAGGTTGGCACTACTCACAATGTACTTCCTGTTTATAAATCATGACATCACTCTATGGGATTCCATAACTGTTACAGAGAAACTGTGTGGTACACTGACAGGACTCCTCAGAAATTATGATTTCATAAATAAAATGATAAGAAAATGCTCTACATATTCCTGATTTATGGTGAAATGTTCCACAGTAACCATAGTGACACAATACACATGTTAGCAGACTGGGCCTGTAATTAATATAAGTGTGTGGTCCAGTTTAGGTGTTCAACAAACCGTGAGAGGGGCTGTTGTTTAATGCTAAAACAACTGTAATGTTATGTGAGAGAGACTTATTTAACTGCACAAATCATCTCAGCTGTTGTAGTTCTGCCTAAGAATATTGTTTATGGTCAGTGTGTTAAAACTAAGCTCAAAGCCTAACTTTTGTAACAGGGATTTAGACAGAGAAGAGCCTATAGTTTCACCCCCGGGGAATGTTGACCACATCAGCTGCAAAAGTATCAGTATAGTTATGAAACCAGAGCATCAGCACTTGTCTGATTGGGATGTAATGAGAGTTTCAGCTGTAGCCTCCACTATGGACTGTTTTTCTTTTTAGTTTTCACCACAACAGCCAAAGTGAGACTAAACCCAGAGTGGCACTAGTCCATAAAGGCAGCTCACCTGAATGCTCTGCTCTTTTTCTCAGGGTGAAGCATCAGCGCCTGGTTACAGTGAGTTACTTCCACAATCGTAAAGAATCCATGGAGCTGCAAGAGTTTAGGAAGATTGTCGGAGAAGACATGGAACAGTCCACCAAAGTTCTGCTCGAAATGTCAGTCCACCATCTCACATTTTCTTCACCATTTAAAGGGCCCATATTACTCTTATTTTCTGACCTGAAGTCTGTTTCATTTCATTCACCCCTGGTTAACCCATAAATCCTGCATATTTTAGGCTGAGACTGAGATATTCTAGACTGTTCCACCTTGTGATGTCATGTGGTAATACAGGAAGTGCTCCACTGTATTTTTAAACTCCACACACTTTCATGAAAATCATTTGGATGATTTTAGCCCTGGAATTGCCCATTTCTACTGTACAAGAGGTAAAAGATAAACTTCATGACATCACAAGGAGCAACACAGCATTTTGAGCGTTGGAGATGTAGGCAGAGCATTAATGCAGGATTACTCAAACTGTGTGAATGAGACAAAACACAACTCCAGGTCTGTTTTTGATGAGTTACCAACATTCTAACATGGCTTAAAACCCACAAGTCAGTGTTGTGTAATATGGGACCATTTAACCAAGATGATTGATTGCTCTGTCCCTGTCAAACCCAGCTGGCTGTCAGAGGTGCAGTCCATCTTCTACAGAGGAGCCAAGAAGAAGCAGGTTCCAGACGACAGCAGCTCGTCCAGGTTTAGGTCCTTCTTTAACTGTGCGGCCACACTCATGACCATACAGCTGCAGGAGCTGGTGCTGGTGTCTATGGCAGACTACACCCAGATGATCACACAGCACCCGGTGAGCCTCTGCTAGGACATGGAGCTTTACTTAGAATTAGGGCTGCAAGATCAATCACAATTGAAACACAGTTTGAATGGACACAGTTACTAAAAGTTGCAGTTTTTGAAGTTCCATCATTTCCTCCACAAACAACAAATACTCCTGTCTTATTTATGGCAAAAGGAGAAGTTCAGTTTGTCAAGTGGACAGGAGTTTATGTGGCCTAATATGTTCATCCAAGCTGCAAAACATATTCGACCAAATAACTCCTCCTTTTGCCTCCTGTCTTATTGTGCATGAAGTTTAGATCTGTACAAACATGTTCTGAAATGTGATTCTTGTATTAGTTTGTCATTTCTTCTGGATGCGTTTAAATGTGAACTTTAAACTCAATCCTTTTATTAAAACACCAGTTTATGCATAAATCTAATCACAATCACAGTGCTTGTCAGAAAAATTGCTATTCGATATTTTTCCTGAAGTGTGCAGCCCTCGTTGTCATGGCAACAGTAGTAATAATAATAACAGTATCGAGAGGAAAGGTTTCAGAAGTAAACTTGGACTGAATCGAGACCTTTAGACTTCCATCCAAAAGTCATTTCCAGTCAGATGTTATGGGCCCTTTGTCACAAACAGAGCTTCCTGCGGCTCTCTTGAACAAACCCTTCTCCCATCTTAAAATAACACCTTGATTTTGAAAAACAGTGGCTAACTTTACATGCTCACCAAAATCTGTTTAGAATCTGATTTCTGAAGATTTAAAATGATTTGATGACATGTAAACGGCAAAGTCTGATGCAAGTGATCAGAGGGACTATGATGAGAAAGAAATAAGATGATTTTTATTCAAGGCATTGTCAAGGCGTTTCAAAAGTATTCACAATTTTGTTGCCTCCACAAAATATTGCAATGAATCTGATACGGTGAGATGCATATGGTGAACATAGTGTACTGAGAGATTTGGACCTGTTACATTTGAACTCCCTTTCCGTTTGTTTGGTCAGCCATCAGAGCGAGCCTTCGAGCACCCGGGCTTTGTGCTGCACCTGGTTTTGGTGGACAATGAGATCAAGTTTGATCCTGAGTTTGAGATGTTTGAGGAGGTTCTTCTGAGCGTGTTTGACCTAATGCTGCGATCTGCTGCTGTGGTGCCCAGAGTGGAGACCAAGCTCTACAGCAACTGGGTAAGTGAGGAAGGAGCTGTCAGGGAGACACAAGGAGCAAGGGTTTATATCGAAATACAAGATCTGAAAAAACAAAACAAAAAAAAATACAAAAAACAAAAAGTTGAGTGTTGAGTATTGTAGACTGTGTAAAAACATGTTTTATCTCCATATGTTTGCTTCAGCTCCTAAAAATAGAATCACAAAAAAACTCCAGTTACTTTTGTTAGGAAATGGCAAGTGAGCATTAATGGAGATTTGAGCTTTTCATCACAAGGGATGTAACAGTTACTGTGGTATCATATCATCAGATATCTCAGTAATATTGTGGGCTCTCACAGTATATCCAATCACAATTTAATGATTCAGACCAAAGTCATTTGAAGGCATTTTAAAAGGAAAAAGTACTGTGAGATGTGTCACATCTGTTTCATCCCTGTGAGTACATCCTGTTAGGTCCAGCATTTAGTTGTGTTTAGCTTGTCTTGTATGGAGGATGACAAATATGTTTAAAATATGCTTTTCTAATTGTCCATGTGGATCAGCAGGGTTTGTGTAGTGTAGCTCACAGTGATGACATGTGTCTTGTCTGTCAGCCGGCGCCTCCTGGTGGCAGCAGCACTCTGAGGCCTGAGATACTGCCTGAGGTCCTGGAGGCCCATCGTGAGCAGGTGGTCCGAGTCCTCAGAGAAGAGAGCCTCAAACCCAGAGCGTACCTCAGACAATTTGATCAGTATGCCTCTTTAGTGGGCACCCAGTCGCAGGACGATGTCCTACACTTCCTGTCAGAGCCACACAGCTTCCAGGAGATCATGGTGGAGGTGGTGCAGTATCAGCAGCTCATAAAGCAGATCAAGTACACGCCGTATCAGGTAATACTGAGCTTTGGTATTAAAGCACATCTATGCATGTTTCAGCAGTCTCATCGACTGATCAATCCCTGTTTTTACCACCACCGGCATACAAGCACTGCTCTCTAGTTATTTTCTTCTCCACTTTGATTTTCTTAATTAGTGATACACACAATATTTGTCAGCGTTGCAGTCATATTGGTACAATGTAAAATAATCCGCTGCTTGCTAGCGTGTTCTGCAGCTATCCATAGAAAGCGCAGACTCTTTGTTGTGATGATGTTTTACGGTGACATCAGCTCCCACTGAGCACCACAGTTTTCTTACATGGGAATCAGTGGACTTCTTTCTTTTATTAAGTTGCTGGAGGTGGGCCAAAGCATAGCACGGCCGCCCATAGACACCTTCACCAGACAAGCACCACACACACACACACACACACACACACACACACACATGAAACAAAGTCTGCTTCAAAACATGCGGTCAATCTGCCCCCACCCCTGACAAGGACCGTGGACAGCGACAGAAAAACACGACATACCTTCCTCAGTTTCCTTCTTTAGACCTGGTGTGATTGCAGGTGGAGCGTTTGGGGCTGTTTGAGGTTCAGTCTCAGAAACTGATCCAAAGTCTGACCAAGAGAGCTCAGGATCTGCAGCACAAACTGGTCGAGAGGATGTTACAGGACCACCAGAACATCAACAAACAGTAAGTCCTCTGCTTACTCACTTACTGACACTCTGCAGCAACTCTTTCGTGTTCAGATCATCTAAAAACCTGGGTATACTAATGTGTGCATTGTGTCACCATGGTAATGGCTAAACATTCCGTCATAGAAATTCATGCAGAACATCCCCAGCATGAAGTCACTGCAGAGTATCAATAGACATGTATATTCTATTGCTATGTTAACCCTTCAGTAGATTAGAACAGCACACAGTGGAGCCTTTTGCCATGAAGGAGCGTTTCACTGCTGTGGATCTGAACTTGTGTCCTTCAGATTGTGTGCAGAGTTTGAGAAGATCACAGAGGCGGCCCAGAGCACTCCTCCAGACACTCACAAGCTCATGGAACTCAAGGTTGTGCATTCACATTTATTTATGGAAAGTTTTTACCCAGCTTTTAGCCCTGCTCTTGTTTTTAGAGTTAGTGTGTATTACAACCTATTTTGATTCTCTAATTTTTACTTAATGTACTGGGATAATACCTGTTGTAAATATAAATGATCATTTTGCTCTAATCAATGAGCAGTTTGTGAGGAAAAGGAAAATATGATGAAAATTTTAGGAAGTAGAGAATTCCACATTGATAATTACACACTAAGAAGAATTCTGCCCAAAAGTTTTGCACAATCAGCACACAAAATATTTTCTGATACTTATCAGAACAACAATATTTCAACAAAATAAGTGTGTTCTTTTGTCAGATACATTAGAGAGGTTTTGGCCCAATGTACAACATAGGGACGTAACACTTATGGAATTCCCTAGTGTGATGTCATAATTTACAAACAGGAAGTACAATTTTAAAACAAAAAACCCTGTGTCCCTGTGTAACCTGACCTCTCCTGTGCTATGGTCAGGCCTATATGAACAAGGTGCAGTCCACAGAGATGCCACAGCTGCGTCAGAGGCTCATGGACTCAAACACACAGCTGTGTTTCCTGGTGGACTTTGCGACGCTCTCTCCTCTGCACATGAGGCTCAACGCAGAGACCATGGGCTGGCTGGAGCGCATGCCCTCTGTGTTCAGGCAGCACCGGCAGATCATAGCCAAGACAACCGAGCTCTACCAGCACGCACTCAAGGTCAGAGCCACAGCTGCCCGGGACAATCCCCACCTCCCTCAAATTTCCCATTCATTTTTCTTATAGACTTTCCAAAACTGTGAAAGCTAAGAGACTAACCATCTCTGTGGTAACTAATGACCATAAGACCTATCATTTTATGAAAATCTGTGTCTGAAACGCTGAGTTATGATACATTTTGCTGAATTTTGCATTTTAAACATGCATTTTGGGTTTGAAACAACCACATTATGGATATTAGTTAGCACACGATGTCTTTGAGCAATTAATATTTGAATTTTTTTTAAAGTGTATGGGAAAAATGAATGGAGAAATTTACCTCTGGAACCAGTGGGTTAGAGTATTTATCTCCATTATCGCCATAGAGAAATATAGTGTGTGCATTTCATTTGACCCATCCTACAGTGTCTCCGGGTTAAACCTGCATTTGACTCATACCTCAGTGTCTCTGGGTTAAACCTGTCAGGAAAAGTACAACTCACCTCCAGATCTTGAGCTGGTCTTGGTCAGGACTACCGTGTCTGGAGGTCCAGACATGCTCCATAGTAACAAGGACCTGAATAGTGAGGAGCAGTAACTGCAGTGTTTTTCTCACCTTTTCTGTGTTTTGCAGACGTCCTGTGAGCATTTTGTGGAGCAGCTGGAGAGTTATGCTGCTCAAGTGGCAGAGTTTGACACTTTTGGAAACTTGGAGGAACTTGATGAATACTTGAAGGAGGCAAAAAGTCTGCGCCAAAAGCTGGAGGTGGCACTGGAGAAGGTACCACTGCTTTAGAGACAATAGCAGGAAGCAGTTTACAGGTCATCCGCAGTTCTACATTTAAAAAAGTAAACCAGCAGAGGTGATAGACTAGCCAAAAATTGTACCCAAGTAAGAGTCACGTTACTTCAACATCAAGTAGATGTACAAAGTAGTGGTCCCAGAAATCATTCAAATAAGAGTAAAAAGTACTACACTACCAGGAAGAGTATAATAGTATAATAGTATAATATAAATACATGATTTATAATTTGAAGTTAAAGTAATATGAAGGACAAAACATTACATAGTCACAAAATCTACAATCACAAACTAAATCATCTTAAGGAGCTGCAAGAAACAGAAATGTTCAAATGATTTCATATTGTCAGCAAAAAGCTTTAGTCACTTGTAGACTTACTCACAGAAACCACTTTTGCTCAAGTAAGAGTACAGTTCAGTTAAAAAATATTTTCAAGTAGGAGTAAAGTATGCAGCTTGAAAAGTACAATTTATCTTAAAAAGTTACTCAAGTAAATGTAACTGAATACGACCCACATCTAAACCAGTGTTTCCCAGCCACTCCAGTACTTGGAATGAAACAATAGACGACTACTCAGGTTAACACAGAAAATAGAAAACACATGCTTTTGAATCCTGAACTTTCTATAAAGAGACACATGCATTACAAAACATAAATACAGTGTGCATGTTTCACTTGTAGATCGATGAGATTAACCGTGAGGAGGAGGCGTTTGAGTGGCCCGTCTCTCAGTATACTCAGAGGAAGGAGGTCCAGGACAAACTCACTCCGTTCCTCAGACTTTATGAAACAGCGTCTGAATTCTTGAAGAATCGCGACAAGTGGCTGAACGGGCCCATGTCTGAGGTCAACCCGGACAAGGCAAGGACTCTGCACTGCAAACACACAACTTACAGCACACTTGTATTCTATTATTATGTATTTGACAAAGATTAGATTTATTTCATACTGATACCTGCTGTATGTAATGCTTTGTGACATGGCTAACTTTCTCAATTCAACAACAACAACAAAATATAGCTGCAAACGGAAATGATTGGCCCTCACCTGCACTTATGCCCCACCTATGTCACCTATACCTTTTACCCTAATCCCTAACCCTAATCTCTAACCCTAATCCTCTAACCCTAATCCCTAACCCTAATCCTCTAACCCTAATCCCCAACCCTAATAACCCTAATCCTCAACCCTAATCCCCAACCCTAATCCTCAACCCTAATCTCAACCCTAATCCCTAACCCTAATCAACCCTAATCTAATCTCTAACCCTAATCCCCAACCCTAATTAACCCTAATCTCAACCCTAATCTCAACCCTAATCTCAACCCTAATCTCTAATCTCCCTTTAATCCCTAACCCTAATTTCAACCCTAATCTTTAACCCTAATTTTAACCCTAATCTCTAACCCTAATCTCCCCTAATTTTAACCCTAATTCAACCCTAATCTTAACTCCTAATCTCAACCCTAATCCTAATTTAATCAACCCTTTAATTTACTCCTAATCTCAACCTAATTTAACCCTAATCTCCTAATTTAACCCTAATCTCTAACCCTAATTTTACCCTAATCTCAACCCTAATCTCAACCCTAATCCTAACCTTTAATTCCCTAATCTAACCCTAATCTTTCAACCCTAATCTCTAACCCTAATCCCTAACCCTAATCTCTAACCCTAATTAACCCTAATCCTAACCCTAATCTAACCCTAATCTCAACCCTAATCCTCAACCCTAATCTCAACCCTAATCCTCTAACCCTAATCCTCTAACCCTAATCTCAACCCTAATCTCAACCCTAATCTCAACCCTAATCTCAACCCTAATCTCAATCAACCTCTAATCCCTAACCCTAATCTCAACCCTAATCTCAACCCTAATCTAACCCTAATCTCAACCCTAATCCCCAACCCTAATCTCAACCCTAATCCCCTAACCCTAATCCCCTAACCCTAATCCTCTAACCCTAATCCCCTAACCCTAATCCTCTAACCCTAATCCTCTAACCCTAATCCCCTAACCCTAATCCTCTAACCCTAATCCTCTAACCCTAATCCTCTAACCCTAATCCCCTAACCCTAATCCTCTAACCCTAATCCTCTAACCCTAATCCCCTAACCCTAATCCCCTAACCCTAATCCTCTAACCCTAATCCCCTAACCCTATCTTGACTTTATCATTGCTACGGCTACGCTGTAAAAATATGGCATGGGTGTCATTGACCCCAACCTCCTAACCCTACTCTAATCCCCTAACCCCACCCTAACCATGACTTTAACCCCAATCCCTAATCCTTAGGCCCTAACCCTAGCCCTAACCATAGCCCTAGACCAAAACCTGACCCTATTCTCCTAACCCTTAATCCTTAACCCAAACCTAATCCTAGACCTAGCCCTAACCCCAAGCCTTAACCGTAACCATGACCCTAACCGTCTAACCCTAACCCCGAACCTAACCCTACCCTAACATCAAACCATGACCCTGATCCTAACCTCCTAACCTGAACCCTAGCCCCTAGCCCCTAGCCCCTAGCCCCTAGCCCCTAGCCCCTAACCCCTAACCTAAGCCTACACCTAATCCCCCTAACAGTGTGTTTCTGCAGCGATGGAGAGTAGAGCTTGACATCTGCTGCTGCTTTGTGTCTCCAGGTGGAGGGAGATGTGGGGAACTACTGGAGGACTCTGTACAAACTGGAGAAGGGCTTCACAAACGTGCCCAAAGCTCTGCACATCGCCTCCAATGTGAAGACCACAGTGGAGGAGTTCAAGGAGCACATCCCCATGGTCCAGGTCAGACTGCTTTTCCTTAGCACAGCAATATTTTCTTTGTACGGCAACACTGAACCATTTTTAAATGTGTTGTGGGCAAATATGAATTGAAATGACAAAGAACCAAATCCTGTGGCTACCTGTAATAGGCATTCAAATAGAACAGAGAAAATAGAACAGAGAAAGTGACAATGTATTTATTTATCAAAATATACCTTGAAATAGTCAAAGATCAATTGCCAACAATATTCTTCATAATGATGCATTTATTCTGCCCTCTGATAAGCGGGCAGAGAGCTGGTTTGCAGATACACTCCAAATAACAGAACAATGAGGAGACATTCTTCACAGCTGTGCATTGTGTTCATAGTGTTCTGTTCAATGTAGAGATGAACTGATCCAGCTTTTTCTGTTCCCATACTGATGTCGATACCTTGGCTTTAAGTATCCGTGATACCCAATATCAACCAATACTAGGATAGAGACCAAAAATAACATTTATTTCCATTAAACACAAGCAGCGTAAGGTAAAAATGATCCAAGTGTTTTGTTTTGTAACTACAGAAGAGCTTTATAAAAATATGAGTTTAAGTTTATGAGAGGTTCAAAGGTGTCACAGGTGTGTATCTTCACAGGTGCTGTGTAACCCTGGTCTGCGGGAGAGACACTGGTCAGCCATGTCTGAAGTGGCCAGGATCCCTCTGAACCCTACCTCACCACAGGCCAATTTGTCGCACTTCCTGTCCCTCAAACTGGAGCCGTACCTGGACAGGTTTGAGGGCATCAGCGAGGCGGCCAGTAAAGAGCACAGTCTGGAGAAGGCCATGGAGAAGATGAAATCTGGAGTGGGGGAACATGGAGTTCCACCTGCTGGCCTACAGAGAGACAGGCACCAAAATCCTGTCCTCTGTGGAGGACATCCAGATCCTCCTGGACGACCACGTGGTCAAGACGCAAACCATGAGAGGCTCGCCATTCATCAAACACTTCGAGACAGAGATCAGGTGTGTGCTCCATTACACATTATTATGTTATATGCACAAGGGAGTGCATTATGCCATGAATATGATGGCTATTGCCCTCTGTCATTACAGCAGTAACACAAAGTATAGAACAAAATACTAAATAATTGTTTTAATGGGGAAAAGTCCTCACAAAATCTTCTATTGAGGAAGGAATCATAACTAAAGCCCTATTCGCACGGGATAAGTATAACCTGGGGATGTCTGGTAATTTGCAAATTACCGCCCCACCTCTGTGTTACTCACAGCGCATTCGCACAGGATCAGCGAAGTCTGTAAATGACTCTATTTTACTGAAATTACGACCGGATATGTCGTAACATCACATCCGTTTCTATGTCTTTCGCGCTGCTAAGTAAGTAAATTTATAAAGTCTGCTAAATTAAAAAAAATAAAACAGTTCCTTACCGCATGCAGCTACACATGTCATCCAGGTCAACATCCTGCGAGAATTTCCCTTTTTGCAGATCGGTTTCCATGTAGAGGCTATGCTGTGTTATAATTTGCCCCTAAAAAGCTCAAAACTGCTAATCAAAATTTCTACCGCTGCCTCCATTACTCAAGACGGAAGGAGATATAAAAGGCGCACAAAGCCATATAAAATGCACGCAATATATAGAGAAAAGTCCGCGGAAATAAAAGGAATAGACAGAAAAGACGTCCAATTACAACAACAAACACTGACATGCAGATTTGCATGGGACTAGTATTATCACCGGATGTCTGTGTTTGGTGAAATATAGTCGGTAATTTGCGGCAGAATTTTTACAAATTACAGACATGGCGCATTCGCACGGGGTTAAGATCTCGTCCTCTGCAATTATTACAAATCACCAAAGGTCCACAGGTAAAACTAATCCCGTGCGAATAGGGCTTAACACTGTAATGGTTTTGTGTGCAGGGAGTGGGAGGGGAACCTGCTGCTGCTACAGGAGATCCTGGATCAGTGGCTGAAGGTTCAGTCCACGTGGCTTTACCTGGAGCCCATCTTCAGCTCTCCTGACATCTCAATGCAGATGCCCGAGGAAAAACGAAAGTTCACCGCTGTGGAAAACACCTGGAGAGAGATCATGAAGCAAGTGGCTCTGGTGAGGGCTAGGACACTCAGACTATACAATCACATTTAAAACAATATGAGACAGAATATTTGGGGCTTTTGTCAATCATGTGTACAGCATGAATATTTCAATAATTCTAAGAAAATAAAATTAGAGAAGGAAGTGCATCTACTGGTGGAGGTGAAAACGGGGTTAGATCAAAGCAATGGCATCTTAAATACAGGAGAATAAAGATGACTCAAACATGTATGAATCACTCCAAATACACCTTCAGAGGGTCAATGAGAAGAAACTGCTATAACATGGTTCAAAGGTTTGAAGGTTTGAAGTTCATTTTCCAGAATTCAAGACAAAGACACAATTTGCCATCTGAAATCCACTACAATGTGTGATTTAGTCGTGTAAAACCACATAACTGCATCAAAACACATTAGAATATAGTCTTATAGTAACTGCGGTCAGTGTAGCCGAGTCAGTGTAAGTTTTACACATCACTGTGGGAAGAAAACCATCAGTTAAAATAGAATGTAATGCCGGCAGTGTCCACTTGGGGCTGCTCTTGCTCCACCCTCGTCTGTCTGTGTTTCTTTGTTCTTCGTTCACTACAGCGATCTTCTGCTGAGGACTCACAGACTGTGCCATTCAAAGACAGTAAACACAGGATTTACCACAGCACAGAGCCGCTATAGTCCTCCACAACAGAGAAACGTATACAACTGCTGCCATTCAAATGTGTGTGTGTGTACGTGTGTGTACGTGTGTGTACGTGTGTGTACGTGTGTGTACGTGTGTGTACGTGTGTGTACGTGTGTGTACGTGTGTGTGTGGAGGGCAGAGATTGGGTTTTTGCGTCAGTGGAAAAAGTAGTTTCAGTTTTATCGTTTATTTTCTTTAGCAAAACTGTTTATTGTGACAGGCGTAGGCAGAGCCAGTGCTCCTCATTAGTATTTCCATTAGAAATATCCAAAACCTCAAAACTCAGGCACAAAAGAGTAATCCTCCCGTTACAGGTACCAGCTCAAGAGCTGATATTTTTATGTATTTACTGTTCAGCAAAGAAGATGACTGATGAAACACGTCTGAGAGCAGCATACTTCTTCACACATACACTCAACAAAAATATAAAGGCAACACTTTTGTTTTTGCTCCCATTTGTCATGAGATGGACTCAAAGATCTAAAATTCATTCCAGATACACAATATTACCATTTCTCTCAAACATTGTTCACAAATCTGTCTAAATGTGTGATAGTGGCACTTTTGCTTTGCTGAGATAATCCATCCCACCTCACAGGTGCCACATCAAGATGCTCATCAGACACCATGATTAGTGCACAGGTGAACCTTAGACTGTCCACAATAAAAGGCCACTCTGAAATGTGCAGTTTTGGCTCACAGCAAAATGCCACAGATGGCGCAAGCATTGAGGGAGCGTGCAATTGACATGCTGACAGCAGGAATGTCAACCAGATCTGTTGCTCGGGCATTGAATGTTCATTTCTCCACCATAAGCCGTCTCCAAAGGCGTTTCAGAGAATATGGCAGTACATCCAACCGGCCTCACAACCGCAGACCACGTGTAACCACACCAGCCCAGGACCTCCACATCCAGCAGGTTCACCTCCAAGATCGTCTGAGACCAGCTACTCAGACAGCTGCTGAAACAATTGGTTTGCATAACCAAAGAATTTCTGCACAAACTGTCAGAAACCGTCTCAGGGAAGCTCAACTGCATGCTCGTCGTCCTCATCGGGGTCTTAACCTGACTCCAGATTATCGCCGTAACAGACTTGAGTGGGCAAATGCCCACATTCGATGGCGTCTGGCACGTTGGAGAGGTGTTCTCTTCACGGATGAATCTCGGTTTACATTGTTCAGGGCAGATGGCAGACAGCGTGTGTGGCGTCGTGTGGGTGAGCGCTTTGCTGATGTCAGTGTTGTGGATGGAGTGGCCCATGGTGGTGGTGGGGTTATGGTATGGGCAGGCATCTGTTATGGACGAAGAACACAGGTGCATTTTATTGATGGCATTTTGAATGCACAGAGATACCGTGATGAGATCCTGAGGCCCATTGTTGTGCCATACATCCATGAACATCACCTCATGTTTCAGCAAGATAATGCACGGCCCCATGTTGCAAGGATCTGTACACAATTCTTGGAAGCTGAAAATGTCCCAGTTCTTGCATGGCCAGCATACTCACCGGACATGTCACCCATTGAGCATGTTTGGGATGTGCTTGACCGGCGTATACGACAGCGCGTACCAGTTCCCACTAATATCCAGCAACTTCACACAGCCATTGAAGAGGAGTGGACCAACATTCCACAGGCCACAATTGACAATCTGATAAACTCTATGCGAAGAAGATGTGTTGCACTGCATGAGGCAAATGGTGGTCACACCAGATACTGACTGGTTCTGAGTCCCCAGACCCCCAATAAAGCAACAACTGCACATTTCAGGGTGGCCTTTTATTGTGGGCAGTCTAAGGTTCACCTGTGCACTAATCATGGTGTCTGATGAGCATCTTGATGTGGCACCTGTGAGGTGGGATGGATTATCTCAGCAAAGCAAAAGTGCCACTATCACACATTTAGACAGATTTGTGAACAATGTTTGAGAGAAATGGTAATATTGTGTATCTGGAATGAATTTTAGATCTTTGAGTCCATCTCATGACAAATGGGAGCAAAAACAAAAGTGTTGCGTTTATATTTTTGTTGAGTGTATAAATGTTAATGGTGGTTTACACATTCTGGAATGTGCGGGGGGCAAGAGACTGTTTCTCTTATTGATTATTGTATGACACATCCAAAAGGCACATTTACAGATGTTGAAAGTGATTATGTCTATTAGTGACTAATTAATGACTAGTTAATGACTGTTAATTAAATGCTGTCATCTCTGCTGCTCTTTCCATGTGTGCAGGACAATCATGTGTTGGCTGTAATCTCCATAGACAAGATGTTGGGGAAGTTGAAACAGTCCAATGCTTTTCTGGAGATGATTCTGAAAGGTCTGAACAATTATCTGGAGAAGAAACGTCTGTATTTTCCACGTTTCTTTTTCCTGTCCAATGAGGAGCTGCTGGAGATCCTGTCAGAGACCAAGGACCCCACACGGTAACTGCCACTATGTGTATATATATATATATATATAATACATGATACAAGATACATGATACATGGTTCATTGTGTGTGGTTAGAATCACCCTTTGACCTCAGCACAGCTCATTATCTTACCCCCTGTACCGTTGAGCAGTCAGCAGGGGGCAGTACTGTTGCACTAAAGCCTTTCTAATTCAGTACAGTTGGTCTGAAGTTAGTGACATTCATTATCCAACAGTATCTGCAGATAAACCACACACATTTGATCTGTTCTGTCAAGGCTCTTAAACAGTGAGAGGATTTTATTTGGATATATTTGATATGGGACAAAACACAAACGACATTCTAAAAAAGAAAATGTTCTAAAATGTCTCCTCCCCACTCTCTCCTCTCCACTCTCTCTCCTCCTCCTTCTTTTCCTCCTCCTCCTCCTCCTATCCTCTGCCCCCCTCCTCCTTCTTTTCCTCCTCCTTCTTTTCCTCCTCCTCCTTCTCCTCCTCCTCCTCCTTCTTTTCCTCCTCCTTCTCCTCCTCCTCCTCCTCCTATCCTCTACCCCCCTCCTCCTCCTTCTCCTCCTTCTCCTCCTCCTCCTTCTCCTCCTCCTACCCCATGCCCCCCTCCTACTCCTATCCTCTCCTCCCCCTTCTGCCCCTCCTCCTCCTCTCTCTCTCCTCCTATAATCTGCTCTCTCTCCTCCCCTCCTTCTCCTCTCTTTCTTTCTATCCTCTGCTCTCTCCCCCCTTCCCCTCCTCCTCCTCCTGTTCTCTTGCCTCTCCTCTCCTGCAGTGTGCAGCCCCATCTGAAGAAGTGCTTTGAGGGCATAGCCAGTGTGGTGTTCACTGATGTTCTGGACATCACTCACATGAAGAGTTCTGAGGGGGAGGTGGTTCAGCTGCTCGAGCCCATCTCCACGTCCAAAGCTCGTGGACAGGTGCAGAATTGGCTGCTGGAGCTGGAGACCAGTATGATCGCTTCCCTGCACAAGGTTCTACTCGCAACATTAGCACTCAGTTCAATTCAATTCAATTCAATTTATTTTTGTAGCGCCCAAAATCACAACAACAGTTTCCTCTAAGGCCGTTCCAAGATTTGGATGAGTAAAACATACACACAGACATATCAACACAGGAATAAACAACATTCATGTAAAGCAGCAAATGAAACATGGTCCAGTCATCCCCTGTCCTTAGACCCTCCTTCTCAGCAAGGAAAAACTCCAAAAAACCCAGGGTCCTGGGAAAAAGAAGAAACCTCGGGGAGAACTACAGTGAAGGAGAGATCCACTCCCATGGACGGACAGGCTATAGATGTCCAGGCCCGTGGGCCAGTTCAGTATGACCACAGCTACCCAGGTGGGGAAGGAGCGGGGGAGGAGGAGGAGCCGGGCGAGGAGGAGGAGCCGGGCGAGGAGGAGGAGACCGGAGACTCAGTGGCCAGTAGCTCAACTAAATATGGATGAGAAACAATCATATTAAAACTAATCTATACCACTGTCAACATAATCCAGAAGAGCAGATTTAAACCACAAAAACTATTCTGAAATTTACACTATGGTTCATTCTTTCATCCTTTTACAGATTATTGTATATCCCAAAAATAACCAAAAATGTGGCAGCAGCGCAAAGAAAAAGTGCACACGATAGATGTTGACCAAAAACTACTGTTCCAGCTTTTATATAGTGAACCATAAAAATAAAGGTATAGTCTACAGTATTTACAGCGACAGGCAGGCAATAGTAGGGCAATGTGCTGCTTTTAATGGAAATCACACTTATTGCTCTAGTCAGTTACAATAAAGGTAAATCAAAAATAAGCATCACCTGCATTTCAATTCTGAGCCACAAACTAACCAAATTATTATTTGTCAACTCAAAGGGCCATGTCGAAATGATTACATATGTCTGATTTTTATTATTTTCCCCACATTTTGACATTTAACTTTATTACAAACTCACCTACACACCATATGAGAGCAGTGTAGTCCCATTTTATGCAGTTGTCTCTTCACATTAAAAATAAAGCTTTCTGTGTATTCTTCAGGCAGCCGGTGTTCTTATATTTACTGCAGCATTGATGTACTCTCATAATTCATGTGTGAATAGTGATGAATGTGTGTTGAATACACAAAGTGATGGTTCAGAGTAGAAGTAACAAGCTAAACATAGGCACTTATTTATTGGGCTGCACCAGGGGGTAGAAGCCAATGTCTTATTTATAGGTGGTAAATGATTTCTGAATAATTTATGACTTGAAAAGGTGAACTGTTGTTTTCTAAATAACAAGCCCACAGCAGTCTCTCAGCACCGAGCTGCCTGAAAATACTTTATTCAACAGAAAACGCTTTTAAAGTTGGAAATTGCACTGAAAAAGGTTTCAAAAATAAAAAAGGAAATGGTATTTTTTCCACACACAGAGAATGTCAGTATTAGCTTTTGTGAGTTTTTTTTTTTTTTGAAAAATAAGAACAATTCGTCGCACAATGGTAAATATTATTTTTGCAGCAGAAGAATAAAGAGTGAAATAAAAAATCCAACAACAGCCTTCTTCTAGGTCAGCACAACTCTAGGACAGTGTGGAGTCTTGCTCTCTTTAGGACAGTGTGGAGTCTTGCTCTCTTTAGGACAGTGTGGAGTCTTGCTCTCTTTAGGACAGTGTGGAGTCTTGTTCTCTTTAGGACAGTGTGGAGTCTTGCTCTCTTTAGGACAGTGTGGAGTCTTGCTCTCTTTAGGACAGTGTGGAGTCTTGCTCTCTTTAGGACAGTGTGGAGTCTTGTTCTCTTTAGAACAGTGGGGAGTCTTGCTCTCTTTAGGACAGTGGGGAGTCTTGCTCTCTTTAGGACAGTGGGGAGTCTTGCTCTCTTTAGGACAGTGTGGAGTCTTGCTCTCTTTAGGACAGTGTGGAGTCTTGTTCTCTTTAGGACAGTGTGGAGTCTTGCTCTCTTTAGGACAGTGTGGAGTCTTGTTCTCTTTAGGACAGTGTGGAGTCTTGCTCTCTTTAGGACAGTGGGGAGTCTTGCTCTCTTTAGGACAGTGTGGAGTCTTGCTCTCTTTAGGACAGTGTGGAGTCTTGCTCTCTTTAGGACAGTGTGGAGTCTTGCTCTCTTTAGGACAGTGTGGAGTCTTGTTCTCTTTAGGACAGTGTGGAGTCTTGTTCTCTTTAGGACAGTGTGGAGTCTTGTTCTCTTTAGGACAGTGTGGAGTCTTGCTCTCTTTAGGACAGTGTGGAGTCTTGCTCTCTTTAGGACAGTGGGGAGTCTTGCTCTCTTTAGGACAGTGTGGAGTCTTGTTCTCTTTAGGACAGTGTGGAGTCTTGCTCTCTTTAGGACAGTGTGGAGTCTTGCTCTCTTTAGGACAGTGTGGAGTCTTGCTCTCTTTAGGACAGTGTGGAGTCTTGCTCTCTTTAGGACAGTGTGGAGTCTTGCTCTCTTTAGGACAGTGTGGAGTCTCAGTTAGGACAGTGTGGAGTCTTGCTCTCTTTAGGACAGTGGGGAGTCTTGCTCTCTTTAGGACAGTGTGGAGTCTTGTTCTCTTTAGGACAGTGTGGAGTCTTGCTCTCTTTAGGACAGTGTGGAGTCTTGCTCTCTTTAGGACAGTGTGGAGTCTTGCTCTCTTTAGGACAGTGTGGAGTCTTGCTCTCTTTAGGACAGTGTGGAGTCTTGTTCTCTTTAGGACAGTGTGGAGTCTTGCTCTCTTTAGGACAGTGGGGAGTCTTGCTCTCTTTAGGACAGTGTGGAGTCTTGCTCTCTTTAGGACAGTGGGGAGTCTTGCTCTCTTTAGGACAGTGTGGAGTCTTGCTCTCTTTAGGACAGTGTGGAGTCTTGCTCTCTTTAGGACAGTGTGGAGTCTTGTTCTCTTTAGGACAGTGTGGAGTCTTGCTCTCTTTAGGACAGTGTGGAGTCTTGTTCTCTTTAGGACAGTGTGGAGTCTTGCTCTCTTTAGGACAGTGTGGAGTCTTGTTCTCTTTAGGACAGTGTGGAGTCTTGCTCTCTTTAGGACAGTGTGGAGTCTTGCTCTCTTTAGGACAGTGTGGAGTCTTGCTCTCTTTAGGACAGTGTGGAGTCTTGCTCTCTTTAGGACAGTGTGGAGTCTTGTTCTCTTTAGGACAGTGTGGAGTCTTGCTCTCTTTAGGACAGTGTGGAGTCTTGTTCTCTTTAGAACAGTGGGGAGTCTTCCTCAGAGCAGGAACTTCAGTGACACTGGGCTCTGGATGGCTGCCGAACACATTGTCCAAATGCAAACCCTTTTCTTAGCTGTAAAACATTTCTAAAGATGAATCCTTCATAAATCCTGTGGTAATAAACATGTGTTTTGGTTTTCCAGGTGATTGGGGAGGCGATCGTGGCCTATCCCAAAGAGGAGAGAATCAACTGGGTCAGAGCCTGGCCCGGTCAGACCGTCCTGTGTGTGTCTCAGGTCTACTGGACACAGTACATCCACGACGCCATCAAGTCTGGACACCAGGTCAGTCTAAAGTAGGCTTGTCAAAAGTACTGAAAATCAGATACTAATCAACTAGTATCAAAATTAGATTCTCATTTGAGCAGGTATCAGTACTAAAATATCTTATTCACTGGACAGAAATGAACCTTTCCTGAAAAGCTTTCGAATGATCTTGAGCCAGGACAAGTATAAGAGCTCAGAGACTAGTATAGGCCCATGGAGCACTATGGAACCTACCTGCACCACTGAGGATTACACACATACGACACATGAGAACAGAAAAGAAAGTTCTACCATTTAATTCTGAAAATCACATTCCATTGTCTAAATATTTTTTTTTTGTATTTTTTAATTATCATTACGGTATCAGAATTGGTACTCGGTATCGAGTTTGAAGTAATAGTCTAACGTCAGAACACCAGGTCACAATTTGAATTGAAAAGCTTTATCTACTAAAAAGTGTATGTAGTTCACATCCCGCAAACCAAGCTCTGGTTCACTAGACAAAAATACTACAGGGGTATAGGAGGGTGGGAGGACATCTGACACACATCCTGTATGATATATTGTCAGCATAGCTTCTTGATATGATATCTCCCCCACACAGGCCTGTGAAGTTAATGCACCTTTTGCGTTCCTGCAATGATGAGTTTCAGTAACAACTGATGATATTTTTTTTATATTATATTTTCATATTTTTTTGTGCATTCATAAACGATTTTTGCAACAGCAAATAATTTCCACCTTCATGCAGGCCTAACTGAGGCGACTTTTAACACGACTGAACATCAGTCAGCCGATCCAAATCAACAGAACCTGCTTAACTTTTGTATCTGCACCAAAACTCTCGCTGACGACACCTGATGCTGAAATCGTCTGGGCCTTAGATTAAGCGCTACCTCTGTTCCTCGTATCTCTAATTGTGAAATGTGCCGATGTTCCCCTTCAACACTGTGGGCCGTCCTCATCCCAAGTTCTCATCATGAACTCATAAAACAGAAGCATATAGCCTAGAACTTTGTGCACAACTCACTGCGCATCAGCCCGGAGCAGAAGCTCTGAGTTTGGGTCACAGTGGTAAAGATTCAGGAGCTTCACCACAGAGCGCAGATCCTCAAAATGGGATTGGGGGTCCAGTCCTTGGTCTTGTACCTCTGAGCGCGTTGGTCTGATCGATCTGGAGGCTCTGCCCTCCATGTCCTGGTTCCAGATGGGAACGAGCAAGACCAGTGAACAATGGACTGGGTCTGAGCGGGTCCATGCAGTCCTCTGTGCGCTGGTTCCATGTGGGGAAAGCGAGAATGCGCAGTGGAATATAGATCTGGGTGGGTTGCTCTGGTCCTCTGTGCTCGAGGACTGTGGCTGGGTCCGAGGGGTTGCAAAGCATCTGGACAGAAGTGCGAATCTGGTCTGGCTCATTATATCTTGTTCTGAGCGTTCCGTCCTCTGCGTGCTGGTTCTTCCTGGGAAAGTGCCTGTCTGGCCGAGGCACCGAACCACTCCTCGCTCCAGCTCCTCTGAGCCCGCCCTGAACCAGAGCTGCTCCCGCTGGGTACATGATGTTGTGGCAGAGGTGCAGTCTCAGAACCCGACCAGGTGAAACTGAACTTTAAATCATCAGGATCATATTTCCTACATTTTTTGCTGGATCTGTCTCCTCGCTGCTGATTTCTGTTGAGATGGAATGAGAAAACTATGCATTTTACAGATAATACACACACACACACACAATTACCAACATCAGTACTGCTGCAGATGTGTACACATGTGGAGCGTTTTTTTTTTTTTTTCATTTTTTTTTTCATGTGTGTCGTGCCTCCCCAGTGACTCTTTGGCATCTCACCTATTGAAAACCTATTGGGAGGCAGGCCTCACCTATTGAAAACCTCTGCTTTATGGCTCAGAATGCTGTTTTAGTGTCCTCCTTCCCTATGAAACATACATACATTTGTTCACATTGAGTTTATTTTAAGCAGAAATGAGCACACAGGGACATGTGTCTGTGCCTGAGGATCTTTCACCATTAGGACCAGAATCCCAAGGCAGAGCTGTGTTTATGTCTAAACCTCCATATCTGTTTTATCCTGTGCCCATTACATAATGCAGCTCAGTGACAGCGCTCAGCCTCTCAGCATTTGTCTTCATTACTGCTGCAGTCGGTGGATCAAACTCTTTTTACTGGTCTGGCGTTACCATGGCGACGACATCCTCCTCTGCAGCATCCTCCTGCCTCCCCCTGTTCCCATGGCAACTGCCTTTCTCCCCATCTTCTGTGTACCCCCATACCCCCACACTAACAAGTTTGACGGGTCCTGTGAATTGCAGCCAGATTACTTGTCAAATCTGAAATTTCAGATAAAAAAATATAATGCGTTTGCTAAAAATGGTTTTATCTTTAAAACTAGATATTAAACCTGAAATGGGTGCCAAATAACATTATGATGTTCAGATAATACAGTAATAGCAGTAGTCCTCCTGCTGTCTGCATCTCTCTGCCTCTTTAGACCAGTGCTGTGCTCTTGTGTTCACAGATGCACCGTATTGTTCTTGTAGCTCACTGTCCTGTTTGTGAAATGAATGAGCTGTTTTGTATAGAATTATCATCTGCCCCCTGCTGCCCCCTGCACACACACGTCATAACCCTGCACTATAACATGCTCCGGTCTCTTGAAAAGCTTAAGCGTTTTTCTGTGCTGTAAATCAGAACCACCAGCTGCTGTGTGACATTTATGAACTGAATTAAATGAAAGCTGGTGATAATCCCATTACACTGCTGATTCACTCACCTCATGTCGTCAAAAGGCCAGTCGTAAATATGCAGAATAAGCGTGCAGCTAACACCTGTGAAAAGACGTGACTTACTGCCACATGAGGCGTTCAGACTGTAAGTGGTCCAGACGGGACTTTATCAGGGCACCATAAAGATCAAGTGTGTCTAGAGTGTGTGTGTGCTCTAAAAATAGATCCAGAGGCTGACATTTTTGCCCCCGTCTCAATTAAACTCCACAGGAATGCAGAGTGGAATGTCATTTCAAATGTATTGGCAGCATTTACAGTCACTTTTATAAGACCCTAACAGCCTTACATGAGAATCTACTTTTCAGCTGACATCATCAACATTGTGTGGAGGAACGGGGACTGCTCTGTCTGAAACTATGTTACTCTACTCTACAACAGCTGTACCAAGCTGACATTAACCAACTATTTTTCAGTATGTCACTCTCGCCTTTTTGTTAGAAATCAAACACCTTAAACTCTTGACATATATTCATTTTGCACTAAGATACAACTTCACTGGACAGAAGAGTGTAGGTAGGACATTCAGCACATTGTCGGAGCTGTGGATCATTCTGATGATGCTCAGGCCGACACAGAGGGCCCTCTTGTATTATGTTTGTGTCGCTCTTCTCAGGTGTAATTGTCATGTGTCTGTTGTATTGCCTCTCCAGGCTCTGGAGGACTACCTGCAGGAGAATAACCGTCAGATCGATGACATCGTGAGTCTGGTGCGGGGGAAGCTGTCCAAACAGAACCGTGTGACCCTGGGAGCACTGGTGGTGCTGGACGTCCACGCTCGAGATGTTCTGGCCTCTCTGGTCCAGAAACGCATCAGCGACGAGAACGACTTTGAGTGGCTCAGTCAGCTGCGATATTACTGGATGGTACGTGAGCCTCAGCTCAGACGGGCTGTCTCATTATCATAGAGACTAAACTTCTTCTGTCATGCTCATGTTGGCCGGCAGACGTTGGATTTCACCTGTAAGTGAATGAAAATGATATGACATTTCTCAATAATATGCAGACGCTCTGATCACAGCTGCCTGCAGCGGTAATCATCAGAACCTCTGCTCGTGTATGAATCAGGACGCATCAGATAGTTTTGAAAAACTTTTTTCTTTAACCTTTAATCAACCAGGAGAACCTCCCTGAGATTAAAAATCTCTTAGATTCTAAGAGTGCCCTGGCCAGTATTATTTAGTCATTTCTGGGGTGAAGGAGACGGCACTTTACACAAAATGCAAGTGCTGTATGAGTAGCATCGTGTTGACATTGATTTCATCATTTATCAGATGTAAAACAGATGTGGCCACAGACTCAATCCAGACAAAACGTTTACATGCTATAATGTATGATTCTATCTTTTCATATACTCAGTTTTCAATTCGATCTTCCATCTTTTTGAAAACACAAACAGGCATAAGACAGCAGGGTGTCAGGATCACTACAGTTTTTATTTCATGTTGATAGGACCAATAATTCTGGAGAAGTTCACATTTAAATTTTGAGTTTGTACAATATATTAAACCTAAATGCATACGTGTTACTATCAGCAGCAGAAAGACGTGCACGTGTGCACTGTGGCTATCAACAGAAAAACATGTGATGTCTGTACACTAAATTCTGACTTAAGTTTCACTCAATAACTTGGATTATAAAGATGAGAAGCACCAGAGGAGAGAAAGAAAAGGTGAGGAGCTGTGGCAGCTGGAGGGAGGGAGTGGGGTGAAATTGTGCAGATTTAAGTCAAAACTGTGAGCATGTGAGAACTCATGAGGAAACAGCACAAGAGCATAAATCCTCCTCAGCACCGCGCACCTTACTGCCACATGATCAGCTGTAGACCTGTCCATTAAAATGCTCTTGCCATATCATCGATGTCTATTGATCTTACGATTTTTGGCACAGCCCCACTCTGAAATGCAGCCACCACTTTCACTTCTATCCGTGAATGTACACACCATGAGAATCCCAGAGTTTACAAAGTTCCAGCACGTTTTAGTCCCGACTCTGTTTTAAATGTCTGTGTGCTGCTGTGTGTGACCAGGACAACCAGCTCCAGACTAAGATGATCAACGCAGGTCTGCCGTACGGATACGAGTATCTGGGCAACTCTGCCCGCCTGGTCATCACGCCGCTCACTGACCGCTGCTACAGGTGCCCTTCTGATAACACTACTAATACTACTGATAATACTACTACTACTACTACACCAACTCTGCCTCACTGACCGCTGCTACAGGTGCCCTTCTGATAACACTACTAATACTACTGATAATACTACTACTACTACTACACCAACTCTACCTCACTGACCGCTGCTACAGGTGCCCTTCTGATAACACTACTAATACTACTGATAATACTACTACTACTACACCAACTCTACCTCACTGACCGCTGCTACAGGTGCCCTTCTGATAATACTACTAATACTACTGATAATACTACTACTACTACACCAACTCTACCTCACTGACCGCTGCTACAGGTGCCCTTCTGATAACACTACTAATACTACTGATAATACTACTACTACTACACCAACTCTGCCTCACTGACCGCTGCTACAGGTGCCCTTCTGATAACACTACTAATACTACTGATAATACTACTACTACTACTACACCAACTCTACCTCACTGACCGCTGCTACAGGTGCCCTTCTGATAACACTACTAATACTACTGATAATACTACTACTACTACACCAACTCTACCTCACTGACCGCTGCTACAGGTGCCCTTCTGATAACACTACTAATACTACTGATAATACTACTACTACTACACCAACTCTGCCTCACTGACCGCTGCTACAGGTGCCCTTCTGATAATACTACTAATAGTACTGATAATACTACTACTACTACACCAACTCTGCCTCACTGACCGCTGCTACAGGTGCCCTTCTGATAACACTACTAATACTACTGATAATACTACTACTACTACACCAACTCTACCTCACTGACCGCTGCTACAGGTGCCCTTCTGATAACACTACTAATACTACTGATAATACTACTACTACTACACCAACTCTACCTCACTGACCGCTGCTACAGGTGCCCTTCTGATAATACTACTAATACTACTGATAATACTACTACTACTACACCAACTCTGCCTCACTGACCGCTGCTACAGGTGCCCTTCTGATAATACTACTAATACTACTGATAATACTACTACTACTACACCAACTCTACCTCACTGACCGCTGCTACAGGTGCCCTTCTGATAACACTACTAATACTACTGATAATACTACTACTACTACTACACCAACTCTACCTCACTGACCGCTGCTACAGGTGCCCTTCTGATAACACTACTAATACTACTGATAATACTACTACTACTACACCAACTCTACCTCACTGACCGCTGCTACAGGTGCCCTTCTGATAACACTACTAATACTACTGATAATACTACTACTACTACTACACCAACTCTACCTCACTGACCGCTGCTACAGGTGCCCTTCTGATAACACTACTAATACTACTGATAATACTACTACTACTACACCAACTCTGCCTCACTGACCGCTGCTACAGGTGCCCTTCTGATAATAAGACTAATACTACTGATAATACTACTACTACTACACCAACTCTACCTCACTGACCGCTGCTACAGGTGCCCTTCTGATAATACTACTAATACTACTGATACTACTACTACTACTACACCAACTCTGCCTCACTGACCGCTGCTACAGGTGCCCTTCTGATAACACTACTAATACTACTGATAATACTACTACTACTACACCAACTCTACCTCACTGACCGCTGCTACAGGTGCCCTTCTGATAACACTACTAATACTACTGATAATACTACTACTACTACACCAACTCTACCTCACTGACCGCTGCTACAGGTGCCCTTCTGATAATACTACTAATACTACTGATAATACTACTACTACTACACCAACTCTACCTCACTGACCGCTGCTACAGGTGCCCTTCTGATAACACTACTAATACTACTGATAATACTACTACTACTACACCAACTCTGCCTCACTGACCGCTGCTACAGGTGCCCTTCTGATAACACTACTAATACTACTGATAATACTACTACTACTACTACACCAACTCTACCTCACTGACCGCTGCTACAGGTGCCCTTCTGATAACACTACTAATACTACTGATAATACTACTACTACTACACCAACTCTACCTCACTGACCGCTGCTACAGGTGCCCTTCTGATAACACTACTAATACTACTGATAATACTACTACTACTACACCAACTCTGCCTCACTGACCGCTGCTACAGGTGCCCTTCTGATAATACTACTAATAGTACTGATAATACTACTACTACTACACCAACTCTGCCTCACTGACCGCTGCTACAGGTGCCCTTCTGATAACACTACTAATACTACTGATAATACTACTACTACTACACCAACTCTACCTCACTGACCGCTGCTACAGGTGCCCTTCTGATAACACTACTAATACTACTGATAATACTACTACTACTACTACACCAACTCTACCTCACTGACCGCTGCTACAGGTGCCCTTCTGATAATACTACTAATACTACTGATAATACTACTACTACTACACCAACTCTACCTCACTGACCGCTGCTACAGGTGCCCTTCTGATAATACTACTAATACTACTGATAATACTACTACTACTACACCAACTCTACCTCACTGACTGCTGCTACAGGTGCCCTTCTGATAATACTACTAATACTACTGATAATACTACTACTACTACACCAACTCTGCCTCACTGACCGCTGCTACAGGTGCCCTTCTGATAACACTACTAATACTACTGATAATACTACTACTACTACTACACCAACTCTACCTCACTGACCGCTGCTACAGGTGCCCTTCTGATAACACTACTAATACTACTGATAATACTACTACTACTACACCAACTCTACCTCACTGACCGCTGCTACAGGTGCCCTTCTGATAACACTACTAATACTACTGATAATACTACTACTACTACACCAACTCTACCTCACTGACCGCTGCTACAGGTGCCCTTCTGATAACACTACTAATACTACTGATAATACTACTACTACTACACCAACTCTGCCTCACTGACCGCTGCTACAGGTGCCCTTCTGATAATACTACTAATACTACTGATAATACTACTACTACTACACCAACTCTGCCTCACTGACCGCTGCTACAGGTGCCCTTCTGATAACACTACTAATACTACTGATAATACTACTACTACTACACCAACTCTACCTCACTGACTGCTGCTACAGGCGCCCTTCTGATAATACTACTAATACTACTGATAATACTACTACTACTACACCAACTCTGCCTCACTGACCGCTGCTACAGGTGCCCTTCTGATAATACTACTAATACTACTGATAATACTACTACTACTACTACACCAACTCTACCTCACTGACCGCTGCTACAGGTGCCCTTCTGATAATACTACTAATACTACTGATAATACTACTACTACTACACCAACTCTGCCTCACTGACCGCTGCTACAGGTGCCCTTCTGATAATACTACTAATACTACTGATAATACTACTACTACTACACCAACTCTACCTCACTGACCGCTGCTACAGGTGCCCTTCTGATAACACTACTAATACTACTGATAATACTACTACTACTACACCAACTCTACCTCACTGACCGCTGCTACAGGTGCCCTTCTGATAATACTACTAATAGTACTGATAATACTACTACTACTACACCAACTCTGCCTCACTGACCGCTGCTACAGGTGCCCTTCTGATAATACTACTAATACTACTGATAATACTACTACTACTACACCAACTCTGCCTCACTGACCGCTGCTACAGGTGCCCTTCTGATAATACTACAAATACTACTGATAATACTACTACTACTACTACACCAACTCTACCTCACTGACCGCTGCTACAGGTGCCCTTCTGATAATACTACTAATACTACTGATAATACTACTACTACTACACCAACTCTGCCTCACTGACCGCTGCTACAGGTGCCCTTCTGATAACACTACTAATACTACTGATAATACTACTACTACTACACCAACTCTGCCTCACTGACCGCTGCTACAGGTGCCCTTCTGATAACACTACTAATACTACTGATAATACTACTACTACTACACCAACTCTGCCTCACTGACCGCTGCTACAGGTGCCCTTCTGATAATACTACTAATACTACTGATAATACTACTACTACTACACCAACTCTGCCTCACTGACCGCTGCTACAGGTGCCCTTCTGATAACACTACTAATACTACTGATAATACTACTACTACTACACCAACTCTACCTCACTGACCGCTGCTACAGGTGCCCTTCTGATAATACTACTAATACTACTGATAATACTACTACTACTACACCAACTCTACCTCACTGACCGCTGCTACAGGTGCCCTTCTGATAATACTACTAATACTACTGATAATACTACTACTACTACACCAACTCTACCTCACTGACTGCTGCTACAGGTGCCCTTCTGATAACACTACTAATACTACTGATAATACTACTACTACTACACCAACTCTACCTCACTGACCGCTGCTACAGGTGCCCTTCTGATAACACTACTAATACTACTGATAATACTACTACTACTACACCAACTCTGCCTCACTGACCGCTGCTACAGGTGCCCTTCTGATAACACTACTAATACTACTGATAATACTACTACTACTACACCAACTCTGCCTCACTGACCGCTGCTACAGGTGCCCTTCTGATAACACTACTAATACTACTGATAATACTACTACTACTACACCAACTCTGCCTCACTGACCGCTGCTACAGGTGCCCTTCTGATAATACTACTAATACTACTGATAATACTACTACTACTACACCAACTCTGCCTCACTGACCGCTGCTACAGGTGCCCTTCTGATAATACTACTAATACTACTGATAATACTACTACTACTACTACACCAACTCTACCTCACTGACCGCTGCTACAGGTGCCCTTCTGATAATACTACTAATACTACTGATAATACTACTACTACTACACCAACTCTGCCTCACTGACCGCTGCTACAGGTGCCCTTCTGATAATACTACTAATACTACTGATAATACTACTACTACTACACCAACTCTGCCTCACTGACCGCTGCTACAGGTGCCCTTCTGATAATACTACTAATACTACTGATAATACTACTACTACTACACCAACTCTACCTCACTGACCGCTGCTACAGGTGCCCTTCTGATAATACTACTAATACTACTGATAATACTACTACTACTACACCAACTCTGCCTCACTGACCGCTGCTACAGGTGCCCTTCTGATAATACTACTAATACTACTGATAATACTACTACTACTACTACACCAACTCTACCACACGGACCGCTACAGGTGCCCTTCTGATAATACTACTAATACTACTGATAATACTACTACTACTACACCAACTCTGCCTCACTGACCGCTGCTACAGGTGCCCTTCTGATAATACTACTAATACTACTGATAATACTACTACTACTACACCAACTCTACCTCACTGACCGCTGCTACAGGTGCCCTTCTGATAACACTACTAATACTACTGATAATACTACTACTACTACACCAACTCTGCCTCACTGACCGCTGCTACAGGTGCCCTTCTGATAATACTACTAATACTACTGATAATACTACTACTACTACACCAACTCTGCCTCACTGACCGCTGCTACAGGTGCCCTTCTGATAATACTACAAATACTACTGATAATACTACTACTACTACTACACCAACTCTACCTCACTGACCGCTGCTACAGGTGCCCTTCTGATAATACTACTAATACTACTGATAATACTACTACTACTACACCAACTCTGCCTCACTGACCGCTGCTACAGGTGCCCTTCTGATAATACTACTAATACTACTGATAATACTACTACTACTACACCAACTCTGCCTCACTGACCGCTGCTACAGGTGCCCTTCTGATAATACTACTAATACTACTGATAATACTACTACTACTACACCAACTCTGCCTCACTGACCGCTGCTACAGGTGCCCTTCTGATAATACTACAAATACTACTGATAATACTACTACTACTACTACACCAACTCTACCTCACTGACCGCTGCTACAGGTGCCCTTCTGATAATACTACTAATACTACTGATAATACTACTAATACTACTGATAATACTACTACTACTACACCAACTCTGCCTCACTGACCGCTGCTACAGGTGCCCTTCTGATAATACTACTAATACTACTGATAATACTACTACTACTACACCAACTCTGCCTCACTGACCGCTGCTACAGGTGCCCTTCTGATAATACTACAAATACTACTGATAATACTACTACTACTACTACACCAACTCTACCTCACTGACCGCTGCTACAGGTGCCCTTCTGATAATACTACTAATACTACTGATAATACTACTACTACTACACCAACTCTGCCTCACTGACCGCTGCTACAGGTGCCCTTCTGATAATACTACTAATACTACTGATAATACTACTACTACTACACCAACTCTGCCTCACTGACCGCTGCTACAGGTGCCCTTCTGATAATACTACTAATACTACTGATAATACTACTACTACTACACCAACTCTACCTCACTGACCGCTGCTACAGGTGCCCTTCTGATAATACTACTAATACTACTGATAATACTACTACTACTACTACACCAACTCTACCTCACTGACCGCTGCTACAGGTGCCCTTCTGATAATACTACTAATACTACTGATAATACTACTACTACTACACCAACTCTGCCTCACTGACCGCTGCTACAGGTGCCCTTCTGATAATACTACTAATACTACTGATAATACTACTACTACTACACCAACTCTACCTCACTGACCGCTGCTACAGGTGCCCTTCTGATAACACTACTAATACTACTGATAATACTACTACTACTACACCAACTCTACCTCACTGACCGCTGCTACAGGTGCCCTTCTGATAATACTACTAATAGTACTGATAATACTACTACTACTACACCAACTCTGCCTCACTGACCGCTGCTACAGGTGCCCTTCTGATAATACTACTAATACTACTGATAATACTACTACTACTACACCAACTCTGCCTCACTGACCGCTGCTACAGGTGCCCTTCTGATAATACTACAAATACTACTGATAATACTACTACTACTACTACACCAACTCTACCTCACTGACCGCTGCTACAGGTGCCCTTCTGATAATACTACTAATACTACTGATAATACTACTACTACTACACCAACTCTGCCTCACTGACCGCTGCTACAGGTGCCCTTCTGATAATACTACTAATACTACTGATAATACTACTACTACTACACCAACTCTGCCTCACTGACCGCTGCTACAGGTGCCCTTCTGATAACACTACTAATACTACTGATAATACTACTACTACTACACCAACTCTGCCTCACTGACCGCTGCTACAGGTGCCCTTCTGATAATACTACTAATACTACTGATAATACTACTACTACTACACCAACTCTGCCTCACTGACCGCTGCTACAGGTGCCCTTCTGATAACACTACTAATACTACTGATAATACTACTACTACTACACCAACTCTACCTCACTGACCGCTGCTACAGGTGCCCTTCTGATAATACTACTAATACTACTGATAATACTACTACTACTACACCAACTCTACCTCACTGACCGCTGCTACAGGTGCCCTTCTGATAATACTACTAATACTACTGATAATACTACTACTACTACACCAACTCTACCTCACTGACTGCTGCTACAGGTGCCCTTCTGATAATACTACTAATACTACTGATAATACTACTACTACTACACCAACTCTACCTCACTGACCGCTGCTACAGGTGCCCTTCTGATAACACTACTAATACTACTGATAATACTACTACTACTACACCAACTCTGCCTCACTGACCGCTGCTACAGGTGCCCTTCTGATAACACTACTAATACTACTGATAATAATACTACTACTACACCAACTCTGCCTCACTGACCGCTGCTACAGGTGCCCTTCTGATAACACTACTAATACTACTGATAATACTACTACTACTACACCAACTCTACCTCACTGACTGCTGCTACAGGCGCCCTTCTGATAATACTACTAATACTACTGATAATACTACTACTACTACACCAACTCTGCCTCACTGACCGCTGCTACAGGTGCCCTTCTGATAATACTACTAATACTACTGATAATACTACTACTACTACTACACCAACTCTACCTCACTGACCGCTGCTACAGGTGCCCTTCTGATAATACTACTAATACTACTGATAATACTACTACTACTACACCAACTCTGCCTCACTGACCGCTGCTACAGGTGCCCTTCTGATAATACTACTAATACTACTGATAATACTACTACTACTACACCAACTCTACCTCACTGACCGCTGCTACAGGTGCCCTTCTGATAACACTACTAATACTACTGATAATACTACTACTACTACACCAACTCTACCTCACTGACCGCTGCTACAGGTGCCCTTCTGATAATACTACTAATAGTACTGATAATACTACTACTACTACACCAACTCTGCCTCACTGACCGCTGCTACAGGTGCCCTTCTGATAATACTACTAATACTACTGATAATACTACTACTACTACACCAACTCTGCCTCACTGACCGCTGCTACAGGTGCCCTTCTGATAATACTACAAATACTACTGATAATACTACTACTACTACTACACCAACTCTACCTCACTGACCGCTGCTACAGGTGCCCTTCTGATAATACTACTAATACTACTGATAATACTACTACTACTACACCAACTCTGCCTCACTGACCGCTGCTACAGGTGCCCTTCTGATAACACTACTAATACTACTGATAATACTACTACTACTACACCAACTCTGCCTCACTGACCGCTGCTACAGGTGCCCTTCTGATAACACTACTAATACTACTGATAATACTACTACTACTACACCAACTCTGCCTCACTGACCGCTGCTACAGGTGCCCTTCTGATAATACTACTAATACTACTGATAATACTACTACTACTACACCAACTCTGCCTCACTGACCGCTGCTACAGGTGCCCTTCTGATAACACTACTAATACTACTGATAATACTACTACTACTACACCAACTCTACCTCACTGACCGCTGCTACAGGTGCCCTTCTGATAATACTACTAATACTACTGATAATACTACTACTACTACACCAACTCTACCTCACTGACCGCTGCTACAGGTGCCCTTCTGATAATACTACTAATACTACTGATAATACTACTACTACTACACCAACTCTACCTCACTGACTGCTGCTACAGGTGCCCTTCTGATAACACTACTAATACTACTGATAATACTACTACTACTACACCAACTCTACCTCACTGACCGCTGCTACAGGTGCCCTTCTGATAACACTACTAATACTACTGATAATACTACTACTACTACACCAACTCTGCCTCACTGACCGCTGCTACAGGTGCCCTTCTGATAACACTACTAATACTACTGATAATACTACTACTACTACACCAACTCTGCCTCACTGACCGCTGCTACAGGTGCCCTTCTGATAACACTACTAATACTACTGATAATACTACTACTACTACACCAACTCTGCCTCACTGACCGCTGCTACAGGTGCCCTTCTGATAATACTACTAATACTACTGATAATACTACTACTACTACACCAACTCTGCCTCACTGACCGCTGCTACAGGTGCCCTTCTGATAATACTACTAATACTACTGATAATACTACTACTACTACTACACCAACTCTACCTCACTGACCGCTGCTACAGGTGCCCTTCTGATAATACTACTAATACTACTGATAATACTACTACTACTACACCAACTCTGCCTCACTGACCGCTGCTACAGGTGCCCTTCTGATAATACTACTAATACTACTGATAATACTACTACTACTACACCAACTCTGCCTCACTGACCGCTGCTACAGGTGCCCTTCTGATAATACTACTAATACTACTGATAATACTACTACTACTACACCAACTCTACCTCACTGACCGCTGCTACAGGTGCCCTTCTGATAATACTACTAATACTACTGATAATACTACTACTACTACACCAACTCTGCCTCACTGACCGCTGCTACAGGTGCCCTTCTGATAATACTACTAATACTACTGATAATACTACTACTACTACTACACCAACTCTACCTCACTGACCGCTGCTACAGGTGCCCTTCTGATAATACTACTAATACTACTGATAATACTACTACTACTACACCAACTCTGCCTCACTGACCGCTGCTACAGGTGCCCTTCTGATAATACTACTAATACTACTGATAATACTACTACTACTACACCAACTCTACCTCACTGACCGCTGCTACAGGTGCCCTTCTGATAACACTACTAATACTACTGATAATACTACTACTACTACACCAACTCTGCCTCACTGACCGCTGCTACAGGTGCCCTTCTGATAATACTACTAATACTACTGATAATACTACTACTACTACACCAACTCTGCCTCACTGACCGCTGCTACAGGTGCCCTTCTGATAATACTACAAATACTACTGATAATACTACTACTACTACTACACCAACTCTACCTCACTGACCGCTGCTACAGGTGCCCTTCTGATAATACTACTAATACTACTGATAATACTACTACTACTACACCAACTCTGCCTCACTGACCGCTGCTACAGGTGCCCTTCTGATAATACTACTAATACTACTGATAATACTACTACTACTACACCAACTCTGCCTCACTGACCGCTGCTACAGGTGCCCTTCTGATAATACTACTAATACTACTGATAATACTACTACTACTACACCAACTCTGCCTCACTGACCGCTGCTACAGGTGCCCTTCTGATAATACTACAAATACTACTGATAATACTACTACTACTACTACACCAACTCTACCTCACTGACCGCTGCTACAGGTGCCCTTCTGATAATACTACTAATACTACTGATAATACTACTAATACTACTGATAATACTACTACTACTACACCAACTCTGCCTCACTGACCGCTGCTACAGGTGCCCTTCTGATAATACTACTAATACTACTGATAATACTACTACTACTACACCAACTCTGCCTCACTGACCGCTGCTACAGGTGCCCTTCTGATAATACTACAAATACTACTGATAATACTACTACTACTACTACACCAACTCTACCTCACTGACCGCTGCTACAGGTGCCCTTCTGATAATACTACTAATACTACTGATAATACTACTACTACTACACCAACTCTGCCTCACTGACCGCTGCTACAGGTGCCCTTCTGATAATACTACTAATACTACTGATAATACTACTACTACTACACCAACTCTGCCTCACTGACCGCTGCTACAGGTGCCCTTCTGATAATACTACTAATACTACTGATAATACTACTACTACTACACCAACTCTACCTCACTGACCGCTGCTACAGGTGCCCTTCTGATAATACTACTAATACTACTGATAATACTACTACTACTACTACACCAACTCTACCTCACTGACCGCTGCTACAGGTGCCCTTCTGATAATACTACTAATACTACTGATAATACTACTACTACTACACCAACTCTGCCTCACTGACCGCTGCTACAGGTGCCCTTCTGATAATACTACTAATACTACTGATAATACTACTACTACTACACCAACTCTACCTCACTGACCGCTGCTACAGGTGCCCTTCTGATAACACTACTAATACTACTGATAATACTACTACTACTACACCAACTCTACCTCACTGACCGCTGCTACAGGTGCCCTTCTGATAATACTACTAATAGTACTGATAATACTACTACTACTACACCAACTCTGCCTCACTGACCGCTGCTACAGGTGCCCTTCTGATAATACTACTAATACTACTGATAATACTACTACTACTACACCAACTCTGCCTCACTGACCGCTGCTACAGGTGCCCTTCTGATAATACTACAAATACTACTGATAATACTACTACTACTACTACACCAACTCTACCTCACTGACCGCTGCTACAGGTGCCCTTCTGATAATACTACTAATACTACTGATAATACTACTACTACTACACCAACTCTGCCTCACTGACCGCTGCTACAGGTGCCCTTCTGATAATACTACTAATACTACTGATAATACTACTACTACTACACCAACTCTGCCTCACTGACCGCTGCTACAGGTGCCCTTCTGATAACACTACTAATACTACTGATAATACTACTACTACTACACCAACTCTGCCTCACTGACCGCTGCTACAGGTGCCCTTCTGATAATACTACTAATACTACTGATAATACTACTACTACTACACCAACTCTGCCTCACTGACCGCTGCTACAGGTGCCCTTCTGATAACACTACTAATACTACTGATAATACTACTACTACTACACCAACTCTACCTCACTGACCGCTGCTACAGGTGCCCTTCTGATAATACTACTAATACTACTGATAATACTACTACTACTACACCAACTCTACCTCACTGACCGCTGCTACAGGTGCCCTTCTGATAATACTACTAATACTACTGATAATACTACTACTACTACACCAACTCTACCTCACTGACTGCTGCTACAGGTGCCCTTCTGATAATACTACTAATACTACTGATAATACTACTACTACTACACCAACTCTACCTCACTGACCGCTGCTACAGGTGCCCTTCTGATAACACTACTAATACTACTGATAATACTACTACTACTACACCAACTCTGCCTCACTGACCGCTGCTACAGGTGCCCTTCTGATAACACTACTAATACTACTGATAATAATACTACTACTACACCAACTCTGCCTCACTGACCGCTGCTACAGGTGCCCTTCTGATAACACTACTAATACTACTGATAATACTACTACTACTACACCAACTCTGCCTCACTGACCGCTGCTACAGGTGCCCTTCTGATAATACTACTAATACTACTGATAATACTACTACTACTACACCAACTCTGCCTCACTGACCGCTGCTACAGGTGCCCTTCTGATAATACTACTAATACTACTGATAATACTACTACTACTACTACACCAACTCTACCTCACTGACCGCTGCTACAGGTGCCCTTCTGAGACAACTACTCATACTACTGATAATACTACTACTACTACACCAACTCTGCCTCACTGACCGCTGCTACAGGTGCCCTTCTGATAATACTACTAATACTACTGATAATACTACTACTACTACACCAACTCTGCCTCACTGACCGCTGCTACAGGTGCCCTTCTGATAATACTACTAATACTACTGATAATACTACTACTACTACACCAACTCTACCTCACTGACCGCTGCTACAGGTGCCCTTCTGATAATACTACTAATACTACTGATAATACTACTACTACTACACCAACTCTGCCTCACTGACCGCTGCTACAGGTGCCCTTCTGATAATACTACTAATACTACTGATAATACTACTACTACTACACCAACTCTACCTCACTGACCGCTGCTACAGGTGCCCTTCTGATAATACTACTAATACTACTGATAATACTACTACTACTACACCAACTCTGCCTCACTGACCGCTGCTACAGGTGCCCTTCTGATAATACTACTAATACTACTGATAATACTACTACTACTACTACACCAACTCTACCTCACTGACCGCTGCTACAGGTGCCCTTCTGATAATACTACTAATACTACTGATAATACTACTACTACTACACCAACTCTGCCTCACTGACCGCTGCTACAGGTGCCCTTCTGATAATACTACTAATACTACTGATAATACTACTACTACTACACCAACTCTACCTCACTGACCGCTGCTACAGGTGCCCTTCTGATAATACTACTAATACTACTGATAATACTACTACTACTACACCAACTCTGCCTCACTGACCGCTGCTACAGGTGCCCTTCTGATAATACTACTAATACTACTGATAATACTACTACTACTACACCAACTCTGCCTCACTGACCGCTGCTACAGGTGCCCTTCTGATAATACTACTAATACTACTGATAATACTACTACTACTACTACACCAACTCTACCTCACTGACCGCTGCTACAGGTGCCCTTCTGATAATACTACTAATACTACTGATAATACTACTACTACTACACCAACTCTGCCTCACTGACCGCTGCTACAGGTGCCCTTCTGATAATACTACTAATACTACTGATAATACTACTACTACTACACCAACTCTGCCTCACTGACCGCTGCTACAGGTGCCCTTCTGATAATACTACTAATACTACTGATAATACTACTACTACTACACCAACTCTACCTCACTGACCGCTGCTACAGGTGCCCTTCTGATAATACTACTAATACTACTGATAATACTACTACTACTACACCAACTCTGCCTCACTGACCGCTGCTACAGGTGCCCTTCTGATAATACTACTAATACTACTGATAATACTACTACTACTACTACACCAACTCTACCTCACTGACCGCTGCTACAGGTGCCCTTCTGATAATACTACTAATACTACTGATAATACTACTACTACTACACCAACTCTGCCTCACTGACCGCTGCTACAGGTGCCCTTCTGATAATACTACTAATACTACTGATAATACTACTACTACTACACCAACTCTACCTCACTGACCGCTGCTACAGGTGCCCTTCTGATAACACTACTAATACTACTGATAATACTACTACTACTACACCAACTCTGCCTCACTGACCGCTGCTACAGGTGCCCTTCTGATAATACTACTAATACTACTGATAATACTACTACTACTACACCAACTCTGCCTCACTGACCGCTGCTACAGGTGCCCTTCTGATAATACTACAAATACTACTGATAATACTACTACTACTACTACACCAACTCTACCTCACTGACCGCTGCTACAGGTGCCCTTCTGATAATACTACTAATACTACTGATAATACTACTACTACTACACCAACTCTGCCTCACTGACCGCTGCTACAGGTGCCCTTCTGATAATACTACTAATACTACTGATAATACTACTACTACTACACCAACTCTGCCTCACTGACCGCTGCTACAGGTGCCCTTCTGATAATACTACTAATACTACTGATAATACTACTACTACTACACCAACTCTGCCTCACTGACCGCTGCTACAGGTGCCCTTCTGATAATACTACAAATACTACTGATAATACTACTACTACTACTACACCAACTCTACCTCACTGACCGCTGCTACAGGTGCCCTTCTGATAATACTACTAATACTACTGATAATACTACTAATACTACTGATAATACTACTACTACTACACCAACTCTGCCTCACTGACCGCTGCTACAGGTGCCCTTCTGATAATACTACTAATACTACTGATAATACTACTACTACTACACCAACTCTGCCTCACTGACCGCTGCTACAGGTGCCCTTCTGATAATACTACAAATACTACTGATAATACTACTACTACTACTACACCAACTCTACCTCACTGACCGCTGCTACAGGTGCCCTTCTGATAATACTACTAATACTACTGATAATACTACTACTACTACACCAACTCTGCCTCACTGACCGCTGCTACAGGTGCCCTTCTGATAATACTACTAATACTACTGATAATACTACTACTACTACACCAACTCTGCCTCACTGACCGCTGCTACAGGTGCCCTTCTGATAATACTACTAATACTACTGATAATACTACTACTACTACACCAACTCTACCTCACTGACCGCTGCTACAGGTGCCCTTCTGATAACACTACTAATACTACTGATAATACTACTACTACTACACCAACTCTACCTCACTGACCGCTGCTACAGGTGCCCTTCTGATAACACTACTAATACTGTAGGACTGCTTGTAGGACTCCGACCCTTTTAGTGAAAGGTACAGATTGTATTATGGGCAGTGCTCCTCGTCTTCTCATATACAATCACTCGTCATCACAAACACACCTGGAGTTGTGTTTTGTTTCATTCACACATGTTTAACACATGTACAAACCCTGCATATGTAAGCTTCTCTCAAACAGAAAACAGTCTGTTTCCACCTTGTGATGTCATGTGGTACAGGAAGTGCTCCAGTGTGTTTTTAAACTTCACACACCTTCACTAGAATCATTTGGTTGATTTCAGCACTGTATCTCTACTGAACTAAAGTAAAAGGAGCAGTTAACATGAAAACTATTGGTTCATGATGTCACAAGGTGGAACAGAGCATTTTGAGCTTTGGAGATGGAGACAGACTAATAATGCAGGAGTACATATGTGTGAATGAAACAAAACACGACTCCAGGTCTGTTTCTGAGGAGATAACATTAGAACATGCCAAAGCCCACAGGAGTCTGTTTTGCATAATATAGGATGTGTAATATTAAAATATATGCCTGGTTTTACCTAGATGTAAATTCTTTTCACTCTTTTCTAGGACCCTGTTTGGAGCGCTGCACCTACACTTAGGAGGGGCCCCCGAGGGCCCAGCTGGAACAGGGAAAACTGAGACCACTAAAGACTTGGCCAAAGCTGTGGCCAAACAGTGTGTGGTGTTCAACTGTTCTGATGGCCTCGACTACATTGCTCTGGGGAAGTTCTTCAAGGTTAGAACCCCTCTTACCCTAAAACCAAGACTAAATCAAGACTTAAGCTTTAGCTTATTGCAGTGCATTTTGTCAGGCCTTGGTGCTACTGCGATATATCGATGAATGGCTCATGATACTTAGCGATATATTGTGCAATCCTAGTACACATGAGCCCATCCCACTCTGTGAGTAGATCTGACCCTACCTCTGTCCTGGTGCTCAGGGCCTGCTGTCATGTGGAGCCTGGGCCTGTTTCGATGAGTTCAACAGGATCGACCTGGAGGTGCTGTCTGTGGTGGCGCAGCAGATCCTCACCATACAGAGAGGTGGGGCTTTTTATTGTATTTGATTTTTTATTTAATATATAGCAGTTGCATTGGATTGGACTAGATGTATTGTTTTAAGTCTTTACTGTATATGCTTTGTCTCAAAAGTAAACAGTTAAGACATAAGATACGAGGGACATTTCAAACATGGCAGCTCTGGCCCCACTTCAAGCACAGTTTCATAATCCTGTTGCACATGTTTGGGTCAGTTTGCAAGAGTAGAGCCTTTAGAAGAGAAACTGGGCAGTCCAAAAGATGATTTAAACTTTGGAACTCCGCAGTCCCCTGCAGTGACAGAGGCTGGTGTTAGGTGTGCTGGAGTGCTGACGCTGGACAGCCAGACCAGAGAACAGTGGTCCAGCTTGGGTTGGGGTCAGACCTGTATCTTCTGTGGCATGTATCTCTCAAGTATGTAACAACACACATATGTTGTGCAGGCATCGCCGCGAACACAGAGATGCTCCTGTTTGAAGGCACAGAGCTGAAACTGGACCCATCCTGCGCCGTGTTCATCACCATGAACCCTGGATACGCCGGCCGCTCAGAGCTGCCCGACAATCTCAAAGTACAACCCCTCTCTCTCCTCCCATTGACACACTCAAGAGCTGCACTCATTCACACCATAGGCCGTATATATGAGTGGACATAGCCAAAGCGTTAGCTGCCACGTGCCAAACAGGAAGTGCTCCAGGAGGCTCTTCCGGCTCCTTCTCTCCATTTTTTCCATTGACTCACATTGACATTTTATCGCTCCTCTCTCTGTAACTCCTGCTGTGGCCTCGTCATTTTGGTCTTAAAATGTTTATATGAACCTGCTCTACATGATCCTGAATTTTTCATTTCTCTATCTTGTTCCTAAATCAACTTTAGCAACAGGTTTGATTGACAGCTGGTTGTTGTTCGTATAACAGAACATATAACATAAATCAGTGACTTAAACTTACTATTTAAAATTTTATTGTAAAAGTTAAAAGTTACCTCATTATTCTCAAGAATCACCGAAATACAGCGGTCCATGCAGAATGGTGCAGAGTATCGCCGCTCTGAGAAGGGTGGGCACTCCCCGGTGAGTAGGGCAAGAATATTTACAGACCTCAATCATGATTGGCTCTTGTGGTTGCTATGACACTCGTGGCCGAATTTCCAAATATGGGGCCTGGCTCCAAATTTGCTCCTGTAACCATGATAACGGGAGCCTTATTTGAGCGACACTGAACGCTCACTCACTGAACGTCACACTCACTTAGTCCTCTCATATATACGCTCTATGATTCATACACACTTCTCTGACTCAGAGATAATTATTAAATATATGGACATAGCTAACCTGCTCGCTGATGTGCTCTGAAGTGAGGAAGTGAGCATTGGTACACTTCTGGCTCTATTAACTGCGGCTTCAATTCACTTTCTATAGAAAAACTGTTGTCCCTCTCTTTGTAACTGCTGCTCTCGGGCTCGTCGGTTTTAAAATGGTCGTATTAACCTGCCTTACATGATCCTAGGGTTTTTATTTTGTTGTTGTCTTTAAATCAAGAGATCACGGTTGATTGACAGCGCTGCTTTGGTTGCTATGATCCACGCAATCGGATTTCCAAATTTGCTCCTATAACTGCTAACCTTGGTGAGCTTCATTTGGCTGGAGCTGAATGCTTTAGGTGACGTCACACAGAGTCCACTTCTTTACAGTGTATGAGAAAACAGTTGGAGTAAGCTTTTACTGCTATATGTTAGCTCTGACATTACCAGTATGCACACACTATTTCGAGTTGTTCTGTCAACATAATTCAGAACTAGAATATAAGTGTCTTGTTAAAAAGGTGCATCATCAGTATTTGGATTGTAGATCATAAAACTCTATAGTTCTACATTTTCATCTTCAATATCGTAGTGTTGTAACCAGCCCTAACTGCATAAATGATAGTGGACTTCCCTGTCTGTGCTTCCCAAAGGCCCTGTTCCGGACAGTGGCCATGATGGTTCCGGACTACGCCATGATCGCTGAGATCGTACTCTACTCCTGTGGCTTTGTGACAGCTCGACCCCTCTCTGTGAAGATCGTCGCCACCTACAGGCTCTGCTCAGAACAGCTCTCCTCTCAGCACCACTATGACTACGGCATGAGAGCTGTGAAGTCTGTGCTCACTGCTGCTGGCAACCTCAAGGTCTGGGAGAACATGCATCTCTAGTGCATTCAGAGTGTGCATGATCCTCTGCTGTGTCAACTCCGACTCCCTATAGATAAAAGACTTCCACACAAAAACATTTTACTAATGAAGAAAAAAATAGGCCTTTTGCCATAGTGATGAAGTATTTAAAACAAAATATATCTTTTGGATGGCAAAAGATGCTGAACACTGAAAATACAACAGAGGCATGGATGCTAATGCTCACTATAGACAATTCTAAGTCAAAGTAGAACTGTCAAAATGTAGATTTTGACCTAATTTGTGGTTAAGAAATTATAATTACTGAGAGGTTTTTGTTTTTGAGGAGCAGTGTGGTTTTCGGCCTGGTCGTGGAACACTGGACCAGCTCTACACCCTCCATCGGGTGCGCGAGGGTTCATGGGAGTTTGCCCAACCAGTCCACATGTGCTTTGTGGACCTGGAGAAGGCATTCGACCGTGTCCCTCGTGGTGCCCTGTGGGGGGTGCTCCGGGAGTATGGGGTCCGGGGCCCTTTACTAAGGGCTGTCCAGTCCCTGTATGATCAGAGCAGGAGCTGTGTTCGCATTGCCGGCAGTAAGTCAGACCTGTTCCCGGTGCATGTTGGACTCCGCCAGGGCTGCCCTTTGTCACAGGTTCTGTTCATTGTATTTATGGACAGAATTTCTAGGCGCAGCCAGGGGCCGGAGGGGGTCCAGTTCAGGGACCACAGGATCTCATCTCTGCTTTTTGCGGACGATGTTGTCCTGTTGGCTCCATCGAACCAGGACTTGCAGTGTGCACTGGGGCGGTTTGCAGCTGAGTGTGAAGCGGCTGGGATGAGGATCAGCTGTTCCAAATCCGAGGCCATGGTTCTCTACCGGAAAAAGGTGGATTGTCCTCTCCGGGTGGGTGGGGTGTCTCTGCCTCAGGTGGAGGAGTTCAAGTATCTCGGGGTCTTGTTCACGAGTGAGGGGAGGATGGAGCGTGAGATTGACAGACGGATCGGTGCAGTGTTGGCAGTGATGCAGTCGCTGCATCGGACCGTTGTGGTGAAGAGGGAGCTGAGCGGAAAGGTGAAGCTCTCAATTTACGTTCCTCCCCTCACCTATGGTCATGAGCTCTGGGTAATGACCGAAAGAACGAGATTGCGGATACAAGCGGCCGAAATGAGTTTCCTCCACAGAGTGGCCGGGCGCTCCCTTAGAGATAGGGTGAGGAGCTCGGTCACACGGGAGGAGCTTGGAGTAGAGTCGCTGCTCCTCCACGTCGAGAGGAGCAGCTGAGGGGAGGGCATCTGGTCTGGATGCCTCCTGGACGCCTCCCTCGGGAGGTGTTCTGGGCATGTCCCACCGGTAGGAGGCCCCGGGGAAGACCCAGGACACGCTGGAGGGACTATGTCTCTCGGCCTGGGAACACCTCGGGGTTCCTCCGGAGGAGCTGGAGGAAGTGGCTGGGGAGAAGGAAGCTTCGGAGCCCCTGCTTAGACTGCTGCCCCTGCGACCCGGCCCCGGATAAGCGGAAGAAGAGGGATGGATTTCAGATTGAGGAAAATGAGCACCATTAGCTATCGATAAATAAAAAACAAATCTTCAGTCACAAAACGGCCCTATTAACCAAAAACTTAAGCAACAGTTTGTTGTTTCTTTTGAGATCAATCAAGTATCTGTCTGTCTCTCATTAAGAGGGCCTTGTTGACATGTTCTTGTCTGTTGTAAGTAATATCTGGAGTTGTATTTGTTTGCTGTAGTAAGGGTATTATGTAGAACTGTGTATATTGATCCATACTGTATCTCTGCAGCTGGCCTTTCCAGAGGAGAATGAAGACACTCTGCTGCTCAGGTCCATCATTGACGTCAACCTGCCCAAGTTCCTCGCTCACGACCTCCAGCTGTTTGAGGTCAGACTCCTCTGCAGGAGACTGCAGCTCACAGCCTCACACAGCCTCCTAATGATCCACACTCACAGCAAATGCACTTACAACTCCCCAATATGCCCTGTAGTAGTATTGTTGTGATGTAGTAGGGCTGTAGTATTGCAGTAGTACTGCAGGGTTTCACGCTAACTTTTTTTTTCAGGAGCACACGTGCCCCTAAGTTAAAAATTTTAGGAGCACAGAAAAAAAAATGGGGGCACAAGTAGGTTTTTGTTTTGAACGATTATTACAGTGCAGAACTTGCGCATACCAACTAATTTGAATTAATTTTATACAAAAACAAAAGAATTATTATGACTGTACTTTTCCTGCATGATCGCAGTGTTTTTATAAATAGATCTTCATTTTATCTGATTAATATTTAGACTTAAAATAAGCCAAACAAACTGTACTGCACTGAAACACTCTGTGGCCCTTTTTGGACCTTCACCCACAGTTTAAGAACCTCTTCTTTAAGAGAACTTCCACTGGCACTTTACACAACACTGCTTCAAAGTGAAAAACATAGGTAAGATTTTTAAACCTGTATTTTACATTCTCTTCCTGGTTTTACAGTGGTTTTTAGCCTCTGCACATTTACCAAACTAAACGCACATTGTGACAGATTTATTTGGCATTTTCTTAGGCAAACTTCAGCCCACATATCACCTGCTCTGTGCTGTGGGTCTGCTCTGTGCGGACACTGACAGAAAATTAGTATTGGCGTATTTGACGTGAGGCGGAAGGATAGGTGGGATACCTGCCCTGTGACGCATGTTGGTACACAAGGGTGCGCGCTGTGGACAAGCCGCGCGCTGCGGAGCCTGTGCTGACGGGCCGCACAGTGTCTGCGGGCTCCAGTGCACAGGCCGCAGAGAGACGTCCCGCGTGGTCACGCACACGGTACAAGTTTATTGCAGCGGCCGTAATGAAATATGATCACACTCAGTATTCAGACCTTGAGTCCGTGATAAGACCGAGTCCAAATGTGCTCGAGACAAGACCAAGACAAAGCTCTCGCTTTAGCTGAGAAGGAAGTTCAGCGGCGTGGGGGTGTTTACTGAGTGGTGGAACAGGTGTGGGTCCTGCTGCGGGGCGCTCCTCGTTGAAGGGGGCGTGGGTGTGTTTTGAAGCGGACTTTGTTCGTATGAGTGATATCAGCCACATGCGAAGCTCGTTCGCTGGGGTTAGCGCTCGCGCTGGGAAAGCGTGCGGCGCTTTAGGGGTGATCCAGGCTTGGGCACGATTCTGAAGTCCTAGTGTGAGTTTGCTCCTAATGTTTGATACATTTAGAACGTTTAACTCGTCACGTTACGTCTGTGCGCAGTTCTCCTTACTGTGGCTGCAGAAGCACTCGCACTGGTGCGACTGTTTTATTTTCCTCGTTCGCACGACGAAATATTTACTCGCAAATGCGAGTGAAATGGGCGCACTGTAGAGCCCTGTACTGTAGTGCACTACTACAATACTACTACAGTAGTAGTGCTGTAGTGATGTAGTAGGGCTGTAGTAGGACCATAGTAGTATTGTAGTAGTAATCGTGCTTCATTTGGAGCTGAACATTATGGGTGACATCAACAAACCCACATGACCTCTGACCTTTGACTATATTTGCATCAAAATTCAATATGCACATGTTCAGATGGTTCTGCACATGTTCAGATGGTTCTGCACATGTTCAGATGGTTCTGCACATGTTCAGATGGTTCTGCACATGTTCAGATGGTTCTGCACATGTTCAGATGGTTCTGCACATGTTCAGATGGTTCTGCACATGTTCAGATGGTTCTGCACATGTTCAGATGGTTCTGCACATGTTCAGATGGTTCTGCACATGTTCAGATGGTTCTGCACAAACACTTGTCATTTACTACGGCAACACACACAGGGACAAACTTCAGGTGATATGTGCATGAATTAGTTTGATAGTTTATATGTTTATTTGAAGGTAAATCTGAGCCCAATGTTTGTGTAAACCCACATTTAAGTGCTAAAAACCCAAGCAAACAGATGATGGAGATGGAGCATCATTCCTCAATTTGAGTCATTTACCAAATGTGTGTCAGTCATACTAGTAATTAGCATGACTTTATTAAATGACTTTATTGTCATTATATTTACCAGAAATTGTTAAAAATGTTCTCTGTCAGATGAAACCTTATTTTGCATTTATTTAGGTTACCGTAAATAGGAATGAAAAGAAAGTTTCATAACATTTATTTAAAAAAAAAAAAAAAAAACACTTGAAAATCCTGTAGTGCCATAATCACAAAACACATGAAATCTTAAACTTAAATCATGATAGTCATTAGTTAGTCCACCGTAATTGAAGTTAAATAGGGTTCACAGTGAAAGTTTCTTTTGATAAAAGGTTTATTTTGATCAATTCTCATATCACTGTAATCACAAAACATAATCTTACATTCACAACAGGTGGACTCCATGTTTCTCTGCACAATCTGTTTGCTCCAGCTTTTTGGCACTCATATTTAACTTCAAATAAACATACTAAAAGAGTAATAAAAACAGATAAATAGATTGGACCGTGACTCAAATTGTAGACTCCCTCCCCTGAGCCCTGACCTCTCTCCTGTCTCACAGGGCATCACCTCAGACCTTTTCCCCGGGGTGCAGCTGCCTAAGCGAGACTACAGCACTCTGCTGGAGGCCATCGAGGAGAACTGCAAACTCATGAACCTGCAGATGACGCCCTTCTTCTCCCAGAAGATCCTGCAGATCTATGAGATGATGATCGTGCGCCACGGCTTCATGTTGGTGGGGGAGCCCTTCGGAGGCAAGACCAGCGCCTACAGAGTGTTAGCCGCCGCACTCAACGACGTCTGCACCAAGGTTTGTGCCAGATGCCCTCCCAGTGCCCTATATCCCTGTGTCAGGTCCCATCCTTCTGTGTGTTAGACTGAGATGGAGGCAGGTGAAACGTCTCGAGTTAATGTGATGGTGTGGTTGGAGAAATGCAGTAGGAGATTGGACTGAATCAGTTCTAGAAGCATCTTTTCATCAGTCGCTGTTTGAGTTGTTTGAGCGCCCCAGTGTGATGTCAGTGAGAGCATGTGGTGCTAATTGTAGTATTGTGCTTGTGTTGTGTTTGTGTAGGGCGTGATGGAGGAGAACATGGTGCAGATTGCTGTCTTGAACCCTAAGTCCATCACCATGGGGCAGCTGTACGGACAGTTCGACCCTGTGTCTCATGAGTGGTCTGACGGCATCCTGGCCATCAGCTACAGAGGCTTCGCTTCCTCACAGGTAACAGGTATCTCCTGCAGAACTTGTGACAAACACTGTGGGCCTTCAGATTCCTTTCAGTCTTGCCTCAGTGAGCGTTCCTTGTTACAATAATATCTTACTCTTTTTTTCTGATTATTATACTTATTTATATACATATTAAAAAAAAAAAGTAGCCCCCTAGTGTTTACATCACCAGCGCCACTGGTCCCAACCAATACTACAGATTTTATTACTACAGCTACTACTATTACGACCACTACAAGTATTACTGCTATTACTGCTACTGCTAGTACAACTATTACTACTACAGTTATTACTGCTACTACTGTTACAGCAACTATCACTACAACTAATGCTTTCATTACTACGATTACTACTATTACAAGTGTTGATACTACAACTATTACTACTGCTGCTGTTACTACAACTATTACCACTATACTGCTATTACAACTATTACTACAACTTCTACTATTACTACTTTGTGGTCATACCGGCTTGTCAAAGCCTGATCCCGTCAGATCTCAGAAGCTCAGCAGGGCCTGGTCAGTACTTGGATGGGAGACACTGGGAATTCCAGGTGCCACAGGGGGGCGCCAGTCACAAAAACTGTAGGCAAGGCACTTCACCCACATTGCCTAGTATGAGAGTGGTGTGTGTGTGTGTGTGTGTGTGTGTGTGTGGGTGTGAGTGTTAGTGGTAGTCGGAAGGGCTGATGGTGCAGATTGGAGTTTCATTTCCGTCAGTCTGCCCCAGGGCAGCTGTGGCTACAATAGTATGTAATAGTATGAGTGTGCAGTGAGTGAAGAATGAACTGTAGAGTCTATGAGTGTCCAGAAAAGCGCTATATAAACCTGATGCATTACTCTTATTATTACTACAACTATTACTACTGCTGTTTCTACACCTATAATTACTACTACTATAACTAATACTGATACTACAACTATTACTACTACAGCTACTGCTGATAATACTGCCATTACTAGTTCTGTTAGTATCCTCCTGAGCAGCTAAAACCACCTTTGACAGAACCTTCCAAACACTCTTGGGTTCAGAACTGTTCCCTGTCTCCGTGGTTTTCAGTGGGCGTGACTGACAGGTTAACCAATCATGGAAACCAATCATGGAAATGCACGGTCTGCTTTTGTCAAAACAAACATGGCGTCTTACGAGAAAAACAAAACAAAAACACAGAAGACAGAGGTGCAATGTGGGGTTGTGCAGAATCAACAGCAGCACAAACTCTTGTACATGTGAGGTCGTGGAAGTGAAAAATGTGGAGAGGATAACTGTCACTACCATCATTACTACAACTGCTGCTCCTATGACCATTACTCTAGTCTAATTTATGTCTCTGCGGTTGGTTCATTCTCATTGCTGTTTCTACTAAACGTGACCTGAAGAAATGGCAGAAACTCCGCTCTACAGTACGAGGTATGGTCAGAAAAGGGTCCAGAAAATCCAGAGTACTACCTTTAAAACTTTTCTACTAAAAGTTGAAAAAAAAATAAATAAATACAGGAAGTAGTGCTTTATTTCCATTTTCTCTGCATCCAAAATGCAGAGACAATTCACACACAAGAAAGGCATTTTCTGACCGTTTAAATCTACATTTAACAAAAATAAAGTTGCTGTAAACTACTTTTATTTGTCATCAAAGCAGAACTGTTGATCTAAACAGATTTTGGCCCTTGTTTACATTACGGTTCTTGGTAACATACAGTATAATGTGAAAATTCTAGGCAAGTGTGGAAAAAATGCTGTAAACTAGGAATGGCTTAAAAAATGGAAGTGTTCATCATTTATTTTCATCAATCACCAAAATGCAGTGGATGAACAAAAGCGAAATCTAAATCAAATCAATATTTGGTGTGAGCTTTGCCTTCAGAAGAGCATCAGTTCTTCTAGGTTTACTTGCAGACAGTTTGTGGAGGAACTGGGCTGGTCGCTGTTCCAAACATGAGCTAAGCACAGATCTTGTGTGGATGGAGCTTCCTCACATCCTTCTGTCTCTTCATGTTATTTACGCTCAAGAGAGTTCTGAAGGACTTTGGCTTTTACTTTTATTCACTCACTTTGCATTTTGGCAATCAATAAGAACAAACGATCATTATTTCTATTTTTGAAAGCATTTTCTGTTTACAGCATTTTTCACACCTGCTTAAAACTTTTGCACAGGACTGCACCTTTATGTATGTCACATCTACTGCCTGTGTCCAAACAAGAAGCCAAATGCTAAACTTTAAAGACAAAATTATAAAGTGTATTGTAGTTTCAGGTGCAGTTTCTTCTTTTCTAACCTCAGTAATGCAGTTGGTAATGTCAGAGTCATTAGCACTTCACATACAGAACGCACTCTCGCCTTGTTTACTTTGTGTAGTGAGTCATTATCGTACAGTTTGGTATTGCATTGCTTCACATACAAAAGTGTTTTCTCATAGCACATTCAGCCTATGAGTAATTGCTTGCTCTTTCATTCTGCCTGTTACAAGTTGACTCCAATTGAACTGTCAGTGTCTTTAATTGTGTTTGGGTATAAACATGCTCTGACAGTAAACAAAGCTCTCCTCCATTCATTCAGATGTGGGCCTATAATCGTCGGTGTAATAAACCCATTTGTCTGAGTTTCCAAATGAACATGTCATTTTGAGCTGTGGCGATGTGAAGAGGCACCTTGTACTCGTCATAACCAACAAGTAATTATAAAAGACGCCATGTTTCTGTCCCGACTCCATCTTGGATCCGTGTTCATGTAAATTAGATTAGGGCTCATTCTAAACTGCTGTCTGCAGATGACACGAGCACTGCACAAGCACTACTGTAACACCGCAATCACAAGGTCTGCAGGAATTATGTATTTGGGTGGACTGAGGGAGTGTGACGTCCCCCATAGCACTCAGCCCCAGTCAAATGCAAGGAAATATAGCAGCAAATTTGGAGCCAGGTCCATAGTAAGAATAGGAATTTATTTATGGACAAAATCACAAAATAAATCATGTAGAGCAGGTTAATACGAACATTTTAAGACCAACATGATGAGGCTAAGCTGCAGTTACAAAGAGAGGAGTCACAATTTTCCAGAGTAAGTCAATTGGAGCCAAAAGTGATGGAGCCAGAAGCACTATAGAGTCTATGCTTACAATGCAAGTGTGCAAGTGTTGAAGATACATGATGCACTTAGAGGTGTGCAACTTTGGGGAGGTGGCACATCGCCTGCATGAGAGAAAGTTAAAACCAGTCTGTCTGTGACTGTGTTATGCTGACAGCACACTCACCTGGTGTGTTCCTGTCTCCAGAGCCCGGACAGGAAGTGGCTGATCTTCGACGGGCCGGTGGACGCTGTGTGGATCGAGAACATGAACACCGTTTTGGACGACAACAAGAAACTGTGTCTGATGAGCGGAGAGATCATCCAGATGTCTCCTCAGATGAGCCTGATCTTTGAGCCCATGGACCTGGAGGTGGCCTCTCCAGCTACGGTCAGATACTCACACTGAGCATACACGAAACCCTTTATGGAACTAACAAACAGGGCACGGACACCACTGTAATAATAATGATAGTAAAGCCTTAGTCTTTTGTTCAAAGCCTCTTTATCATGTGGACAGTGGTTTTGTGCCACAGCTGCCCTGGGACTAGGTCTGTCATGAGAACACATTTTGACATGTGATATACTGGTGAAAAAGATATAGACGAGAAACGACTATTGAAACTAAAGTATGCCATAGATACAATATCCTAAAACAGGATTCGCCCAAAAATAAATCAATATCATTAAAAATATGAGCTGCAATAAATAACCAACAGAATGAAAGTAGTCCATTTGTGTCTATAATGAGCCATCGAAGTAAGCGTAAAACAATATACTAGTAGTGATTATGGCGTTCCTGCGACAGACTGACAGAGAAGTGGCTGTCTGAAATCTGATTAGTTTCTGATTTCTAGACCTTTAAAATGACTTAAATGACACACAAACTTCACTGTTATATGGGAGTAATCAGAGGGACTGTGATCAGAAAGAAATGTGATTATTTTGTTACATTTCATCTGAATGATTTTTTACCTCCAAAAATCTGTTCATAATCAGATTTTGAGTGTGCATGGAACCGACGCCAATGAAAAGTCAGAACTGATTAGAGCAGGATTTGAACTTTTAACCTTGCAGTTAAAAGATGGCCACCGTACCTCCTGAGCCACTGGCACCTTCCAGCTCACCCAAAGCTCTTTATTTTCTATAATTCATTCACTCCTCTCCACACAGGCAGAACTGAGGCTACTTTCACTCTCACCCGGGCAAAAGTCTGTCCCAAACCTGGACAAATACAGGGTGTTGTGAGAAGATGGGCATCTGGTTTAAGTGTGTGCACGCTGACATGAGTGCGTGTGTTTGTCAGGTGTCTCGCTGTGGGATGATCTACATGGAGCCTGACCAGCTCGGGTGGAGGCCCCTGATGGTGTCCTGGCTCAACACGCTGCCCCCTGCTGTCAGCGCAGAGCATAAGACCCTGATGACCAGCCTGTTCGAGCACTCCGTGCCCACCTGCCTCGAGTTCGTCCGCAAAGCCACCAGGGTACACACCCATGACCCGCTATTACAACCCACATGTACTGCACAGGGTACACACCCATGACCCGCTCTTACAACCCACATGTACTGCACAGGGTACACACCCATGACCCGCTATTACAACCCACATGTACTGCACAGGGTACACACCCATGACCCGCTATTACAACCCACATGTACTGCACAGGGTACACACCCATGACCCGCTCTTACAACCCACATGTACTGCACAGGGTACACACCCATGACCCGCTCTTACAACCCACATGTACTGCACAGGGTACACACCCATGACCCGCTATTACAACCCACATGTACTGCACAGGGTACACACCCATGACCCGCTATTACAACCCACATGTACTGCACAGGGTACACACCCATGACCCGCTATTACAACCCACATGTACTGCACAGGGTACACACCCATGACCCGCTATTACAACCCACATGTACTGCACAGGGTACACACCCATGACCCGCTCTTACAACCCACATGTACTGTACAGGGTACACGCCCATGACCCGCTCTTACAACCAACATGTACTGCACAGGGTACACACCCATGACCCGCTCTTACAACCCACATGTACTGCACAGGGTACACACATGTACTGCACAGACACACACATTTACTTTTGTTGGTGTTTGCTAATGTGTGTGTTGTATCACCATGGTAACTGATGAACATTCCACCTTACACATACATGTAGAACACCCCCACACTGCAAAAGTATCAATTCACACATGTACTGCAGAAATATACACAAAGAGGCAGTTCATGTTATTTCCACTGTAAACTTGAACTGTGTGATGATTTTTGTTGGCATTTAAATGATGTTATTATAGATAAAAGTTTATTTTCATATTTTAGGAGCTGTCTCCGACCTCAGACACAAACCTGGTGAAGTCCTTGATGAACCTGATGGACTGTAACATGGACGAGTTCCAGGACGAGACCAAGATCAAGGCCATGAAAACAGAGGAGGTCTGCAGCTGGCTGGAGGTAAAACCAGGACTAACCACGGTCTAAACCAGAACTAAACCAGGACTAAACATTAGGGCTAGGTGATAAGAAAAACATAATCCTGATTTTTCTCCATGTTGATCAATCTCTTTTTTTTTTTTTTGAAACATAGACTTTGGTCATAGAGAGCAGGGTGTCAGGATCACTACAGTTTTTTATTTTGTGTTGATAGTACTTATAATTTCAGACAAATCCACATTTAAAGTTTGGAACACACATGATGTCCATGCACTAAATGAGGTCTTACTTTTCACTCATAAACAGTGAGACAGAACCAGAGCAGAGGAAGTGAAAAGGAGAGGAGCTGCTGCTGGATTAGAGAGGGATGGGGAGCGGGGGCAGACAAAGAGAGGGTTAGCGGGCAGAAGGTTCCGCACCATCACACACACACAGGGAAGGAGACGCTCTACTTAAATCCACACAGTTTAACTAAAAGTCCAAACTCATGCAGCCTGAGGACACAAAGACATAAAGAGACGCGCTGTGGCCCTAAACAAGACTCTTCAGAACCATGCGATCTTACTGCTGTCGATTCTTATCATTGAGATCGACCAAATCAACCACAAGAACCTCATGGTGCAATATTTATTGTGATATCATGGGAAAGCTCACGATATGGTGGGGAGGCTCACGATATTACGATATTCTACAGAATAACAAGACTTGACATTCTGACCAATAAGATGCCTTCATTCCTTGAGGTCACTGCCGCCCAGCGTTAGCAACAGGTTTGATTGACAGCTAGTACGTTTTGCTGCTAAGTTCCCTTCTCGCTTTTCTGCTCCGATTGAAATAAAATGACAAAATATCTCAAACAATTACAATAGCTAATGTTACTAGAATCTTAACTAGCATAATTTAACTAGCATAAAGTAAAGTGAATTTTGTTAAATTGCCAACTCTACTGTTGTTCGCACGTAACAGAACATAGAACATAAATTAATGACTTAAACTTGCTATTTAAAGTTTGATGATAAAAGCTAAAAGTTTCCTTATTATTCTCAAGAATCACCAAAATCCAGTGGCACATTTAACAACCTCAGTCATGAGGTTGTGGCTCTTGTGGTTGCTATGATACTCACAGTCGGATTTCCAAATATGGAATGTGGCTCCAAATTAGCTCCTGTAACTGTGGCATCAGGAGCCTCATTTGAGTGGCGCTGACGCTGTGGTGACGTCACACTCACTTAGTCCACTCATATATACAGTCTATGGCAACAACTATCTCTCATCTAACCCCGCCCCTTCTCGTCAGACTCCGCCTCTTCTAACCCCACCTCCTCCCCTCTAACCCCTCCTCTCTGTGTTTCAGGGCATCTTTGTGTTCAGCCTGGTGTGGTCGCTCGGTGCCAGCTGTGATGAGTCCAGTCGGCACAAGTTTGACCTTGTTTTAAGGGAGCTTCTGATCGGACCTCTGTCTGCTCAGACCAAGACCAAATATCGACTTTTAACTGCCACCGAGGCCTGCAAAGCTCTGACTGTGCCTCTGCCTAAAGAGGGCACCGTGTACCAGTACTGCTTCATCAAAGAGGTACTTTCACTCACTGTATACGTGAACAGAGCTCCAAGTGCACTCAACAACCAAATCCAAAACCCAAAAATTCAGATCACTCCTGTTCCTGTCTGCAGCTGGTCAAATGTCAAAGAGCCGAATAGGTGCAAAGGGGAGCTGCAAAGCGTTCGGTGGTGTCTAGTCATTTAGCATTGCCACTAAAACTTGCTGCTAATAAATTGACATCATAGCCATAATCACACTTATAGTAGAAACAGATAAGCGGCGTCTCATTTACACTGATTATTTGGTTTTCAGACATTCTACAAACTGCATTTCTCAGAAGTTATTTCCTCTCCAGCGCACAAAAACACTGTGAAGCTTGGCTAAGTTTTGCTTTTACTTTAACGTAACGGTTTAAAGCAATGAAACGGCATGTGCTCGTATGCAGTGGCGAGGCTGGAGTCTGTCACCGCTGATCTCAAACGAGTCACTAAAAGGTGATTTGGTTTTGGCACGCTGGTAAACGTAGCGTCTAATTGATGCTTTACAATGACATTATGCTGTGGGTGTTCTAAATGTATGCGAATGGCGGGATGTTTGTCAGTTACCATGGTGACACATTGCACACATTAGCAGACACTGGCTTATAAGTTTTTTTTTTATTTAGACAAAAAAATGGATTTAAACAGCACATTTCAGGAGCCTGTGATGAGTCCGAGCGTTCACGGTCCTCTTTAAGAGTTTGATTTTAAAAAAAAAGTTGACGAGAGCGACTAACTGAAAAACTGTTGGCTAATTAGCTGGTCTTGTTGTATTGTTTAACAGCTCAAAACAGCTCACCTGTTGTAGTTCTAGACATTTATGCTTGGATTGTGTGAAACATCAGATTGAAGTTTGAAAACACCCCAGACAGAACATGCCTACAGTTAGCATCACACCTCTAGGGAATGTTGATGATCTTAGCTGCAAAGTATCAATAGCAGTTTCACTAGCAAGGACCACGCCAACAACAACATTGTGCGAAGAAGAGTTTATTATTGGGTGACGAGGCGGGACGGAGATGGCTAGGTTGAGACTCAGGGTGGAGGTTCCGTCTCAATCTTCACTTGGAGCAGCCGGAGCGGGACCCCCCTCGTAGGCATCTTATGTCTGGAAGACGAACGACATAGAGGTTGGGAGGGTGGGGTCGTGTTAGCCGACACAAAACAGGGATGAAGTGATAGGCTGCTACAAATAGGCTTCTGGGAAACTGAGGTTTGTTCAAAGTGAGCTGTGATTCGCTGGGGAGGAGCAGAGGGCGGATGAGACGTGGTCCTGCTCCAGAACCTAAGCTAATCATATTATCTACATGTTTTACAAAAATTAGGTCTCATACCTTCATAAGCAGATTGTTTAGCCTCTAACACCTGAAAACTACCCCCGTGTCCCCAGGGTGCGGGCCGGTGGCAGCTGTGGACAGAGGAGCTGAAAAGTGCCCCTTCCATCAGTCAAGACAGCAAGTTCAATGAGATCATCGTCCCCACAGAGAACACAGTGCGCTACATGGCTCTAATGGAGCTGCTCCTCACTCACCACAAACCCACCATCTTCATCGGGCCCACTGGCACCGGCAAGAGCGTCTACATCACTGTGAGTCTGAACAGAGGGCTACACCAGGGCTAAACAAGAACTAAACTGGGTCTTAAACAGTGAACCAGATCTAAATGAGAGTAAGGTAGCAGCAGCATCCCAGAGGCTCTTCAGGACCAACCTCCTTGATTAAACAGACCAATTCGATATGATACTATATTCTAAGAGTCTGTGTGTGTGTGTGTGTGTGTGTGTGTAGGACTTCCTGTTGAATAAAGTGCAGAAGGAGGTGTACAGTCCGCTCTTCATAAACTTCTCGGCTCAGACCACAGCGGCTCAGACTCAGAACATCATCATGTCAAAGCTGGACAAACGTCGCAAAGGACTGTTCGGGCCCCCACCTGGCAGAAAGATGGTACTGCACCAGAGTCCATGCTTAAATAAACCTGCATACAGCAGTCTGATGTGGTGGAGTTTAACATATCACAATATATTTCTATGTAATGGAGTCGTACCTGATTTTTACTGTCCTAAAATGTGAAAAACAGAGCTAGTTCATTTTAAACAGTATGCAGTCGTCCAAAGTTATTCCTCACCTACATTCCAAACATCCTAATTATTCACTACAATGAGTTTACAAAGCACTTTTCACAACTCTCAAAGCCAAATTTTATTTAATGACATGAGAAAATCGGCTACAGCCCCTTTAAGACATATGTGGTCTGCAGTTAATATTGATTTAGTGTTGTGTAGCTTTACCTCACCTGTGTTATGTTTTCCAGGTGGTGTTTGTGGATGATGTGAACATGCCGGCCAGAGAAGTGTATGGAGCCCAGCCTCCAGTGGAACTGCTCAGGCAGTGGTTAGATCACTGGAACTGGTACGACCTCAAGGACTGCTCCAAGATCCAGCTGGTGGACATCCAGATCATCTGTGCCATGGGGCCGCCAGGTAAGAGAGGGTCCAACCAGGAGAGGAGACGCTTCACATGGTTTTACACAGGAGGAAAAAGAGTTTAAATAGGTCAACCATGGACAGAGGAAAAACACAAAAGCAAGTGTCATTTAGTTCCAACCGTAGACTGTCTAAAGATGTGGACAAAGTGAGTGTTACGACACCCACAGCCTTCAGCTCCAGCCAAATGAAACTCATTGAGGCTAGCAGTTATAGTGGCTAATCTGCAACCAGTGACCATATGTAGAAATCCAAGCATGAAACCAAAGAGTCAGTCTGGAGCGAGGCTGTTGGAGGTAACATTAATGGGACCGATTTTGGGGAAAGTGGACACTGGATTGGTCTGTTATTACTGTATATGTCTTAATTTAGGACTAAGACATGGTGAAATAAGAACCCCAGGATCATGGAAAGCGGGTTAATATGAACCAAAATGACCAAAATGACGAGTCTGACAGCAGAGGCCACGGTTTTTCAAGCTTTCTTTATACATACAGTGTGTGGTTCTAACGCTGAGAATGATCCACGCTCTGATGGAATGTCTCTGCTGTCTTTCAGGAGGAGGTCGTAACCCGGTGACCCCTCGGTTCCTGCGTCACTTCAACACTGTGACCATCAATGACTTTGACGACAAAACCATGTACACCATCTTCTCCAGGATCATTGACTGGCACTTCTCCATACGGTAGTGTTGGTCATTATACAGACACTCTGTCACTGTGACCATCAGCTCATGTGAAAAGATAGTGTCATTATTATACACTTATTCTTACTTTGCACTGACATCATGCTAGGGGTGTCCTACATGTATTTCTGTGGCAGAATGTTCAGCAGTTACGATGGTAACGCAATGCATTCATTAGCAAATGCAGTCGTAGTTTTTAGATAGTCTGAAAACTCAAGAAAAAAATACAAAATGGATTTAAACAGCGCATTTTGAGGAGCCTGTGAGCAATACGAGGGTTCATGGTCCTGTTTAGGAGTTTGATTTTCAACAAAAAAGTGACTAACTGAAAAACTGTTGGCTAGATCAGTTCTTTATGGTCAGATTGTGTTAAAATAAAGCTCAGATTAAAGTCTATGTTGCCTAACAGCTTCAGACAGAGCGTCTGACAGAGTCTATAGTTAGCATCACAGCTCCCGAGAGTATTGACGACATTAGCTATAACGTATCAGTATGTCATTGTAATGATGGGCTCAGAGGTAAAGCTGCTATGTGGTGAAATACATAACCTTGCTCTCCTTATTCCTTTAGGTTCTCTTTCCCCAAAGAGTTCTCTGCTCTCACATCAGACCTGGTCCACAGCACCATGTCTGTTTACAAGGAGGCCACTAAGAACCTGCTCCCGACTCCAGCCAAATCCCACTACCTGTTCAACCTGAGGGACATGTCCAGAGTGGTGCAGGGCATCTGTCTGTCCAGGCCGGAGAGTGCCAGTGAGCCAGCGGTCATCAAACGCCTCTGGGTGCACGAGGTGAGGACAGTATGGGACAGTACGCCTATAATAGGTGTCCCTCTCTCAGATGGGGACGTATTAAACAAAAAGAAGTGCCCTGTTCATCAATACCATTCATTATTTAAACTACACAGCTACTGTATGTGTGTGGATGCGTAAATGAAACTATTTTCTGATCTGTATGTTATAATGTTGTTTCCTCATTAAAAACATACTTGGTACTCCACTGTGTTTTAAACACCATACACCTTCACTAGAATCATTTGGATAATATCAGTCCTGGAATTGCCCATCTCCACTAAACAAGAGCTAAAAGTTCATTGTTAACTTGAAAACTACTGCTTCATGAGCTTTGGAGATGTAGCCTAATAATATAGGATTACTCAAAATGTGTAAATTAAACAAAATACGACTCCAGGTATGTTTTTAGGAGGTAACAACATTCTAACATGATGAGTCAACAAAAACGACTCCGTTTTGCATAATATATGACCTTTAAATTACTACGTGAACAGTGAGATGACACATTATAAAGCCTGTCTCCTCTTTTGTTCCAGGTGTTGCGAGTTTACTACGACCGTCTGGTCCATGACTCAGATCGCTGCGTGGATCGTGTCTCATTTACAGGAGGTGTTTAAGTCTCACCTGAAGGACGACTTCCATCGACTGTTCCAGCATTTGGACCAGGACCAGGACGGCACTGTGACCGAGGACGACCTGCGCAGCCTCATGTTCTGCGACTTCCACGACCCCAAAGGAGACGACAAAACCTACCGCGAGGTCTTCAACTTGGATCAGCTACGGCAGGTGGTGGAAGGGCATCTGGAAGAATACAACAACATCAGCAAGGCCCGCATGAACCTGGTGCTGTTCCGCTTCGCCATAGAACACGTGTGCCGGATATCGCGCATCCTCAAGCAGCCCAGCGGACACGCCTTGCTCGTGGGCGTGGGCGGCAGCGGGCGACAGTCCCTCACACGGTTGGCTGCGTACATGGCAGAGGCAGAGCTCTTCCAGGTGCACTAGTTTGATCATTACAGACATCTAAGACATTAGAGGAGAATAACTTCTGCAGATTAACTAGAGACATTTGACCTGTCCCCATCTGAGTCTTAACACAGGGTCTCCAACCTTTTTCTCCAGTGAGCTACCTCTATAAAACGAAAATGTCAGAGAGCTACTTATTCCAGCAGTCGTGAAGAATCTGAGAAGAATCTGTAAAGCCATAGGAAGCCTTAAAGGGGGAACAGTTAGATTTTTATAAAATATATACCATTATCTATTTATCGTGCACCAAGTTAAGTATCAAAATTATACATTTACTTTGGTAATTTTCCAAATCTTCCTTATTCTGCATATGCACAATAAACAGAGTTCAGAAATCCCATTGTGAGCTACTTGGGAAGGAGTGGAGAGCTACTGTTTGGAGACCCCTGTTACCCCACTACAGGGACACAGGAGGATGGGAGGGTATCTGACACACAAAAACATTTTGATGTCTGCTGAAAGTCTTTTTTTGGCATGTGCCAGGTGGAGATCTCAAAGACGTATGGTACGACGGAGTGGAGAGACGACCTGAAGAACATCATGAGGAAGTCGACTCAAGGAGAGGCGCACGGCGTCTTCCTCTTCACCGACACACAAATCAAAAAGGAGTCTTTCCTGGAGGACATCGGGAACCTGCTCAACACTGGAGAGGTGAAGCTCCACTGTCAGAGCCATGTTAAAACACAGTCATGAGCTTCTTATTCTTAGATACTTAGATCTTAGATGCAACTGATGTCATCAACATTCCCTGGGGGTGTGATGCTAACTTTAAGCACTGCTCTATATGAAGCTTGTTAGACTTTAATCTGAGCTTTATTTGAACACAATCTCACCACAAAGAACTGACTTAGTTGCAACTAATTCGTTGGTAATAATAAAATTGTGAAACAAATGAAGGAAAATTGTTCTGCGCTCGGCCCATTCATGACTAAAATGTGAGCCTTTATAGTCACATTTTTTTGTGTTTTTGTTATTTTTAAGCAGCTTTTCTGTATTTTACCTCAACAAAAGACAATGTATGCCTCTCTTTACTGTACACGCATCCCGAATTTTGAACTTCCGGTTATCGCGCAATGTATGCCGGGAAGGGTCCTCCGAAAAAGAGAGCATCAAACCGCCATGTTTGATTTCCCAGTTTAACGCGCCTACTGTCAGCCAATCTTTTCAAGCCTTTTGAACCATATTGCTTTTGTTTCTGGTTCTGATATTGTCATATTTTAGATTCGGACATCATAATTGTGTGGTTGTTGGATGTCCCAACAGCAGAAAACGGCTCGAGAAATGGGATTTGGAAGTTTGTTAACTCCGTGACTGCAAAAGGGAATCAGATCTATGTGACTGCAAACCCGAGCAACATTCGTGGCGAAGAACAAACATTCGTGATCGTCACTGAAGTTTGAAACTTGAAAATTACCGGCGGAAAAGCCAAACTTGTTGCTCGGGTATTTGCTGTCTCGAAGATAGGCATAGAACCAAATGGGCAGGAACTGTTTGCTAGAGCAAGAGTCGAAAATTCATAACCAAGGTTGAGTGAGGGATCAGGATTTTGCTTTGTTGGCGCTCTGCATACAAAATGTTCATTGCAGACTCAGGATGATTTCTTAGGCAGCCAAAGGTTACCCTTTTCGTCCTTCCTCTGTATCAATGCTGCCCGTTGCCTTCGCTTTTCGCTATTTTTCTATTCTGTTGGAAAGGGAAACAGTTTGAACGGAGGTTTGCAGTCACACAGATCTGATTCCCTTTTGCAGTCATATAGTTAGCAAACTTCTGAAGCCCATTTCTCGAGCCGTTTTCCGCTGTTGGGACGTCCAACAACCGCACAATTATGATGTCTGAATCCCATAACTAAAATTTGACAACATCAGAACCAGAAACAAAAGCGATATGGTTCAAAAGGCTTGAAAGGATTGGCTGACAGTAGGCGCGTTCCACTGGGAAATCAAACATGGCGGTTTGATGCTCACTTTTTCGGAGGACCCATACATTGCGGGATGACCGGAAGTTCGAAATTCGGTGCATGTATTGGCAGGGATCAGATTGATCAAAAATAGGGACACCTGGGACATTTCTTGTATAAAACTGGGACAAATCTATGGTTTTGACAAATCTGCAGGGACAGGGGACACAGGGCTCAAAACTTGGACTGTCCCGGGTAAATAGGGACGTCTCATCACCCTATACAAGAGATGAGATGATATGTGCTCTTTCGGCTTACAGCAGAATGCGAAACGAAACGAAACGAAATCTGCAGAATGCGCAATCTGCAAACTGCGAAATCTGCAGAATGCGAAATCTGCAAACTGCGAAATCTGCAAACTGCGAAATCTGCAGAATGCGCAATCTGCAAACTGCGAAATCTGCAGAATGCAAAATGGTGTGTTTATGTTTCACCCGAAAGTACATTACACCATCTGACTTGCGCGAAGATAGATTTAGTTTAGTAGTGGTGGCGAATCATGGACTTTTTGCAAGTGCAATATGCTGTTCAAAGGACCTAAACGGGTCAGTCTCCGTGAAGAGGACATGACATGACAAGGTTAAAATGACCTTTTTCTGTTGTTGTAAACACCGTTTTCTAATAGGCGGCATTAGCTAATAACTGGAATGCTAGCCAGCACTGCCGTATGGATAGCTTTACTCGTAGGCAAGCTCATCGTCAAGGCACACACTGCTCCAGGGACTGTAACCAATACATACTCTGTTATTAACTGTAAGTAGCTTTGGATAAAAAGTGTCAGCTAAGTGTAATGTATAATGTAATGTAAACAGGGGTTATTCTAGGCTTCCCTTATCCCAGGCTATTGTTTTCATAGTCATATTTGCCATGCCTAAAAGATACCGCTCCATTATTGCAGTGGAATAAATAATGAACAAATCCAGGTCTTTACTGATGATTTATATTAGGCTTTTAAATTGTACATAGTTACAGTTAATGGGTGCGTGTGTGTGTGTGCGTGTGTGTGTGTGTGTGTGTGCGTGTGTTAGCTGACACTTTTTATCCAAAGCTACTTACAGTTAATAACAGAGTATGTATTGGTTACAGTCCCTGGAGCAGTGTGTGCCTTGACGATGAGCTTGCCTACAAGTAAAGCTATCCATACGGCAGTGCTGGCTAGCATTCCAGTTATTAGCTAATGCCGCCTATTAGAAAACGGTGTTTACAACAACAGAAAAAGGTAATTTTAACCTTACCTCAAAAATAGTTCCAATTTTTTGGGGTGTCATGTCCTCTTCACGGAGACTGACCCGTTTAGGTCCTTTGAACAGCATATTGCACTTGCAAAAAGTCCATGATTCGCCACCACTACTAAACTAAATCTATCTTCGCGCAAGTCAGATGGTGTAATGTACTTTCGGGTGAAACATAAACACACCATTTCGCAGTCTGCAGATTTCGCATTCTGCAGATTTCGCATTCTGCAGATTTCGCAGTTTGCAGATTTCGCATTCTGCAGATTTCGTTTCGTTTCGCATTCTGCTGTAAGCCTGCTCTTTCAAAAAACATTTAAGTCATGTGCTAGCTAGCATTAGCCACAGTTTTTCACTTAGTCACTCTCAGCTTTTTGTTGAAGCTCAAACTCTTTAACAAACAGGACCCTGAACGCTCATCTTGATCATAGGCCCCTGAAAATGTGCTGTTTAATTCCTTTTATTGTATTATTTCTTCAGTTTTCATACTATCTTACAACTTTTTTGACAGTGTTTGCTAATGCCTGCATTGTGTCTCTATAGTCACTGCTCAAAATTCTACCATAGAGATTGATGTAGAAGACCCCCAGCGTGATGTCATTGCAGTATCAGTATGATTATCATGTGACTGTTGCGGTGCAGGTGCCGAACCTGTTTGCGGTGGATGAGAAGCAGGAGATCTGTGAGCGCATGCGAGTGTTGGACAGACAGAGAGACAGAGACAAGCAGACGGACGGCAGCCCTCTGTCCCTCTTCAACATGTTTTTGGAGCGATGCAAAACACAGCTCCATGTGGTGTTAGCCATGAGCCCCATCGGAGACGCCTTCAGGGACCGACTACGCAGGTTCCCCGCACTCATCAACTGCTGCACCATCGACTGGTTCCAGGTACGCCAGGACTGTGTTATACAAGTACTACTGACTACTACTACTACTACTACTACTACTACTACTACTACTACTACTAATAATAATAATAATAATAATAATAATAATACTAATACTAGTAATACTACTAATACTACTAATACTACTGCTAATACTACTGACCCCCCAGCCACTCCCGCTCCTAAATGGGGTGACAGGTGTTCAGGTGGTGGAGCATTTGTCCACTCATCCACAGGCTGGTGGTTCAAATCCCACTCAATATAAAACCTCATTGGTTGAGCTGTCAGATCTACTGACCCACAGGTTAGCGGTGCGATTCCAGCTCCCACATATGAATGCTGTCTTTGCGTCCTTGGTCAAGACACTTGACCCCCTCGCCCCGATGTCTGCATACATTGGTGTGTGTGAAGGGGTGGGTGGTTCCTTGATGTAAAGTGCCTTAAATTGGAAAAGCACTCTATAAAATGTGACCATTTACCATTTTAACCATTTAAGTGTTTCTAAACTGCACTTCAATCAATCAGTCAGCCAAACTTTATTCTAAAATCCACATAGAACAGAAGACAAACAAGTCCATAAGCAGTTCCTCCAGTAACTCCAGAGTTGCTATGTATATTTATTTATAATATATTTGCTTGTTTACAGTACTGCCTCTGAATGTCATCATCCCTGAGATTACTCCTCCTCATGTGGCCCAGATATCTGACCTTATGCACTACAGACCAGGGACATGCACAGGAATTTTGAGGGGCAGTTGCTCTAACATGAAGAAGGGGCACCGCACCGCCCGCCAATCTTGAATGAACTGTGATAAAACGTATAAACCTTATTTCCCTGCACACAGTGCCCAGGGGTCGAATTATATGTTGAACACGTCTTCCTCACTCATGGCCCGAAAACCTTCCCATAAAGCACTGCGGCCAAGTATATATCTAGTGTGCCGCACACAGCACCTCCTCTTGTACGGCGCGCGCTGCATCTCCTCTTGTACGGCGTGGACACCGCGCGTGGACTGTGTCTTGTCGCGTACGCTGCGTGGACCGCGCTTCCTCCTGTGCACCTCTAAACCAGAACTAACACCAGGACAAAGACAGGTCTAAAGCAGGTCTAATCAGGTGTAAACCGGATCTAAAACCAGGACAAAGACAGGTCTAAAGCAGGTCTAAATTTAGGTGTAAACCAGAACTAACATCAGGACAAAGACAGGTCTAAAGCAGGTCTAATCAGGTGTAAACCGGATCTAAAACCAGGACAAAGACAGGTCTAAAGCAGGTCTCAATCAGGTGTAAACCGGATCTAAAACCAGGACAAAGACAGGTCTAAAGCAGGTCTCAATCAGGTGTAAACCGGATCTAAAACCAGGACAAAGACAGGTCTAAAGCAGGTCTAATCAGGTGTAAACCGGATCTAAAACCAGGACAAAGACAGGTCTAAAGCAGGTCAAAATCAGGACTAAAACCAGGTCTAAAACCAAACAAGTATTTGCAGGAGGTGGTTGCTACATTCATGTAGTTTTAAAAAGCACGACAATATCAAGTAATCAGATTACATTACTCACTTAAGTAATTTAATGGATTACGTTACAAACTACATTTTGGGGTCTGTAATCTGTAATCTGTGGGGAATACAGTTTAAAGTAACCTTCACTGTCAACAGAATTATCTAATGTGTCACAATGAAACGGAATTCAAAACTTCTGAAACGGAAAATCATTGGCCCTAAATATGGTGCACAAGTTGAATTGAGACGTTTGAATCGGCCACATGTAAATTGTTGGATCCTGCAAGTTATTTTCGGTTTATTTGCTGGGCTGATGTAGTCAGACCAGAACCCTCCGTCCATCTGCTCCTGGTCCGACTCTTCCATCAAATTTTAGAACCTTTGTGGCCCTCGAGCCAAAAAGTTTGCCCACCCCGTGTTAGAAGTTGAAAAAACTGAACTTTTGGCGTCAGCCGCGCCGCAGACCGGGGATCGGAGCTTTCCACGGGACCGTGGGTCTTTGGGGGACCGTGGTTCTCCCCGCGGGGCTTGTGGGTAATCTCTTTTTAATTTTCGCGCGCAGGCTCAGGTGCTGGTCGCGTGCAGCTCTGTGGCTCTGTAAACAGAACTGAGCCCCTCCCTCCAGACTCACACTGTGCCCTAATGTAAGTGAATGAGGCACTATTTTATTTTCAATTTCAAATCTAGGCATAGGCATTTTCATACATGAAAACCTGTATGCTTCAACCGAAAAAAATAAAATAAAATATATATATATATATTAGGGTGCATCAGTTGCCCCCTTTTTTTTAAAAATCGAGAACTTGCAAACGGCCCTAATGTTTTAGAGTTCCATTCAACTAGAAAAAATTCCTGGTAAATTTTTTTGTAATTCGAATGTCATCTACCGGGTCCACATCCCTTGTAAAGTTCTGGAAATTTCTAAAAAAATCGTTAAAAATGAGAGATCAACAGAAATGACAAACAAGGTCAAAAATGTTTAATTCCAAGCATATATTGGTATATCAAAGATATTAAGAACATTTAGAAAGGAAATACTATACTTTTGTGTAAGCTGCCTGTTGAGCTGGTGTCATTTTGATGCGAGTAGCGAGAGAAACCAAACGGGGTGAGCGAAGAATATCGTGAGGTATGAAGGTTGACGTACCCGAACGCACAGTCCGACGATGACGTCGATCTGAACGGGCTCCTGCAGTATCTGGGACCGGGTTGTCCTCTTCTTCAGTATCCTCACTGCTGTTGGCAATCTCTGCCCGCAAGTACGTGGATCGCAGTTCTTCCGTGACTTTTTGCTTTCTATCCATTTCCTGCTGTTTTCGTGCTTCTCTCCGAGCAATCTGATCAGCCAAAACCTTATCACGAGAACCAAAAGAAGCTTTTCTGTCTGTTTGCATGGAAATCAAGAACGCAAGGTCTTCTGGATTTTTAATAGTATTTTGTGCGTCCCGCGACCATAGGGGGAACGTTTTCTTTAACTCAACTTCAGCGTCTCGCAATTTAGTTTCAACCGCCTGTGATGAACGCCTTTCCATGGGAATTTCACGCAGTTTCGCGTTCCGGTCAGCAAGCTGGATTATAGGCCTATACTGTCTTATACATTGGGACATTGGCCAAACTTTGACCTCGATGTGGACCCGGTAGATCAACTCGGAATTTCATAATTTTTTTTCTAAATTTTTTTCTCAGCGAATGGAACACGAAAAGTATAGGGCCGTTGTAAAGTTCTGATATCGGGGCAACTGATGCACCCTAATATATATATTTTTCCCCTCGGAAGGGCAACGTCAGTCGAGGAGGCCAGACGGGCAGTTGCCAGGGCAACCAAAGCAACCCCCCTCTGCATGTCCCTGCTACAGACAGCTTCCACCAGACAAGTAAAAAGCAGAAAACACCATTTTAGCTCAGATCCTCACCATCAGAACTCGTTTTAGAGTTAAACTTGTTATCATATTCCTCCCTTTAGTCTGAGCACGCTCTCAGCAGCGGGGACATGATGACCAGGTCATCTGCAGTAGATCTCCCATCGTGCAGCCTGTATTACACAGTGTTAGTCTCTGGGATAGATCGTAGATAGATGTACAAATTGAAAATCAGAGGTGACAGGACCCCACCCTGTCTCACCCCGTTTGTCACAGAAAAAAGGAAGGAAAAGAAGTGACAGTTCCCCATGGGCCCCATCTGACTTGTAGAGTTCGGGCTAAATACAGTGGAATACCTCGTAACTTTTCAAACTTTTTTTTTGTAGTGACACTTCTAGTTTAGAGGGAATCCCATTCTTTTTAATGGGGACTTTGAGAAAAGTTTGCTGCTTAAATATGACACGAGTAGTTAATTTGTTTAAAATGTTCAATGGACCAAAAAGTCACACTGCAGCTATTTTCTGGAGGCTCCATATACAACTTTACTGTTGAGACCAACAGGCAAAATAATACAACCCGAATGACCAGGGCGGTGCCCACAGCAATGTCTGAAATACAGTAAATATCACTTTATTGTTCAGTACATGACAGATGGAACAATCGTAGTCAGTATTTATCGTAGTACTTTTTCTTTACACTGGTGGGGAACTTTGTGTTATTTTGTGTTTTATGGTGAGATTTGAGCTGTGGAGGACTGAAAAAATAACCTCTATGGCTCATTATAGATAAAAACAGATCAAAGTAACGTAATGTTTATTAATGTTTCATTCTGCTTTTTATGTATGTATGGTGTTTAGATGTGTATGTTTTTACCACATGTGTGCAGTTGGAATCAGTTTTATGGACAAAGTGTCATAAATTAGTTTTAATCATTCATCGATGTTACTTGTACCATTGGTGGTCCATGAGCTCCTTCAAGTGGGACTTCTTCAGTTTGTACGTTTGCCTCATTTACAGCTCATTTGACCCACTTTCTCATCCTCATTTGGATCATTTTTGTGCACTACAGTGGGAGTGCTGTAGTCCACTTTAAGACCTGGTTTAGTTTGAGATTAGACCAAATGTGTGATCTGTATTTAGTCTATATTTACCAGCAATACATATACAAGTTTTGTCTATTTCACCCTCCTGTGCTCCTCCCAGAGCTGGCCGGAGGACGCTCTGCAGGCGGTGGCCCGTCGGTTCCTGGAGGATGTGGAGATGTCAGATGAGACCAGAGAGGGCTGTATCGACATGTGCAAGAGCTTCCACACCTCCACCATTCAGCTGTCCGAACGCTTCCACGCCGAGCTACAGCGATACAACTACGTCACTCCCACCTCCTACCTGGAGCTTATCTCCACCTTCAAGACCCTGCTCCAGACCAAACGAGCGTGAGTGCAGTTACACTAAAGCAGGACTAAAGCAGGACTGTACAAGGATTAAACCAGGATTAAACCAGGACCAAACAGGACTAGATCAGAACTAAACCGGGACTAAACCAGCACTGAACAAGGATGATACCATGACTAATCCTCAGGAAACCAAAGAAGAACCAGTTAGTCTGGTTACTCTTGGATCTAGTTCTGGTTCAGTCCTGTTTTAAACCTGGTCCAGTCCTTTTTTAGTCCCGATTTAGTCCTATGTTCAGTCCGATGTTCAGTCCTGATTCATTTCTGGTTCCGTCCTGGTTCAGTCCTGATTCAGTCTTGGTTTAGTCCTGGTTTAGTCCTGGTTCACTCCTGGTTTAGTTCTGGTTTAGTCCTGGTCATAGTTCTGGTTTAGTCCTGCTTCAGTGCTGTGTTCAGTCCTGGTTTAGTCCTGGTCCACTCCTGGTTTAGTGCTGTGTTCAGTCCTGGTCCAGTCCTGGTTCAGCCCTGGTTCAGTGCTGTGTTCAGCCCTGGTTCAGTCCTGGTTTAGTCCTGATTCAGCCCTGGTTCAGTGCTGTGTTCAGGCCTGGTTCAGTCCTGGTTTAGTCCTGGTTTCGTCCTTGTCCAGTTCTGGTTCATGCTGTGTTTCTGCCCCTCTCTGCAGTGATGTGATGACGTTGAAGCGGCGTTATGAAGTGGGTCTGGAGAAGCTGGATTCTGCAGCGTCTCAGGTGGCTTCCATGCAGGTGGAGCTGGAGGCGCTGCAGCCTCAGCTCCGTGTGGCCGGTAAAGAAGTGGACGAGATGATGGTGGTGATTGAGCATGAATCTGTGGACGTGGCAGAGACTGAGAAGGTGGTGAAGGCGGATGAAGCCATTGCAAACGAGCAGGCCATGGCGGCTAAAGCTATCAAAGACGAGTGCGACGCCGAACTGGCAGAGGCAATGCCCATCCTGGAGTCTGCTCTGGCGGCACTCAACACTCTCACCACACAGGTACATGTAGGAAAAACAACTTGTATATAACAACTAAATTAAATCTTATTAAAGCCACAGAGGAAGTAGGGTGGGGTAGATATGCAAAGTCATGGTACGTTTAATAACTATTTGGTTATAAATTGCATTATTTATGCTGTTTGTTTCTGTGTTTTGTTTTATGTCTCAGGGACTGCAGATGGAAATTAGTTCAGAGAGATATATTGATTAATGCCCCCTGCAAAATCAACTCAATAAAGTAAACATGCAGAGACTGTATAAAGAAGTGGACTGCAGTTATGGGGCAAATTTGTAGCCAGTTTTCATTCCATATTTGGAATTCTGACCTCTGTTATAGCAACTTGCTGTTAACACTAGTGTGACTGACCTCTGGGTAAGAAGGCGCCTGATTTGTCTGTTATTATTAATCATATCTTGATTTACAGACACAATAGCAAAATAAAAATACAAGGATCATGTAGAGCAGAAACATTTTAAAGGGAGAGTTCAGGATTTTTGACATGAATCTGTATGTCCGCGTCAGCAGTGTTGTGCATCAACACTGACTTACCTCTCGACTGTCCGGTGAGCCGAGTTCTTCTCCGGTTTCAGTGTTCGGCAAGTTGGCTAAAGTCATGAAAATAAAGCGTTTTTCTTCTCAAAACAATGTGTTCAAAAGAGTGATACATTTGCCTCACAAAACCTGAACGCAAAAAAGTCAGAGCTCATAATCTCTTGGTACTATTTTCTCTCTGCTCATATCACTGCGCGCTGCTGCCAGGTGAAGCTGCGCCTGTTTCACTGTGTTTCCTGCTCGGAAAATTCATGACAACATGTGTGACTACGACACCGATGATGAATACATGGCCTTTAGCACAGAGCCAAGGGGAGATCTTTGTGAACCTGAATATCCTGACACCCAAATTCACCAGATGGAGTGAGAACGGGCAGAGAGAGAGAGGAGGGACAGAGTGGGACAAGCTGAAGCTGTTTTTTTGTTGTTCCAGGCTGGATAATCAAGTCCGCACCATTTTTATATATATTCTTCTGTAGCTTATACAAGCTTATATACTTATGGCTGTAGCTCTCACATTAGCTCTCTGGCGTTGTGGCATCATCAGTCTGAGCGTAAACTCTGTTGAACTACTGAAAAAAGTGTTGGATTCGTGCGCAGCGTCACCTGGAGGCATAGACTGGTGGCAGCGCACAGTGATATGACCGGAGAGAAAATAGTACCAAGTAACTTTTTTTTGCAAATGTATCACTCTTTTGAACACATTGTTTTGAGAAGAAAAACACTTTATTTTCATGACTCCAGCCAACTTGCTGGACACTTTCATCAGCACCAAAACTGGGGAAGAACTCAGCTCACCGGACGCTGTCAGGAGGTAAGTCAGTGTTGATGTTGCACTGCTGACGGGGACGTACAGATTCATGTCAGAAATACTGAACTATCCCTTTAAGGTCAGAGTGTCGAATCTGACAGCAGCAGTTACAAAGAGGGGGACGATGTTTTTTTAATACAAAGTGAACTGGAACCAGAGATAATGGAGCTGATTCTCACCCATGCTCACTTGCTGTTTGGAACACGGCGGTAGCTAGCGGGATCGATAGTCCATTTACTCTGCGGGTACATGTTTATATGTGAAGGGGGCGGGGCCACACTGAGGGGAGATTAAACTCTGGCTCCAGTTCATAATGAGTTCTATCTCCTCTGTAGGACATCACAGTGGTGAAGTCCATGAAGAGCCCTCCCACTGCAGTGAAGCTGGTGATGGAGGCCATCTGTATCCTGAAGGGGATCAAACCGGACCGGATCCCAGACCCCAGCTCTGGGAAGATGGTGACAGACTTCTGGGGTCCTGCTAAAAAGCTGCTGGGAGACCTCAGGTTCCTCCAGAGTCTGCACGAATACGACAAAGACAACATCCCCCCACAATACATGGCTGTCATTAGAAACAAGTACATCACCAACCCAGACTTTGTCCCAGAGAAGATCCGAACAGCCTCCACCGCAGCAGAGGGCATGTGCAAGTGGGTCTGCGCCATGGACAAGTACGACAAGTGAGTGCCCCCTACAGAACGCTGCCTGGACTTACAGAATGGTCAACTCAACATGCTTTTTAATGTATTTTTTTATTCTGAGGTTGGGCATATGAAACATTCGATTTATCTCAAATCGATTTGATTGGTTCAGTAAATTTACTGATGATTAATGAACATTATAGTTCTAAACAAGTAAAGAAATTGCTGTCACTAAATAAGTTTGTTAAATATACAAAAAATACTAGTGGCGATATATCGATACAGCAGCACAATATTGAGACTATATCATCAATCGACATTTTGGACCCATATCTGGTTCCATATTCTCCCCAATCACCCCAATTCCTGCAGATTAGCCAATCAGAGAAACTCATGGTATGTTTGCATCAGAAACATGGTGGATTAGACGTGAAAAAGAACAAAAGACTGAGAAACAGTGCGGTTTTTTGTAGAATCAACAAAAGCACTTACGTAACTATTTGGGATACATTAAAACATTTAAACTTGAACTGAATTTAGACTGACCTTTTTTCTTGTATCTAAGGCTAAGTGCTGATAACAGTTTGTGGTTTTGCAGAGTGGCAAAGGTGGTAGCCCCTAAGAAGGAGAAGCTGGCTCAGGCTGAAGGAGAGCTGAGCGTGGCCATGGAGGGTCTGCAGAAGAAACAAGCTGCACTGAAGGAAGTACAGGACAAACTGGACAAACTGCAGCGCACCCTGGAGGCCAACAAGAACAAGAAGGCAGATCTCGAGAACCAGGTATTGAGGGATAACGAATTACCCATTCGGCCTAGAGAGGATAACTTTGATAACCATTAAGAGGGCTATTAGGGCACTGTGGAGGTGAAGAGGACATGCAGAGGCTGACAGTCCTGCTGCTGTGGAGATGCGTTGAATATAAATCGTTGAATCAGCAAAAGAATGGAGTAAAGCGTGTATTCCTGAATGACTTGAGATGGTGATTGGCTGATAGGCAAGGTAATCCTTAAATTTGATGAGGTTTAGGTCGGCCAAACTTTTGATTAGTCAATGTATGGTTTTATTGAGATTCTAAGGATGTGTGGTCCATCGCAGAAAGGAGAAGACATGAAGTAAGCTGCTGGAGTTAAGGCAGTGATTTCAATCTGTCTTTTCATAAAGTTGGTGTATTTCTGGTGTGCTTTTGGTGACGTGCTAATCATTGTGAGGGCTTTTGCCAGGGCCTCGCCGTGTCTGCTTTTAGTTGATGAATCAATGCAGAGGGCATGTTTTTATTTGGCCAAGAATTTCCTTAGTCGACAGTCTTACTTCCTGGTTGAATTTTCACACGAACTTCATTTATGTGCCCAGAATATTTCACTGTTGGTAGATAATCTTTATTTAACCATGAAATCCCACTGAGATTCAGAATGTATATGTACACTCAACAAAAATATAAACGCAACACTTTTGTTTTTGCTCCCATTTGTCATGAGATGGACTCAAAGATCTAAAATTCATTCCAGATACACAATATTACCATTTCTCTCAAACATTGTTCACAAATCTGTCTAAATGTGTGATAGTGGCACTTTTGCTTTGCTGAGATAATCCATCCCACCTCACAGGTGCCACATCAAGATGCTCATCAGACACCATGATTAGTGCATAGGTGAACCTTAGACTGCCCACAATAAAAGTCCACCCTGAAATGCCACAGATGGCGCAAGCATTGAGGGAGCGTGCAACTGGCATGCTGACAGCAGGAATGTCAACCAGATCTGTTGCTCGGGCATTGAATGTTCATTTCTCCACCATAAGCCGTCTCCAAAGGCGTTTCAGAGAATATGGCAGTACATCCAACCGGCCTCACAACCGCAGACCACGTGTAACCACACCAGCCCAGGACCTCCACATCCAGCAGGTTCACCTCCAAGATCGTCTGAGACCAGCTACTCAGACAGCTGCTGAAACAATTGGTTTGCATAACCAAAGAATTTCTGCACAAACTGTCAGAAACCGTCTCAGGGAAGCTCAACTGCATGCTCGTCGTCCTCATCGGGGTCTTAACCTGACTCCAGATCGTCGCCGTAACAGACTTGAGTGGGCAAATGCCCACATTCGATGGCGTCTGGCACGTTGGAGAGGTGTGAATCTCGGTTTACATTGTTCAGGGCAGATGGCAGACAGCGTGTGTGGCGTCGTGTGGGTGAGCGCTTTGCTGATGTCAGTGTTGTGGATCGAGTGGCCCATAGTGGTGGTGGGGTTATGGTATGGGCAGGCATCTGTTATGGATGAAGAACACAGGTGCATTTTATTGATGGCATTTTGAATGCACAGAGATACCGTGATGAGATCCTGAGGCCCATTGTTGTGCCATACATCCATGAACATCACCTCATGTTTCAGCAAGATAATGCACGGCCCCATGTTGCAAGGATCTGTACACAATTCTTGGAAGCTGAAAATGTCCCAGTTCTTGCATGGCCAGCATACTCACCGGACATGTCACCCATTGAGCATGTTTGGGATGTGCTTGACCGGCGTATACGACAGCGCGTACCAGTTCCCACTAATATCCAGCAACTTCGCACAGCCATTGAAGAGGAGTGGACCAACATTCCACAGGCCACAATTGACAATCTGATAAACTCTATAATAATAATAATAAATTTTATTTGTAATGCACTTTACATTTCAATGAAAGCATAAAAAGATGATAAAAAAAAAAAAAAAACACTTACAAAGTACATTTAAAACATCCTAGTACAAGGTAAACAAGGCAAAAACCTAGTAGGCCTTTTTAAACAGAAATGTCTTAAGTCCTTTCTTAAAAGCCTCCAGACTCTGAGGCATCCTCAGGGACTCTGGGAGGGCATTCCACAGGCGTGGGGCTGCAGCCTGAAAAGCTCTATCTCCCATAGTGGAGAGTTTGGTCCTTGGCTGATGGAGACAGTAGGTGGAGGATGAGCGAAGGTGTCGTGAGGTGGTGTATGGCGTGAGAAGCTCTGAGAGGTAGGCTGGGGCAGTTCCATGTATGCACTGATAGGTGAGGAGGCAGAGTTTGTAATGAATCCGATGTTGAATGGGCAGCCAGTGAAGTGAGCGGAGAACAGGGGTGATGTGGTCGTATTTACGCCTCCTCGTCAGGATCCTGGCAGCATAGTTATGCGAAGAAGATGTGTTGCACTGCATGAGGCAAATGGTGGTCACACCAGATACTGACTGGTTCTGAGTCCCCAGACCCCCAATAAAGCAACAACTGCACATTTCAGAGTGGCCTTTTATTGTGGGCAGTCTAAGGTTCACCTGTGCACTAATCATGGTGTCTGATGAGCATCTTGATGTGGCACCTGTGAGGTGGGATGGATTATCTCAGCAAAGCAAAAGTGCCACTATCACACATTTAGACAGATTTGTGAACAATGTTTGAGAGAAATGGTAATATTGTGTATCTGGAATGAATTTTAGATCTTTGAGTCCATCTCATGACAAATGGGAGCAAAAACAAAAGTGTTGCGTTTATATTTTTGTTGAGTGTACATTACAAGAGAGAACTGACCAAGGTAGCAGCCATCAGAATTAGCACAGTACACTAAAAATGATAAAATATTACGGGAAAAGGAGTATTCAATATGTCAACTGGACAAAAGTTCTGCCTTCAGGGAGGAGTAAACTACAATGAAACAATGAAACTACTCTGAAACTAACACACCTACTGCATTACAGAAACTGTAAATCAGTAGGTCTTTTAGTTTCAGAGTATTTAGCTCCTCCCTTCAGGCAAATGTAAGGCAGTGTCCTCCAAGCTTCTGAGCACAACTGAAGAAGCAGATTGGATGAGCTGCGAAACTTTTTCAACCAAAATAAACTTTTGTCCAGTTGACATGTTGAATTTCTCTTTTGCCCTGGATTCTACTGGGCGACTGATGGATTCTACACAAATCTTGAGAACACAAAATATGACATTAAACTCTTATCTCTCTTTTTACCATCTTAACAAGTTGACATCATACTGGGGGTGTCCTACATGTATCTCTATTGGTGGAATCGGTTCCAGTTACCATGGTGACAAAATGTACACATTTGCAAAGACAGACAAAAAAGTCTGAAGATAGTCTGAAAACAAACAAAATGGATTTAAAGAGCACGTTTTCAGGAGGTGATCAGTCTGGGCGTTCATGGTGCTGTTTAGGAGATTGATTTTCAACAATGTTTCAAAGGTGAGAGTGACTAAGTGAAAAAATAAACTGTAGGCTATTGCTAGCCTAGCTAGCTTGTGACTGTAATTTAACTTTTGAGAGATTTGTTGAAGCACACCAATCAGCTCATCTCTTAATAAACCACAGATTAAAGTCCAACTTGAGTAACAGAGCTGCAGACCAAGTAGTACCTTCAGTTAGCTTCAAACCCCTAGTGAAAGTTGATGACATCAGTTGCAAAGTGTCAGTTTCAGACCTGTGTAAATGACCATGGTCCTGAAGGTGCTGAAGGTGCTTTTGGTGCTGAGAGTTCTGTTGGTGCTGACGGTGCTGATGGTGCTGTTGGTGCTGTTGGTGCTGATGGTGCTGTTGGTGCTGAAGGTGCTGTTGGTGCTGTTGGTGCTGAAAGTGCTGTAGGTGCTGTTGGTGCTGTTGGTGCTCTTGGTGCTCTTGGTGCTGTTGATCCTGAAGGTGCTGTTGGTGCTGAAGGTGCTGAAGGTGCTGTTGGTGCTGTTGATCCTGAAGCTGCTGTTGTTGCTGAAGATGCTGAAGCTGCAGTTGGTGCTGAATTGTTGTTTACAGTGTTGATTTGCTGCAGGTGGACTTGTGCAGTAAGAAGCTGGATCGAGCGGAGCAGCTGATTGGAGGACTGGGTGGAGAGAAGACACGGTGGAGTGAGATGGCTGTGAACCTGGGGGAGCTCTACAAGAACCTGACTGGAGACATCCTCGTTTCTGCAGCTATCGTGGCCTATATGGGGGCCTTCACCTCCAGCTACAGACAGGTACCTGCCCCTGGGAGGGTCAGGTCTGGTTATATAATAATGTCCTGTTTGTTCCTGCTTTATTTAAACAAGCCAATACCCATTTTTTTATTTACAGTACTGTGCAAAAGTTTCAGATGACGTCACTGCATTCTATAGGCCAATATAATTAAATACAGATGGGGGCAGCTAAAATTAATATTGCTAAAATTCTAAATTATGTTGTAATACAGTGAGTTCTTGGGTTTAGACAATAATAGAAAATACCAGGTTCAACATTTGTGAATTTACCTTTTGGAGATTTCATGACCAAGTACAATGTGACCAATAGGGAAAACTTGCCCTTACCCCCATCTGGGAGTATGACATCATCACATTCTAGAATCTGAAATCCACCAAAAGGCAGGTGTGGAAAAATGCTGTAAACTAGGAATGCTTCAAAAAATGGAAGTGTTCATCATTTATTTTCATCAATCAACCAAATGTTGTGAATGAACAAAAGCGAAATCTAAATCAAATCAATATTTGATGTGAGCTTTGCCTTCAGAAGAGCATCAGTTCTTCTAGGTTTACTTGCAGACAGTTTGTGATGGAACTGGGCTGGTCGCTGTTCCAAACATGAACTAAGCACAGATGTTGTGTGGATGGAGCTTCCTCACATCCTTCTGTCTCTTCATGTTAATCCCAGACACACTCCATGATGTTGAGGTCAGGGCCTGTGGGGCCAGACCAGCACCAACACAACTTCTGCTTCTTCTTTACACTGAAGATCGTTCTGAAGGACTTTAGCCTTTTCTTTTGTTCACTCACTTTGCATCTTGTAAATCGTTATTTATATTTTGAAAGCGTTCTTTGTTTACAGCATTTTTTCACACCTGCCTAAAACTTTTGCACAGGACTATATGTGGTGCATTTGTTCTCACAGTACAGTAAAATTTATTCTTTTGCCCCCATGAACATCACACTGTCCTTTTAACTGTCATAGCAAAGACAACTGAATTATTATTACTCAAAATTTAGAGGTCAACAATGGGCGCATGACTTGCCTCAGTTAAACTATCAGAGCTAAGACAGAAACCAGGAATTGCAGCATTTGTCTGCCAGAATCATTCAGCATGCACAGGGATCAGATCTGGTCCACGGCTCCTGACAGGTTTAACCCAGGGACATTGAAGGACGGGTCAAATGTAAAGGGGGAAGGGCACATTTCACAGAGACAGTACAGATATTGTCCATGTGTCCTACAGGAGCAGACACAGGAGTGGATAAGTCTGTGTAAGTCCAGAGCCATCCCCTTCTCCCAGAACATGTCCCTGATGAACTCGCTGGGAGACCCTGTGAAGATCAGGGCCTGGACCATCGCAGGACTGCCCTCAGACAGCTTCTCCATCGACAACGGCATCATGATATCGTGAGAGGAAACCACCCCTCTGCTCCTCTGACCCTCCCCTCTGCTCCTCTGACCTTCTCCTCTGCTCCTCTGACCCTCTCCTCTGCTCCTCTGACCCTCTCCTCTGCTCCTCTGACCTTCTCCTCTGCTCCTCTGACTCTCCCCTCTGCTCCTCTGACTCTCTCCTCTGCTCCTCTGACCCTCTCCTCTGCTCCTCTGACCCTCTCCTCTGCTCTTCTGACCCTCTCCTCTGCTCTTCTGACCCTCTCCTCTGCTCCTCTGACCCTCTCCTCTGCTCCTCTGACTCTCTCCTCTGCTCCTCTGACCTTCTCCTCTGCTCCTCTTACTTTCTCCTCAGTCTCCTCTGACCCTCTCCTCTGCTCCTCTGACCCTCTCCTCTGCTCCTCTGACCCTTTCCTCTGCTCTTCTGACCCTCTCCTCTGCTCCTCTGACCCTCTCCTCTGCTCCTCTGACCCTCTTCTCTGCGCCTCTGACCCTCTCCTCTGCTCCTCTGACCCTCTCCTCTGCTCCTCTGACCCTCTCCTCTGCTCCTCTGACTCTCTCCTCTGCTCCTCTGACCTTCTCCTCTGCTCCTCTTACTTTCTCCTCAGTCTCCTCCAGTCTCCACCTGCCTCCTCCTGTCTCCTCCTGTCTCCTCCTGTCTCCTCCTGTCTCCTATCTCCTCCTGTCTCCTCCAGTCTCCTCTTGTCTTCCTCCTGTCTCCTCTTGTCTCCTCCTGTCTCCTCCTGTCTCCTATCTCCTCCTGTCTCCTCCTGTCTGCTCCTGTCTCCTCCTGTCTCCTATCTCCTCCTGTCTCCTCCTGACTGTTGTCTGTTATGAACAGAAACGCTCGGCGTTGGCCTCTGATGATCGATCCTCAGGGCCAGGCCAATAAATGGGTTAAGAACATGGAGAAGGCCAACAATCTGCACATCATCAAACTCAGCGACAGTGACTTTGTCAGGACTCTGGAGAACTGCATCCAGTTTGGAACTCCAGGTACAAACACCAGCAGCTAATAAAACTGCTTTACATCACAAGCAGCAACACACACACGTTCAGTCATTATTATGTCCTCTGTCTGTTTGTTCTCACTTAAAACAGGGAGCAAAAACAAAATGTAGAAAACATCTTATCATGTTGCCATAAAAGGTATCATGGGAGACAGGTGAAGAGAGACAGGTGAAGAGAGACAGGTGAAGAGAGACAGGTGAAGAGAGACAGGAGCAGAGAGACAGGAGCAGAGAGACAGGTGAAGAGAGACAGGTGAAGAGAGACAGGAGCAGAGAGACAGGTGAAGAGAGACAGGTGAAGAGAGACAGGTGAAGAGAGACAGGTGAAGAGAGACAGGAGCAGAGAGACAGGTGAAGAGAGACAGGAGCAGAGAGACAGGTGAAGAGAGACAGGAGCAGAGAGACAGGTGAAGAGAGACAGGTGAAGAGAGACAGGAGCAGAGAGACAGGTGAAGAGAGACAGGAGCAGAGAGACAGGTGAAGAGAGACAGGAGCAGAGAGACAGGAGCAGAGAGACAGGTGAAGAGAGACAGGAGCAGAGAGACAGGAGCAGAGAGACAGGTGAAGAGAGACAGGTGAAGAGAGACAGGTGAAGAGAGACAGGTGAAGAGAGACAGGAGCAGAGAGACAGGAGCAGAGAGACAGGTGAAGAGAGGCAGGAGCAGAGAGACAGGTGAAGAGAGACAGGAGCAGAGAGACAGGTGAAGGGAGACAGGAGCAGAGAGACAGGTGAAGAGAGACAGGAGCAGAGAGACAGGTGAAGAGAGACAGGAGCAGAGAGACAGGAGCAGAGAGACAGGAGCAGAGAGACAGGTGAAGAGAGACAGGTGAAGAGAGACAGGTGAAGAGAGACAGGAGCAGAGAGACAGGTGAAGAGAGACAGGAGCAGAGAGACAGGTGAAGAGAGACAGGAGCAGAGAGACAGGAGCAGAGAGACAGGAGCAGAGAGACAGGTGAAGAGAGACAGGTGAAGAGAGACAGGAGCAGAGAGACAGGAGCAGAGAGACAGGTGAAGAGAGACAGGTGAAGAGAGACAGGTGAAGAGAGACAGGAGCAGAGAGACAGGTGAAGAGAGACAGGAGCAGAGAGACAGGTGAAGAGAGACAGGAGCAGAGAGACAGGAGCAGAGAGACAGGTGAAGAGAGACAGGTGAAGAGAGACAGGAGCAGAGAGACAGGAGCAGAGAGACAGGTGAAGAGAGACAGGTGAAGAGAGACAGGTGAAGAGAGACAGGAGCAGAGAGACAGGTGAAGAGAGACAGGTGAAGAGAAAGCAGCAGAGACAAAACAAGGCGAACAATAGAAGGGAGCTCAGCAGCAGTACTGCTCTTGCACAATGAACCTTTTGGATCTTTCTACGATCAAACGTTCCCTCATCAAACACATGCTCAGACATGGTCATCTAAATATATTAAGTGTTGGCAATTAATACCCCACAGACATAAACTACCCCTCTTTTAAGTGTGCAAATACAGACTCCTCACGTAAAGAGGAACAGATGTAAAACACTCGTAAAAGTACTAAATTCCAAACTTTGTCGTAGGCTCTGTTCTTCTGATATTCTGCTAAATCAATGTTTTTGAGCTTTTGAATCTGTTCTAATGTATCCTCATTATAAAGATACCTAGAGTTGTGTTTTTTTTTCATGTTTGAGTAACCATGCACATCCCCAGCACTCCCCTCTTGTATGGATGTTTGAGAGAGAGTGGACGGGGGACACTTATGCCACAGAATGCATGTATTTGTCCCAGGGAGGCTGTGGCATCACCTGAGTGTGACTCTGGAGGGAAGAGTCAATGCCCAAAATGACACAGGGCCTCAGACTAGTCCCAGAGCTATCATAAGTTTCAGTGCTGTGACCTTTTCCTGTTACGCGTGCCCTTTTGAAGACTTTTGACCATAAAAACCATCATATATTGCCCTGTGAATCATTAACCTCATGGATTACTCAGTTGTAGAGGACATGACAACATTCTTCTTTTTAACTTTGTTTTAGTTGATTTTTAGTAACAATTTCAAAACATGCAAGAATAATATAAACCAAAACAACAGTCTGGAGTTACAGGTTCTTAATTAAACATGCATTTAAGAATGACACTGACATTAGTCTATTGCAGTGGTTCTTAACCTTGTTGGAGGTACTGAACCCCACTAGTTTCATATGCGCATTCACCGAACCCTTCTTAATTGGAAATTTTTTTTTTTTTTCAAATTCAAACATAGGTATATATATTTTATTGGTGCACATATGTGAATCCATATTGCACATATTACATGACGTACCATCACGACGGTCACAAGACCTCCAATAACGGCCAAACGGGGCATGTCATCACCAGTCATATGAGTTGGATGTGTGTCTGACCCTGAACCCCTGGGGTTTGATTGAACTCAGGTTAAGAACCACTGGTCTATTGTATTATGTTCATTAACTGGTGTCATTTCTAAATGTATTCCACATTTCCCATTGTTCATTGTATTTATATCCTTTCAGTTTAAGATTATATGTTCTTTCCATCACTGAAATACTCTCCACAATCCCGATTCAGTCTTGTTGTGCAGGTGGATCTGGTTGAGATCAGCTTTTTGTAATTCCCTTTTTAGAAGCAGCTAGAACAATTTTTGTCAGATACATGTCATCCTTCCATATTCCATATTTCCATATCACCACTTGTGCGGTGATATGGAAATCACCACAGAAGTGAATTCCATATCCCAGACATCCCAACATTCTATAGTCCAATCATATTTTATACAAATGGGGAAAGCCAAAATGAAGATTGTTGGAATGCAGATGTGTATTGTGATACAGTGAGTTCTTGGATCCATTACTACTACCAATAGAAAGGTTCAACATTTGTGAATTTACTTTTTGGATATTTCATGACCTCAGACACATCATCATGTTCTAGAATCTGAAAACCACCAATAAAACACACTTGGAAACCATCACAAGTACATTTCTGTCATTGTCTCCATCTTAACCCGGTGCTTTTGGTGCAGTTCTTCTGGAGAACATTGGCGAGGAGCTGGACCCCATCCTGGAGCCTCTGCTGCTCAGACAGACCTTCAAACAGGGAGGAGCAGTGTGCATCCGCCTGGGAGACTCCACCATCGAGTACGCCCCAAACTTCAGGTTCTACATCACCACCAAGCTCAGGAACCCCCACTACCTCCCTGAGACGTCTGTCAAGGTAATCTAACCCACAACTCAGAGATCAGGAGTCTAACCACAACCTCCTCATGGCAATGAGGACAAACACACTGCTCAGTAACACGGAGAACATGCACACTGAGAGAGCAGGAGGTTTGGGAGGGTTGTAGAAAACTCATTAAAAAGTGACAAAGAACACAATGGAGCAATCATGTCACTACAAAACTCTTACTCCTACTCGACCATCTTGACTCACTTCACTCCTTGGCAAAGTTTGAACTGATCAAAATGGATTGAAGTGCATGAGTTTGGCAGAAAACAAAATTCCTATTGGACACTCATTTTGCGCACGTCATCACGCAGTGTGTGACATAGGATAATGCTGCAGATATGTACGGAAACCTCTATGTCTGCACTTTCAGAGGGAAAAAAGTACGTTTCTATCTTTTATGGTTGGAAAGTTATGTGTGGTTATAGAAAACATATTCCTCAGAATCGTATATGATGTCGTAGGTCTTCGAGTATGTCCCATATCCTCCTGAGGCCTATTTATTTGTGCCCTTTATAGTGGACATTGAGTTAACCAGTTTTAAGTGTTTTGAGATAGACTAGGACTAGGTTCCTCTGCCTAAACAGGGCTGGGGGATAAGAGGGTCCTATCATGTCTAGGATAAAAAAATGAACTCAACAGGAGTTAGTTTGTGGCTGCACTTTGATAAAATAATAATAATAATAATAATAATAATAGGGAGTCTAAAAACAAAATTAGAAAAAAAACTACAATAAAATTGACAAAATCAAAATGCCAAGGTGTTCATTTACCTCCAAACACACAAAAATCACAAAAATATATATTCCAATAGACTTTTTCATGTGCCAGGAGGATATATCATAAGATGCTTGGGCAAAGCTCTTGATAGCCGTGGGAAACAATGATGCATTTAAAAAAAAAAAAGACCATAGGCCAGCCTTTGGGAAAATATCCAAAATGGAGGCTGCATGGGCCCTTTGTGCTTCATTCATTTGGTCGTGTAGGTGATCTGTGGAGGACACCATAGAAACTAAATAAATCATGACATTAATGACGCTCTCACAGCCCAAAACACACATTTGACACCTACATATGACCATGATATGTGATTGTTTACACATTAGGCCCCTATTTCCTTTGGCCAAATCCATTCCATCTAGGTGGCAGCTGGCTAAACTTGGCTACACATTGCAATGTGGATACTCTACGGCACCATGGACAGCAGCCTGCATATGCACAGGTGACGTGTCGGAATAGCAATACTAAAAAGTGTTGGAAAACCATCAAGTCTAAATAGAGGCATGTTGTAATGAAGGGATGTCGGGATAGGCGGTGGACCCCAGCAAACACAGACAAAAAAGTTTTAAGATTGTCTGAAAACTCAAAACTCAAGAAAAAATACAAAATGGATTTAAACAGCACATTCTGAGGAGCCTGTGATCAGTCCGAGCGTTCATGATCCTGTTTAGAGTGGCTGAAAAATTAGCTTGTGACTGTAATGGTTCACCAGTAAAAATCAGCTCACGTGTTTTGTCGTTCCAACTAAGTCAGTTCTTTAAGGTCAGATTGGGTTCAAATAGATCTGAGATTAAAGTCTATGATGATGATCTGTGATCTGACAGTTCCACAGAAAACTCCACCTGACAGTTCTGACCTGTCCCAGCTCAGGTTCCACTACAGGGACTCTGCAGTGAGTTCTAATGATGAAGAACAAATCCATTAGAATCGTCCTTATCTTCATGTTTGGTTCATTCATAAATCTCATCATCTATTACCTCTATCTACACTTCCTGTTGTATTTGGCCTCCTCTCCTTCCTCTCCTCTAAATCCCATCCTCCTCCTCCTCTGCTCTCCCTCTTCTCCTCTCAGTCCTCTTCTCTCAATTCTCTTCTCTTCCTTTTCCTCTTCTCCTCCCAATCCCCTCCTCTTTCTTCTTCTCCTCCTGGTGTGCTCCAGCCTCTCTTCTTTCTCCTTCTCTCCATTCTGTCCTCTCTACCCTCCTTTTCTCCTCCTCCCTCTTCTCTCTCCTATTTTCCTTCTCCTCTCCTCATCGCTTTCTCTTCCTCCTCCTCTGCATCCTCTCCTCTGCTCTCCTCTCTATCCTCTGCCTCCCCATCCTCTCCTCACTTCTCTCCTCCTCTCTCCTCTTCTCCTTCTCCTCATCTCTCGCCACCTCCTCCTCTCTTCTCTCTCCTCTTTTCCTCCTCTCCTCATCTCCTTCCTCTCCTCAGGTCTCTCCTAATCTCTCTCATCTCTCTCCTCCTCTCTCCTCTGCACCTCCTCTTTCCTCCTCCTCTTCTCCTTTTCCTCCCTCTCCTACTCCTCCTCCTCTCCCTCCCCTCTTCCCTGCACACAGAAAGAGCATTAGCCTAAATGACATTAGCGAGTGCTTGGCTTTGAAACGCATTACCCCAGATCACATTTCACTTGTGCTGCTGCTCGGAGCTCGTTATGGGCGGCCATTACAACCACTCAACCATCCCTCACGTATCTGCGCCCTCGGCTCTCCTCCATCGCACAATACATTTGATATTATTATCGCCACGAGCTGTGCTTAAGAATCAGACCAGATCTGCACCGGACTAATATTGGCCCCCTGATAAAATCTGTGTGATGTGGACAACTGTGTGTGGTCATTTCAGGGAACGCTTCCAACCAAGAGACTGATGCATCTTCAACAGGACTAAACCAGGGCTAAACTAGGACTAAACCAGGGCTAGACCAGGACTAAACTTATCTGACAAGCCAGAACCACACAGTGTGATTGACAGGCAGATTAACCAGTCAGAGAAGCTTGCTCTGTTCTGTCAAAAACAAACATGGCTGCGTAATAGGGGTGGGACGATATTCAAGTCTCACAATACAATATGGTCACATCCTGAACCTCACGGTACGATATTTATTGCGATATGATGGGAGGCTCACGATATTACGATATTCTACAGAATAACAAGACTAAAATGCTTTGACCAGTCATTTGGTACATTTATTGTCATTAGGGATGGAACAAAATCCAAATCTCTCTGTACCAGATTTTCACCATAAACATCTCACTGAACCAGATTTATTACAATATTTTGTGGAGGCACAAAACTGTGAATCTGCTCCTTTTTCCTCTAAAAATGCTTCACAAGACTTAATCCAAAGAATGAAGATGTAAAAGTGCTTAGAACAGTTATTTCTTCATGTCGTCTGCACTGAAAAGGAGCAAAGGATCATGGTCTATGTAGTCCCCTCTGTTTTTTTTCTTTTAGCTATTTCTGCATCAGAACTGTTCATTTAAGAAAAGACACTTGTGATTCGATATATTGTGATGGTCCACGAGAACTTTGATGTTACGATATCACCATTTTTCACTTATTGTTATATCCCCACTGCCTAAAAAATAGGCAAATCTACATAAAGGACTGACAATCAAAGCACCAAACTATTGCTGGGTTTCAGATGACATCACAACATTCTATAGGAAAATATTAATGAATACAGAATAATACAGATTTATATGGTTAAAATGTAAGATTATGTTATATAGTGAGTTCTAGGGTTTAATCAGTCATCCAAAATACTAGGTTCCACATTTGTGAATTTACCTTTTGGAATTTACCTATTTTATGGTAAAGTACAATGTGATCAACAGGGAAATCTGGCCCTTGTAATGAAACCAGCTCTAAACCAGCTCTAAACCAAGATTAAACTAGGACCAACCATAGGACCTAATTAGTACTAGATCAGGAACTATATTAGTAATTAAAACAGAACTAAACTAGGAACAATATGAAAAACAGGTCTGAAACAGGACTACGCCAATAAGGACTATATCTGAATCAAACCATGACTAAACTTTACAAAATCAGGACCGAAACCAGGACTAAACAGGACAGTGTTCTGGAACTTAAACATCATAATCCTCATGCACACACACCAACACACAGAACTGAGCTGTGCATATCAACACTTATTCAGTAAAATCAGTGTTTGAGTCGTATTGTGGTGTCAGAGCCTGTGTACACTTCCTACTCTATACTAATGGAAATGAGTGATCAGCTCCATCATAATCAGTCAGGGTGAATTTGGTTTGGAACACAGTGAGAAATGGAATGACTCTCAACACGACAGTGGAGTAACATTAACATCATAATAATGAACAGAACGGTCAACACAAAGTTCATTAAGGCTTCCTGAGGTGACGAGAGATGTTTTCTCATTTGTGTCCTGCTTAACAGCGCTTACAATGGCCTGAGGGTCATGAATCAGTCAGTTCTTGCCTTTTTAAATGATTAGAAAAAAAAATCTAAATGCAGTAGAACTGTACAAATGATTACAAATCACTATGCACCATACAAAGCATGTCCATGAATAAGATGTAAAGACAGTAAAGATGGTAGCTACAACAGAACTAACCTACAGCCATGACTGTAAATACATACACTCTACGCCCACAGCCCTGAACGTGAGATGACGTTTTCATGGCTAAATGAGCCATTCTAGCCAATCAGAGGTGAGGAAGGTAACACCTTTTCCACCTATCGTACGATTCGTAAATTCGCGTCCGGGTGGGTTGCTCTGGTCCTCTGCGCTCGATGATTGCGGCTGGTTTTGAGGAAGTGCAAAGCATCCGGACAGACACGTGTATCTGGTTTGGTTCGTTATACCTTGTTCTGAGCACACTGTCCTCTGCGATGCACTTGATTGAATGAAAGCCTTTATTTGTCAATTCCTTCACATGTACAAGACATACAAGAAATTGAAATAGGACCTGTCACCCTGTCTGTACATTACAACATACAAAAAGAACAATATTACATAGGCGAGACAACACGGACCGGACAGGAAGGCAGGCAGTAGATAGGATTAAACGGAATAAGAGGACCGCCCCAGACCAGGCCCCAGAACGGGATATCGTTTGGAGTGAGTACACAAAATAAAAAAACCTCCGAGCACCAGCAACATAGTCAAAACACAGTACAGACATTCCACAGGACCAGCAACAGGGTAAGGGAGGGGTGTGGAGGAGGTCCAACGTAGGCAGGCAGCCATCCGGATCCTGCAGCCATGAGAGGCGCTGGTTCGGACCCGCCCATCCAGTCGGGGGTACAAAGCTGCGAGGGGGTTGGGAAGGGGGCTAGAAAATGGTGTCAATAGCATTCAGAGACCAACTTATCAAATCCATAGTTAATTTTGGTTTTGGAGAGCAAAGCGGAGAGAGTCACTCAAGGAAAAAGACTAGACACTAGACCAGACGTGACATAGAGCAGGGAGAGATAAGGGGCAGGATAGGACAGAAATGCGTTCGCCCTCACCAACAGCCAAACAAGTAATGTGATTCTTCACTGGCAAAGCGTTTCTCAGGCCGAGGCACCAAACCACTCCCCGCTTCAGCTCATCTGAACCTGGCCTGAACCAGATCAGCTCTCGCTGGTTCCATGATGTTGAGGCAGAGGTGCAGAACCCGACCAGGTGAAAGCAAACTTTAAATAATCAGGGTCATATTTCCTATGTTTTTTGCTGCTTCTGTCTCCTCCCTCGCTGCTGCTAATACACACATGCACAGTTACGATGTCAATACTCCTGCAGATGTGTACAGATTTTTTTTTCTCGTACAAGGCTCTTTGGTGCCCCCCAGGGGAGGTGCTCCTCACCAATTGAAAACCTCTGTGATAAACAAATGAAATAAATGATGTGTCACTGAGGCACAGTCCATGGAGTGTTCCTGAGGGATCTTTTTAGTGAATGAAGGTCAAATCACAGTCTGAAGGATTTTTGGTTAAATGTCTCCATGTTCCACTTGTGGCCTGTAGGTGACGCTGTTAAACTTCATGATCACTCCTGAGGGCATCGAGGACCAGCTGCTCGGGATCGTCGTGGCCCGAGAGAGACCTGATCTGGAGGAGGAGAAGCAGGCGCTGATCCTGCAGGGAGCCGAGAACAAGAGGTAACACTTCAGCACACACAGGGGGCGCTATAACAAGAGGTAACACTTCAGTACACACAGGGGGCGCTATAACAAGAGGTAACACTTCAGCACACACAGGGGGCGCTATAACAAGAGGTAACACTTCAGCACACACAGGGGGCGCTATAACAAGAGGTAACACTTCAGCACACACAGGGGGCGCTATAACAAGAGGTAACACTTCAGCACACACAGGGGGCGCTATAACAAGAGGTAACACTTCAGTACACACAGGGGGCGCTATAACAAGAGGTAACACTTCAGCACACACAGGGGGCGCTATAACAAGAGGTAACACTTCAGCACACACAGGGGGCGCTATAACAAGAGGTAACACTTCAGCACACACAGGGGGCGCTATAACAAGAGGTAACACTTCAGCACACACAGGGGGCGCTATAAGAATTATTCTATTATATTCCATGAATTATTTCCAGTATTATTCCCTGTACTATTCACAATATTATTCCCTATATTATTCCCTGGATTATGCCCAGTATTATTCCTTGGATTACTCCCAGTATTATTCCCCGTATTATTCCCTGTATTATTCTCTGTATTATTCCCTGTATTATTCCTATTATTGTTCCCTGGATTACTCCCAGTATTATTCCCAGTATTATTCCCTGTTTTATTCCCTGTATTATTCCCAGTATTATTCCATGTTTTACTCCCAGTATTATTCCCGGTATTATATCCCAGTATTATTCCCTGTATTGTATCCCGGTATTATTCCCAGTATTATTCCCCGTATTATTCTCTGTATTATTTCCAGTATTATTCCCTGTATTATATCCCGGTATTATTCCCAGTATTACTCCCTGTATTATTCCCTGGATCACTCCCTGTACTACTCCCGGTATTATATCCCAGTATCATTCCCGGTAATATATCCTAGTATTATTCCTGGCTTGTCAATGGTGCAGTTATGTCTCCACGCACAGGCAGCCGTCAAGGTGATGAATAGAAATGACTTTGGGGACGACTTTCTTGGTGTTACCGCTTCATTCTGTAGCTTCATGCAACGCAACCTCCGCTAACAGAGCACGGCTAATGATGTCCCAAAAACTGACAGCAAACTTTCAAGCCGAGGTCGACAGTTTGAAATGTTGAAATGCATGTTCTTGGTCTCGGATTTTATCAAATAAATTTCCCCCCAAAAATGTGACTTAGACATGTTTTATTCTTCTTCATCGTGCTTTTTTGGCTGGTTTTTACAGGCAGCTGAAGGAGATCGAGGACAAGATCTTGGAGGTGCTGTCCAAGTCTGAAGGGAACATTCTGGAAGATGAAACCGCTGTGAAGATCCTGTCCTGCTCCAAAGTCCTGGCCAATGAGATCTCACAGAAGCAGAGCGTCGCCGAGGTGACGGAGCAGAAGATCGACTCCACGCGGATGGAGTACAAGCCCATCGCGGTGCATTCGGCCATTCTGTTCTTCTCTGTGGCAGACCTGGCCAACATTGAGCCCATGTACCAGTACTCGCTCACCTGGTTCATCAACCTCTTCATCAGCTCCATCGAGAACTCAGAGAAGAGCGACGATCTGGGACGCAGGTGAGAGGAGAGACCACAACATGGGAATACAATACGAAATAAGATCTTAAATTAGCCTCACGATTTTTAGATCCAAACATCACAAATGAGATCTGCATTTCAAATTCAGTTCGAGATAGAGGCCAAGTACACGCCCATATAAGTGTTTTCTGATCTTTGTTCTAATGTAGTTTCCTCATCACAAACACACCTGGAGGTGTTTTGTTTCATTCACACATGTTTAACACACAAACCTGCACATTTAGGCTCAACTGAAAACACTCCACTCCACCTTGTGATGTCATTTCAAACTCATTCCACCTCAATTCACCCCCCAAAAAATGCAATTTCAACCCTCACACTGTCCAATTGCAAAGAGCATTGCTGTATGGGTAAGTCATAGCCAAGAAAGCCAAAATCTCACATTTTTGCATGATCAGAGTAACGGTTGCTGAGATATCGCAATTTCATGTTTTCACTTTTTTTGCGAAAATGGGTGTGGCCATAGAATTTCAAATTGCATTAATTCAGCAACTATTGGTCCATTATCAAAAATGAAAGGATCCCTGGAAAGGGGACATCATATCCCTAGTCTGGCATTTATTTTTGCGTTTGAGTGCTTTTGAGATGAATGACCTTTTGACCTACATTTTGACCTTGAAACTGACAATAAGGGACATTCCCGACCTCAGTGACACCAGCAGAAAAAATGTAGCCCTGTATGTTTACTACAACATAAAAAAATCTGGAGGGGTTTTCTCACAAATGTACCTTGAAGTTCTTTTACCCCCAGCTTAAGACATGCCAAACATCCTTTCAGTGGATATGGCTACACATTTATACACACAGAGTCCAGGATGATATACACAGCTCTCTTTGTTTTATGAAATGACATAATATATATTATATATAAGCATTTAAATCACTTAATTCAATCAATTAAACTATTCAGAAACTATTATACTTCTCTAAAGATGTGAGTCTGGTGAATCTCCTGTGATTGACAGGTGGATTACCCAATCAGCGATGTGCATCATCCATCTGTATCACAGCAAATACGGCTGCTTATGGAGTCATTCCACGGCAAATCTCCGAATGTCCCCGCACGACCATCTCAGATTTGACTGAAAAAATTCAAATTTGCTCTATCTAGCAGTCTGAAAGTGGCTCCTCAGAAAACTCTGCCCAAAACAGGTCAGGGGAGCGTTGACAAAATATTTTTAATGACAAAACTATAAGGAGTTGGGAGCTAAAATTTTGGACTTTTCCAAAAAGTGCACACCTCCTAGAATGTTTTCAGTCCAATCTGAGCCGGTCGAGCGGAGGCATTCGGAGATTTGGAGTGGAATGACCGTATGATGAAAAAAGAAAAGGCAAAAAAATATTACAGGGCAGAAGAGAGAAATGTGATTCTGTTTATAAATGATGGTGACCAATGAGCTCCTTAGTTTCACTGCATCACTAAAACGAACAGATCGGACTGGACTAAGTTTGGCTGTGGCTTCAGACCAGAATCCCTCTGTGTGAAAAATACAGAGAGATATCAGTCTGGATCTGCCAGGGAAAACTGTCACACAAACGAATCTAACTCAGTGCTTCACAATCATTGGAAACACACACACACACACACACACACACACACACACACAGGAGCCAGTCTGGTTTGGTTCTGGTTTAATCTGGGTTCAGACGGGCTTTAGTTCTGATACTGCATTGTCCTGGTTCAGTTCATTTTTAGTATTTTTATTTTTTCGTCATATTCTCTCCTGCTTTAATAGACACAAGACTGATCACTTTTTAATTGCAGCTCTTCGCAGACCACCTGTTTTGTCCTGTTCATGTTTAGTTTGTGAAGAGCCGTTTCAGCCGATTTGCATAATTTGTGTTTTTTTTCCATCTCCAGGCTGCAGGTCTTGAAGGACCACTTCACCTACTCCCTGTACGTGAACGTGTGCCGCTCCCTGTTCGAAAAGGACAAGCTCCTCTTCTCCTTCTGCCTCAGCATCAACCTGCTCATGCACAATAACCTGGTACCGTTCTAAGCACCCAAACTCACAGCAACCTGGTACCATGACACAATCTCACAACAACCTGCTACCACTCTAAGCACCCAAATTCACAACAAAACCTCATAACCAACTGATACAACTCTATACAACCTCACAACAAACTGGTACCTCTCTAAGCACCCAAACTCACAACACAACAAACTGATACAACTCTATACAAACACAACCTCACAACAAACTGATACAACTCTATACAAACAAAACCTCACAACTTGGGGGTCATTTGATTATTTAGTTGAGCCTTCAGTACTATTGAGGTCAGTGTAATTATTATTATGATGTAGAAACCATTTGGGAGACATACGGCAGCTCTACACATGTGTAATGCACTTAATACACACAATGTAGATTCATGAAGAGATACCAACAACAGAAAAGCCTGATGTGTAAAAAACATCCCCATAAACCCAGCCCTGCGTTAGAACAGCGTGCTCTAACTCACCTCTCACAGATGCAAATCAGAACCACGTCTAAAGAAACGTCCTGAGGTGGAGCAGGTCCAGAGCAGACACATGTTCCTCCACATGTGTAGTAGTGCTGTTATTCCATGGACTCTGTCGCTCCTTCATAAACACACAGACGAAACAGGCTCCCTGCTGCTCCAGCCGCTCTCCCTCCACTGCTCCGTCCAGATCCTCCATTTCAGTTCAGTTCAGTTCAATTTTATTTATATCGCACATTTAAAACAACTTCAGTTGCCCAAAGTGCTTCACATAAAGGATGACAAAGACAGAAGAAACATATACATATATATTATAATGTGAGGACTATAATAAAAACCAAGATAAACTGACTAGCTAGTATTAAATGCCAGGGAAAAGAGGTGAGTTTTCAGTCTAGTCTTGAACTGCGTTACAGACTGAGAGGATCTGACAGAAGAGGAAGGCTGTTCAACAGTCTGGGCACTGCCACAGAAAAGCCTCTGTCACCTCTCGTCTCGAGCCTAGTTTTGGGCACGACCAACAGGAGCTGGTCTGCTGATCTCAGGGCTCTGGGCAGAGTGTAGAGGGGTAGGGGTAGAGTGCAGTAATTCCCTCAAATAGACTGGACCCAAAGAGTGTAAACATTTAAACACAATAACATTTTAAATTGCACCCGATAGAAGACAGGAGCCAGTGCAGGTCACACAGCACAGGTGTGATGTGTTCACTTGTCTTAGTATTAGTGAGCAGACGAGCTGCAGCGTTCTGGACATGTTGTAGGTGCTGCAGGAGCTCTGGTCCAGCCCCACATACAGAGAATTGCAATAGTCCAGACATGATAACTTTCACACAAAATAGCCCTGAAACTAGCTCACGGTTTGATTAAATGGCAGCCTGTATGTCATGTTTTGGTGTATGATAGGGCCCCAAAGCAGAGACAGGAGGCTGGTTTATTGTAGGGACTGTAGGATATGGTGGCCGGAGCTGGCTGTAGACACGGACGGTAGGTAGACACTGGGGCAGACTCAGGGTAGGCAGGACGACGTGGACGTGACAAGGAGGGACAGGGAATGAAGTGGCAAACTAGAGCAGACAGGAGAGGGCTTTGTAGTGTGGCTGCAGGTGAGTCGCTGTGCAGGTGGAGCTCAGCCTGGTGAGGTGCAGCCAGAACACAGAAGAAAACACAAACCTACACTGCATTTCTAACTAACATCTTATTACAAACGCAAAACTACAAACAATGACTTGATGCTAAACAGTGATTTTTAGACACTTTAACTTTGTTAAAAGTTAGTGCTGCTGTTGTCATCTCCTGCTGCACGACAACTGATACAACTCCATACACACACAACCTCACAACAAACTGATACAACTCCATACACACACAACCTCACAACAAACTGGCACAATGCTATACAAATACTAACACAACCTTACAAGTTAGCCACTGTCATCTTTTGTTGAAAATCATACTCCTAAACAGGACCATGAACGCTCAGACTGATTGCAGAATCTCGAAAATGTATTGTTTATGTCCATTTTGTATTTTTTTCATGGTTTTCAGACTAAAAACTTGAGTGCTAATGTGTGCATAGTGTCACCATGGTAACTGCAGAACATTCCCTGATATTCCCCGTCCAGCAGGATACAGAAAGTACCAATACAGAGCTTTAAAGGTGCTCATATATATAGGCAGCCCTGTATTGGTGACAATCCTCAGTTTAATCCCAGTCAGAACACGTGAACCTGGCTCGTGGTCTCAGAGGAGGTGCTGAGACGAGCCCTCAAGCAGCGGAACAGTCTTTGTGTAATATTATAATGGGAGATCTTTGTGTCCCATTTGTGTTGCACAGACACAGTAGTACAAGGCTGTTTGTCAGGAACATCTGTGGGAACAGCTGCTGCCTGTTACTAACTCACTCCATCCTCAGACATGAATCGAGTCAGCATCTAAACACAAGACATCCCAACTGTTATCAGGACCCATGAGGAGAACAGTGAGGCTAGCACAAGCAGCAGTAGTAGCAGTAGTAGAAGTAGGAGCATAGAAGTTGTGTTAGTAGTTATATTAGTAGTACCTGTTCTGTGCTGTAGGTGGATGAGTCTGAGTGGCGTTTCCTTCTCACCGGAGGTGTGAGCTTGCAAAACCGGTACGCTAACCCCTGCACCTGGCTCCCAAAGACGTCCTGGGATGAGATCTGCAGACTGTCTGACATGGAGAACTTCACGGGCCTGAGGCAAGACCTGATGAAACTCCGCAACGAGTGGAAGAATGTGTACGACAGCAGCGTGAGTCCAGCTGCCCTCTACGGCCATACGCACATATACATACACTATATACATTATATTTACATATTTCCAGACTATAAGTCGCACCGGAGTATAAGTCGCACCAGCCAAAAAATGCATAATGATGAAGAAAAAAAAACATATATAAGTCACACCAGACTATAAATACTTTTTGGGGGAAATTTATTTTATGAAATCAGAGACCAACAACTGACATTTCATCTTGAATGGCAAGTTATAGACGTTATAGTAATAAAACTGAATAGGGAAGAATCCGTGTATCATTCATCCATTTGTTTTTCAATATAGAACCAAAAATAAGAAAACTAAAAAACACCTCTTTTCTTTATTATTTCTCTCTAAAACCAAAATGAAAAAACGGATAAAGATTTGGTTTTTTCATTTTTGATTCATATATATGATTCATATTTGGTCTATGGACTGTCAGTGTGAAAAACGTAATATATAAATTGCACTTCAGTATAAGTCGCAGGAACCACCCAAAACCTGAAAAAAAGTGCGACTTATAGTCCAAAAAATACGATACTCATATGACACATGCCTATATGATCTTTATACACTAACTGTGTATCTAGTGTATGTGTGTATGTAGTGTAACATTATACATCATATACAGACCATGACAGATATATAGACACATACAGTATATGCACATACACATACTAGTATACTCACAATATATACTTATACACTACATATACACTATATACACATATATGCTATTTCGGGGTGTCCAAATTATGGCCCAAAGGCCAAATGTGGCCCTTAGACCAATACTGACCGGCCCTCAGGCTGAATTGGCCCAAATTATGAAAATAGTAAAAGCACTTATTAAAGGTGTGGTAGCTCAGTCCAGCCTTTGTCCAATGCAGTATTTTAAAACATTCAGTTAATCGTCCTGTAGTCTGTGGCCATTGCCCCATATATGCAACCCTCCATGAAAAAAGTTTGGATACCCCTGATCTCTACACGTATACACGTATACACTATACACACATATACATGCTGTATACACTGTAGCCCTGTACAGTGGGAACAGCAGCACCTTACTTGAACTTTGTGAAATACTTGTGTGACCAAAGACATGTTTAAAAGAGGATTTAGTAAGTATGGTATATTAATAAGTGTTCTTTAATGTCAGTGCATGCACTGTATATTATTCTAAAGCACTAAAAAAATTAAACAGCTCTGGTCTGGTGTCTGTCAGGATTCTGTTTGCAGAGTGTGATCAAAGTTTGGACTGTTTTTAGTTTTGCTGTAAAATAAACGTCTTGTCACACACGGCCTATAAATTGTCGCTACTTTAAACTCCCAAACAGTGTTGTCATCTTGAATTTGTGGCATCTGTGTTTGTGCAGATCAAACCATAGAAGTGAGCCCCTGTGTCGTCTCCTGTTTTAGACTCATCGCATTTCTTTGTCAGTTCTGTACAATTGTGACACCAGCAGTAAACCTGTCTGTCTAATGCTGTGGGTGCCTTTTACACAATCACAATCAGTGCTAATTTCATCTTTCTCTCGTCACATCTCTCCACTCTCTCTGGCTTCAGCAGATGTTCAATCAGCCACGCACCAGTTTGTCCCACGTCGCCGTGTACTTCCAATCACACACACCTCCCTCTAATTAAACCTGCGCAGCTCCACTTGTAAAATCAGGCTTTATTTAATTCTGAGGCGCACAGCTGTTCATCAGACTGACAGGACTGGAAGAGCAAACAAGAGAGAACTGCAGGGGAGAGAACAGAAGGGGGTGAGGCGGGGAGGAGAGGGGGAGGAGGGAGATGTGCAGATATCTACATGTGAAAATGTGCAGCAATTACAGTCAAATCTGCAGTAGTTTTTAAGTTTACCATAAATCTGTGGAGTTTTGACACCAGCGCTGTGAGAGGTGCGTCTAAAGTCATGTGACTGAAAAGTGACTCAAGGCACTAATTCTGGATCATAACCGTCCTCCACCATCCTCCATCTCTACTCATCTTTCTTCCACAACAGAAATGAAAGTGAACTGTGCACTTATACATATTCTACACATCTGTGTGTGTTCTCCAGAGCCCTCACCAGATGGCCTTCCCAGGAGAGTGGCAGGAAAAACTGAGCCAGTTCCAGAGGATGTTAGTGATCCGCTGTTTGCGGCCAGACAAGGCAAGTGTACTTTGGGATGGTTACACAGTGTACCTGTGGAACACTTGAGTTTGAATGGAAACCATCAGATCTACTGTAAAAGAAATGGGGCTGCAGGATTACAGCAGAAATCATATTCATGATGATTAGAAGTGAAACGGTGGTGTTCTTACTGTGCAGGTGGTGCCGATGGTGCAGGAGTTTGTCTCTGACTCTCTGGGACGTCCCTTCATTGAGACTCCGCCCTTTAACCTGTCCCAGGCATTCGGGGACAGTTATTGCTGCGCTCCCCTCATCTTCATCCTCTCCCCCGGATCTGACCCCATGGCCGCACTGCTCAAGTTCGGAGACGAGAAGGTACCAGCACCAGATTACCTGCTTACTAGCACATAAGGTCATTCTGTTTTAAAACGCTGCTGAGAACTGAATTAACTGTCATTTCATATGTGTCCTGTAGGGTTTCACAGGGAACAAGCTCGCATCTCTGTCTCTGGGACAAGGACAGGGTCCCATCGCCATGGAGATGATCTCCACTGGCATCAAAGAGGGCACATGGGTGGTGCTGCAGAACTGCCACCTGGCCACGTCGTGGATGAGCACGCTGGAGCACATCTGTGAGGTTAGAATGTACCAGTACTAATACTGCTAATATATGTATCAATACTATAGTACTGGTACTGTTAAAACTATACTGTATACTATAGTACTCTACCCATGTACTCATACTAAAGCAGAGTATGAGCATGCTGAAATCATTGTCCAATGAGGTTCATTTGGTCTTCTGATTATTTTTGTTTCTTTATGTTATTAGGTTCTTTTTTCAGCCCATGTTTTCATACTGACAGTTTGGACTGCTCCCTGCGCTCTTCCTGTGGTCCTGTGATGTTGCTGTGACATGTCTCGTCAGCTGATTTATAGATGGGATACTGTCCTGAGGAAGTGGGACTGCAGATGGTGCTGTCGTCCTGCCTCTGACTGTAGGAAGAAAGGGCCAAAAACCTGTAATAAATGAATGAATAAATGAGCTGAGCGGACACATCACAGCAACATCACGTGACCACTCTGAGGAAGACCTCAGGGAGCAGCCCAAACTGTCAGTATGAAAACAAACTCTTAGTCTGAAACATGAACCTAATAACATAACTCCCCCATTCATGTTTTAAAGCCACCCTTTGTACCTTTGCTCCATGTGAGGGACATGTGCTCATGTCACTCAGAACAGAACACACTTTTTAAAAAACTTTTTTGTCATTATTTGGAGCTACTGGTGTACGTCACACCACACCATTCTGTTGAAACTTAACATGACATCGCATGTCGAGTGTTCTACATGGAGCTCTGTAGTGGAATGTTCAGCAGTTACCATGCTGACACAATGTGCACATTCGCAAACGTAGCCAAAAAAAGTTTTAATATAATCTGAAAAAAAAATCGAAATGCATTTAAAGAGCACATTTTCCGGAGCCTGTGATCAGTATGAGTGTTCATGGTCCTGTATAGGAGTTTGATTTTCAACAAAAAGAGCGACTGACAAACAGTTGGCTAGTTTGTGACTGTAAAGACCTTCAGACCCAGCAGTGCCTACAGTAACATCACACTTCCAGGCAATGTGAATCACATCAGCTGCAAAGTATCACTTGTTGATCTTGTGAAATATCAGCAGGAGATACTGTCAGTGAAAAGCAGGAGTCAGACCATGTTTCTCTTGTCCAGGAGCTAAACCCAGACACGACTCACCCAGACTTCCGGCTGTGGCTGACCAGTTACCCCTCGCCCACGTTCCCAGTGGCAGTGCTCCAAAACGGAGTGAAGATGACCAACGAGGCCCCTAAAGGTCTACGCTCCAACATTGCCCGCTCTTTCTTCATGGACCCCATCTCTGACCCTGAGTTCTTCGACGGCTCCTGCAAATCGGTACCTGCACCTCAAGTTTGACACCTTAAAAAATATACCTCTCTCTTATTCACAGAAATACATTTTTATCAGTTTAGCTAACTTTTTTTTCACTGATACACCAGAGTCACGTGACCTGAAAGTAGTGTTAAGAATGTCTGAATGGCTTTGTGAATGAGGCCTATACAGTCCCTGACAAAAGTCTTGTTGCTTATCCATTTTGTAGAAACAAAAGCTTATAACCTGACTTTAAATGAATCGATTGGTTTTAGAAATGTCTCATATAAAAGCTAAAACCCTCCCAAATTATTCTCAATATAAAGTAAAATTAAATTTGCTTCACTGAAGAAACATTGATCATTTAATGAACACAGAAAGGTCAGATTTTGGCAAGACAAAAGTTTTGTCACCTACAGAAAATTGAACAAATAATTTACTTCAAATACAAAAATCTGTTGCATAACATCAGTGAATTAAGTAGTGGTGCTGTGAGATCCATATTTAATATCTTGTATGACTTCCATGAGCTTGAAGAACTGCATCCATGCAGTTCGACAATGATTCATACAATTTGTTGATGAAGTCATCAGGAACAGCAAAGAAAGCGTCTCACAGCCTCCAGAGTTCATCAAGATTATTTGGTTTTGCCTTCTGTGCTTCCTCTTTCATTCTACCCCAGACCTGCTCAGTGATGTTCATGTCTGGTGACTGGGCCAGTCCTGGAGCACCTTGATCTTCTTCTCCTTGAGGAACTTTGATGTAGAGATAGAAGTTTGCGATGGAGCACCATCCTGCTGCAAAATGTGACCCCTTTTATGGTTGGGAATGTAAGAGGTGCTAATACTTCTTGATATTTTAGGCTATTGATATTTCCTTCCACCCTGCAAATGTCTCGCACACCTCCATACTGGATGTAACCCCAGACCATGATTAACTCTCCTGCAATATTTGCGGCGGCTGTGATGTAATTCAACCGAGGATTCATCTGAGAAATCCACCTTCTGCCACTTTTCCAGTGTCCATCCTTTTAGCAGGCTGTGGGCCTTGGCAAATGCCACACGGTTTTTTAATTGCCTTTTGTTTAGTGCTGGTTTCTGTGCACTGATTCGACCATGGAGGCCATTTCCAGACAGAATTCTACAAACTGTTCTGTTGACACAGAGACTTGAGGTGACCAGGCCTGGTGGAGCTCTGCTGCAGTGGAAAAGGGGCCTTGGATTTTCAAATCAACAAACGGTCCTCCAGAGCAGTTGTCTTGTGGGGTCTGCCGGACCTGCGCTTGTCAAAAACATCTCCAGTCTTTTCAGATCTTTTTCTTATTCTTTGTACTTGGCGCTGAGACACATTGAAGGTGTCAGCCACCTCAGCAGTGGATCTGGTCTTCAGCCTCTTGATCATTAACGCTTTGGTCTCAGGGTGGGTCTTAGGCAGGTTGTCAGAGGTCAAGTTGCAGTTGATGTGAGGGTCTGGTGTGCTGGGGTTCTTTTTATACACACCCACTAAGTGACTGATCAGTAACTGATCACAGGTGAGGCTGGAATCTAGGACTGGGTGCATCATATGACAAGGAGACAAGACTTTTGTCCTGCCAAAATCTGACCTTTCTGTGTTCATTAAATGATCAATGTTTCTTCAGTGAAGCAAATTTATTTTAGTATATTGAGCATAATTTGGGAGGGTTTTAGCTTTTATATGAGACATTTCTAAAACCAATCGATTAATTTAAAGTCAGGTTATAAACTTTTGTTTCTACTAAATAGATAGAAGACTTTTGTCAGGGACTGTGGAGTCCTCTTCAGAGTGCAGTGCTGGGAGCGAGAGGTTTGGGGCTGGGCCCATGTCTGTCCTCCTCTCTCCACTCTCTCCATGTCTCTCCTCTCCTGTCCCTGATGCCTGTCCTGTTCACTTCCAGGCGGAGTTTAAGAAGCTGCTGTATGGCCTGTGCTTCTTCCACGCTCTCGTACAGGAGAGGAGGAAGTTTGGACCTCTGGGTTGGAACATTCCCTACGAGTTCAATGAGACCGACCTGCGCATCTCTGTCCAGCAGCTGCACATGTTCTTAGAGCAGTACCAGGTCTGACACACAGTCCACATCTGAAACCAAAGAAATAAGACAGTTAATGAAATGTGGTTTTAAAGAGATGGGCTTTCAGGGCTTTTTGAAACATGGGGAGTGTGGATGAATCTGTGTTTGGGCATGGAGTTCCAGAAGGTGGGGGCAGCAGTGGAGAAGGCCCTGTCCTCCTGGGTCTTATGTTTAGTCTAGGTAGGGGCAAACAGGAGGTTGATTCAATACATAAAAACACACAAATACTAACCCTTTAATAATTTACTCTATGACTAATTATGAAAACGCTTTACACTTGTCATAGCCTTTATACTGTAGTCATTATTCATTAATTATTCACACACCAAACGTACTAGGCAAGGACAGTGAAGTGTTTTGTCTAAAGACTGAACAGAAATCAACCCTCCAACCTTGGGATTGGGAGATCAGTGCTGTAACCGCTGAGCCGCTGTTGCTGTCACTGTCGCTGTCACTGTCCTCCATTAGGAATGAAGCAAATCAAGTGACAATATCATATTTTTTGCATGGGGAGAAAGTCTTTAAATGAAAAAGGCCTGATTTGTCTGAAGCCTTGAAAACAGGACATGTCTCCTGCTGAAGGCCTGCAGTTTGTCCATCAGGGTTTAATCTCCAGTCAGTCACAAATGTCTCAGTAAGTAAATCAAACAGCAACCACTTGACTTTACTCTATTTAACATTGACCTCATTCATCTCACCAGACTACCGTAAGATGGAGCTGGTCTCCTTCTGCTGTCTGTGTGCAGGTGGATAAATATACAATAAAATACACGGTGCTGACTTAAAGGGCACTATTTTGTGTTCTAATGTTTCCTCATCACAATCAGACCTGGAGTTGTGTTTTGTTTCATTCACACATGGTTAACAGACAAACCCTGCATATTTAGAGTTCTTTTCTCCAATAGAAAACACTCTATTCCACTTTCCACTTTGTCATATCATGAGGTAATACAGGAAGTGCTCCACTGTGTTTTTAAACTCTATACAATATTGCTAGAATCATTTGATTGATTCCAGCCCTGGACTTACGAATCTTTACTGAACTAAACGTTTAAGGAGCTGTTAACTTGGAAACTACTGCTTCATGACATCACAAGGTGGAACAGAGCATTTTGAGCTTTAAAGATGGAGATTAGCCAGACTAATAATAAATTACTCAAACATGTGTGAATGAAACTAAGTACAACTCGAGGTATGTTTCTGATGATGTGCAACATTCTAACTTGGCTTAAAGCTCACAAAGGTCTTTTTGTGTAATAGGAGCTTTAATAATAAAGTGACATGAACACGCTGACATATTCACACAGCATTACAGTGGAATACGTGTGTGTTGCTAATGCACACTTGGACTGAATCCTTAAGTGCTGCAGGAGTCACAAACATAGCCTGTGTATTCCCCTGCAGCTCTGTACTGGCTGCAGGGACATGTTTCACCATCTGGACTCATCCCTGTGGTCACACGCTTCACAACATGTCCAGAGGAGGACACACCGCAGCATCTGCTCCAACAACACAAACCCAGCACTCACCTGACCCACGGGGACGCTGCAGTGTCCCTTTTATCCTCTCGTGCTTTTCTATTGGTTTATTGATGCAAAACCACCTTGAGTGTCTAGTAAGGTGCCTTATTCTAATACTGAATTTCTCCTTCTGGGGAATGAATCAAATATGTAGCTGTCTCTCTGTTTAAATAACACTGTTTGGACTTGTTAATGCTTTTTATATATGGCTGGGCCAGAACATTTTGTTGCTCATATAGATCAATCACCATTTTTGATTCAATTTTACCTACTAAAAACAAATAAAAATAGATTCCAATATAGATGAATAAATTATACAAACCTTTAAACATCCTCAACATACCTCAAAACACTCATCTGAACCAAATGCTTTGACTGACAAGAGCCAAGCTGATCACTGACCATTGAAGAGGAGCACCGCAGGTACAGGGCTGGTGCGTCTTATACACGGTACACTGCCGACTTTAAGTACAACTCTGAGTCCTGTCACATTCAAAGGTATTCAGATGATGAAGAAGTGGACAAGAGGGAGAATACACCAACCTCATTGACACAAGATGGTCTTCGACTTCTAAAGGACAAAGTCGACTCCTCAGCTGGTCGCCATTCAGGGAGAGAACATTAAGGGTGTGAGGACCTACAAATATCTGCGGGTGCTTCTGCATAGCAAATTGGACTGGACTCCAAACACAGATGCCCTTTATAAAAGAGATCTTCTTCCTTAGGAGGCTGAGGGCATCTGAAGGTTGTGAAGAGCTGCTCTTGATGCTTTACTACATGGTCGTGGCCAGTGGCCTTTTTTATGGGGCGGTGTGCTGTGGCAGCAGTCTGGCCGATAAGAACAGCAGGAGGCTGCAGAAGCTGGTGAAGAAGGCCAGCTCTGTGACTGGGAGGGCACTGGAGTCATTCATTAGGATGTTAGGAAGCATTCGAAACTGGCTGGAAGTCATGGTCAATGGACCCCTGCTCCCACCCCCACCACAGTGTCCTGTCTGCACAGAGCAGCAGTGACAGACGCCTCCTCTCACTCCACTGTGGGACTGAAAGGTTTAACAAGCCATTTGTCCCCACAGCCATCAGGCTCTACGACCTGACCCCACCCTGCAGAACCCTCACCCTAACCCCCACCCGTCACCCTGCAGAACCCTAACCCCCACCCGTCACCCTGCAGAACCCTCACCCTAACCCCCACCCGTCACCCTGCAGAACCCTAACCCCCACCTGTCACCCTACAGAACCCTCACCCTAACCCCCACCCGTCACCCTGCAGAACCCTAACCCCCACCCGTCACCCTGCAGAACCCTCACCCTAACCCCCACCCGTCACCCTGCAGAACCCTAACCCCCACCTGTCACCCTACACAACCCTCACCCTAACCCCCACCCGTCACCCTGCAGAACCCTAACCCCCACCCGTCACCCTGCAGAACCCTCACCCTAACCCCCACCCGTCACCCTGCAGAACCCTAACCCCCACCCGTCACCCTACAGAACCCTCACCCTAACCCCCACCCGTCACCCTGCAGAACCCTAACCCCCACCCGTCACCCTGCAGAACCCTAACCCCCACCCGTCACCCTGCAGAACCCTAACCCCCACCCGTCACCCTGCAGAACCCTAACCCCCACCCGTCACCCTGCAGAACCCTAACCCCCACCCGTCACCCTACAGAACCCTAACCCTAACCCGTCACCCTGCAGAACCCTAACCCCCACCTGTTACCCTGCAGAACCCTAACCCCCACCTGTTACCCTGCAGTACCCAGCACTTTATGCATACGAACTTTGCATATCGTGCACAAACTTTTAATGATTACTTATTGCCTTTTATTCATTTGAAGTGTTTTTAGTGTGTGATGAAATGTGGTTGTATATGGATACCTGAATGTCCCCTTCTGGGGATCAATAAAGTACCTACCTACCTAGTACCTACATAGTACCTATGTAGAAATGTGTTTCATTGCTCAGTAATACTTGTATATAAATCATCAGTTCATGAGTGTATTGTGCATGTGGACCCTTAATCCCATACACTGTCTGTGGCGTCTTTTGCTCTTATAGCCGTATATCCTCTGTCCCTCTGTGGTTGTGTGTAGGAGGTTCCATATGATGCTTTGAGGTACCTGACTGGAGAGTGCAACTATGGAGGGAGGGTGACAGACGACTGGGACCGCCGCACGCTCATGACCATCCTGTCCGTCTTCTACACCCCTGAGATCGTGCTCAACTCGGAGTACAGGTTTGACCACAGCGGCCTGTACTACGCACCAGCAGAGGGCGACGTGAGTCCACAACAACCACAGATCTTGTTCACATGTGTTTATTTTATTTTGATCAAACCAATCATAAATACATAAGTATTTTCAGCAAAAGCTGTACACATAGCTGGCATATAACCTATGGATAAGCAGCTATGGTCATCAACTTTTCCTGAGCGTGTGAGGCTAATTGTGACTTTTGTCCTGTTAAACATGTCCCTGTGTGGTCATCATCTCGTCCTCATCCTCAGTCTGTCCACTCCTTTTGTCAAACTCCTCTGATGCTGTTTGTTTAGGACTCATTACCACAGGCGTCGTACCTTTAAAAAGTCGTTAAAAGTGATAGCAGCTCCCAGCAGGGTTCCTCCACCAAAAAAAAAAAAACATTTTTTATTTATTTGTTAACTCACTCGACATCTCCCACAGTTTATCTGTGGTTTACGCAGTGCTTGCCTCCTGCTGAGCCATGTTTTATTCATGTGGCTCATTTACATACTCATTACAATAAACGTCAGGGTTGCTGCTGCACTGATTGTAATTACGCCACTTGTTATGTTCAAATGTGCATCCCTCATTCTTTTGCCTTTTGTTTCTCTCTTCAGTACAACAGTTACATCGACTACACCAAGGCTCTCCCTCTGAACCCATCGCCTGAGATCTTTGGGATGAACGCAAACGCAGACATCAGCAAAGACCAGGCGGAGACACGGCTGCTTTTCGATTCTATCCTCCTCACACAGGTAACAGGTCCAAGCACCACACTCACTGCAGCAAGGTCCTAGAGGGTTTAAGCACCACACTGACAGCAGCACAGTCCTGGAGGGTTTGAGCACCACACTGACAGCAGCACGGTCCTGGAGGGTTTGAGCACCACACTCACTGCAGCACGGTCCTGGAGGGTTTGAGCACCACACTCACTGCAGCACGGTCCTAGAGGGTTTAAGCACCACACTGACAGCAGCACAGTCCTGGAGGGTTTGAGCACCACACTGACAGCAACATGGTCCTAGAGGTAGAATTCTGCACGGGTCTGATTTTGACAAACGGCACCCGCTCGTACCCATTACACCTCAATCTGCACCCGACCTGTTTTCTGACAGAACTGAAATCAAATTCTGCACCTGATCTGACCCGCTATAAATCCACACCGACACCCGAGCCACACCCGAATGAAAATCAGTCCGAGAGCCAAAAAAGAGCCACAACTTTATACTCTCCACTCACTAATTTTCTTTTCAGCTCCTCGGGAGAGATTTCTGGGAATGTGCGTATGCAGCAAAAACATATGGGTTTTACATTTAATCATCTTGTAAAAACAATGACATTTTTGCATTTCACTAAAATACAGTCCTGCTTTTTGTTCACACATGATGTTTTGTAAACTGCAGATCAGACCCACACTCTTCTGCATCCGGAAATCCGAACCCGCATCCCACACAGCACAACATTTTTCACCCGTTTCATTGAAATTTGTGATTCACAAGACTGCCTTCATTAAAGCCCGATTAAAGCCAGTGTTTCTGAACACCTGGCTGCAGGGGCGGAGTTTGAAGTGTGGATACCTGTTCGACCAATCACACTGATCCTTATGCTTTCAGACCCCGCCCCTCCTCCTCCCCCCTCACTCTCCCCTTTAGTCCTCCTGACCCGCCCCTCCTCCTCCCCCCTCACTCTCCCCTTTAGTCCTCCTGAGCCCTCCCCTCCTCCCCCTCACTCTCCCCTTTAGTCCTCCTGACCCGCCCCTTCCCCCCTCACTCTCCCCTTTAGTCCTCCTGACCCCTCCCCTCCTCCCCCCTCACTCTCCCCTTTAGTCCTCCTGACCCGCCCCTTCTCGCCTTCACGCTCCCCTTTAGTCCTCCTGAGCCCTCCCCTCCTCCCCCTCACTCTCCCCTTTAGTCCTCCAGACCCCGCCCCTCCTCCTCCCCTTTAGTCCTCCTGACCCCTCCCCTTCTCCCCCCTCACTCTCCCCTTTAGTCCTCCTGACCCCTCCCCTCCTCCCCCCTCACTCTCCCCTTTAGTCCTCAGTTACTGCCCGGTTTAGCTATTTGAACTGTGGATTAGGGTGGAGTTTTAAAATGTCAAAAATTTAAATCAAACGACCAATCAGAGACACTGAACAGAGCGTAAAGCCCTCCCTCTTTTAGACAGCCACTTGTGATTGGCCAGAGCGAGGAGCGATCACTGAAGAGAAATAATGCCATCTTTAGCATCGCTTAAAGAGCCATCAGAATCATTTCATCTCCTGCTGCAGTTTAACAAATGTCTAACGAGGATCCTAATAGTCCCTTAGTGTCTGTGCTGCGATTAGAACAGGGCTAAATGTGATTCAGATGGGATCTCACTGATGTGTGGAGCACCCAGCCTTTATCCATGCATCTTCATCTGAGCGCTAAACCACAAGGCCATCCCTCTCCCGCTCTCGCCCGGGCCTGACAGCTCAAATTAATGATCGCTGTAAAGTCGACAGATAAACAAGCCGTGATGGAGCGAGACAGTCAATCGAAACAACACGCAAATACAATTACACACGCCGAATTATATGGGACATGTGTTATAAGGCCGCACAGGCTAATTCTGCTTTTAATTTATTCATTCTATCCAAGCGTGCAGTGTTGTTAGTGTACAGCACGAGGCAGTGCTTATCCTGTCACCTCCTCTCAGTAAGGAGGCTGTGGGTTAGACTCATAGACTTTGTAAAGAAGTGGACTAAGGGAGTGTCGGGCTGGGTATCATTAAGAAGCTGCCAATATGATTCATATGTCGATACAGTGAGCTTTGGATTCGATATGACATATTACTGTCACGGTTAGAGTGTGGTTGAGGACCGCAAAGCAGAGACAGAGGCGCAGGTAGATGTTTAAACAGGTTTATTGCCGGGATTGAAGGATGTGGTGATGGAAACCGGCTGGAGACATAGACGGAGGGAAGACACAGGGGTAGACTCACGGGTAGACAGACTGGACAACAAGGTCAGGCAGGACGACGTGGACAAGCAGGACGACGACGTAGGCGAGGGATAGAGGAGGAATGAACTGACAAAGAACAAAGGATGAGGACAGAACTAAGTAGTGGGGCTGATTAGACAATTAGCTGCAGGTGAACCACCGAGCAGGTGATCCACACTGCAGCATTAGCCCAGCCACACCCCCAGAGGAGCAGACAGACACAGAAGGGAGGGGGAACACACAACAAACACCAAACCCTGACAATTACAAATAGATTCGATTCGGTTCAGTTAAAAATAATAGCTAAATCATGGCTGTCATACTAAAAGTCTTTGTTGAACCACTTCTTGTGTAAAGTGAAAATGAAACACACCATTTTAATCATCAAAAGCAATAAAACTAGCGCTGTAGCAAAATAATTTAGTAAAATATACCAAAAAGTACTCTTGGCGACATATTGATTCAGCAGGCCCCAATATTGATACCGTATTGTAACATTAAACAATACGATATATCCATATTCCGATATCTTTGCACAGCCGTACTCACAAGACTAGCACAGTCATTACAGTCGTCCCTCACGATATCGCGGTTCACCTTTCGCGACCTCACTGTTTCGCAGATTGTTTTTTTACAGCGTAGAATTATGTTCTACGTCCTGATTGGCTGTTCAGCGCATTCGAAGGCGGCATGTCTGTTTATAAGAAGAAAAAACAGCGGCAACAACTTCCCATAACTATGTTCTTCACTCAGAAAAAGACACACGCACCAAGGCCTTCAGTGAAAAAAGATGCAGTGTTTCCCACACATAGACCATTCTGTGGCAGGTTAGATCGTGGGCCGATTTGTACAAAACGTTTTCCCCTTGCTCCTCAGGTTAGATCGCCGAGCCTGTTTGAGCAAAGTGTATAAAGTTTGTGGTGAGGGGTTTTACATCCCTAAAACATGTATAATAATTGGAAAAATTAAAGCTGACTACTTCCACATTAGAAATAGGATTTTATTTATGGACAAAACCCCAGGATCATGTAGAGTGCGTTAATACAGCCAAAATGAGGATGCTCACAGCAGCAGTTACAGAGAGAGGGGCACAAATCTATTCAAGTCAATTGAAGCCAGAGCTAATGGAGCCGGCAGAGCCTCCATGTTTGGAACAAGGCGGCTAGTGAGTTAGCTATGTCCATTTATATATAGAGTTTATGGTTAGACTCGCTGCCTGGAGCGGTTATCCTGTCTCAGTAAGCAGGTTGTGGGTTAGACTTCTGCTCTCTAAGTGGAGTATGCATGTCCTCTGTGTGTCAGTCCTAACCTCTGTGTCTGTGTCCAGTCCCGGTCCACAGGTGGGGATGGACAGTCCTCCGATGACATGGTCTTTGACGTGGCGGCAGATGTTCTGAGCAAACTCCCTCCAGACTTCGATCTGGAGTCTGCGATGATAAAGTTCCCCACCGACTACAACCAGAGCATGAACACGGTGCTGGTGCAGGAGATGGGCCGCTTCAACAACCTGCTGCGTACCATCCGCTCCTCCTGCGTGGCCATCCAGAAGGCCATCAAGGTACCAGCGTGACACATACACCTTCAGCAGTCGATTATTATTCCATTTGTGGGGCAGAACTGTCACTTGCTGCTGGTATTTCATCTTTAACCAGTCAGGGAGCAACAAAGTCTAATTTTGGTATGTTATAGTCCAGTGTGTTTTTACACTATTGGGGGGCACTATAGTCTTCTGTATTAATGTTAAACACCACCTTCAGAGCATAGACTGTATAAAGAAGTGGACTAAGGGAGTATGAGGTCACCCATAGTGTTTGGCTCCAGTCAAATGAAGCTCACAAGGCTAGCTCTTATAGGAGCAAATTTAGAGCCAATTTCCATATTAAGAATCAGAATTTAATTACCGTATTTTTCAGACTATAAAGTGCACCAGATTATAAGGCACAATATCAATGAACGAGTCTATTTTCATACATAAGGCGCATTAAGCGAGACTGATACCTTAGCCCAGGCATCCACGACCCATTCGCAGATCTCACCCGGCGTTACCTCCCTGTCTTGGTGAATGTGTGTTCAGCTTCTGTTGTCCAACGCTCCCACGCAACTCGCAATTTAACTTTGAATGACCTGCTGACACCGATATCTAGAGGTTGAGGTTCTTTGGTTAATCCTCCCGGGATGATGGCAGCACAGAATTACTGTGAGACCTTTGATGATACGATATCACCATATTTTGGTTACACTAAGTCACTCCCCCTTCAGAGCACTATCACAACACAATCAGCGTGCATTCTGCTAATGAAACTACTGCATATCGTATCAGATTTGTCGTTGCTGTGTACAGTTTTGTGTCCTGTTTTTGTATTTTTATGGAGAGTTGTGGTGTGGGAGCATGGGTGATGCTTGTGAGCCGGGCACTGAATACAGTCTGACACCTAACTGTAATGAGGGTTCTAACAGGGCCCAGGAGAGATTGCTAGATTACTTAAACTTGCATAGATGCCGTGTAAAATCTCTCGAGGCATGTGCATGTGTGTGTGTGTGTGTGTAAATATTCAGACAGTACATTTCTTCTTTTAGCTCTTCTTCACCTCCTGCTTCGACACATGTGATTTTCACACTTGTTTTTCATTTTTTTGCCCATCGGCTTCTCCCCCGTTTATAAACCTGAGCTTAGAGCTGCGACTGGACATGTGATGCAGAACAGATGAAACCAGGAGTGAACTTTGACTGGAACAGAATGAAACCAACAACAGACCAGGACTAAACCAGGACTAAACCAGGTCTAAACCAGGTCTAAACCAGGACTAAACCAGGTCTAAACCAGGACTAAACCAGGACTAAACCAGGACTAAACCAGGACTAAACCAGGACTAAACCAGGACTAAACCAGGTCTAAACCAGGTCTAAGCTCTACAGTCTGACCCTGTGGTGTCCTCTGTGCCCAGGGTCTGGTGGTGATGTCTGCAGAGCTGGAGGAGGTGGTCAACAGTATCTTAAATGGTCGGATCCCTGCCATGTGGAAGAAGAAGTCCTACCCCAGCCTCAAGCCTCTGGGCAGCTACGTCATCGACTTCCTGGAGAGGCTCAAGTTCTTCCAGGTGACACAGCGTAACCACAGCAACAAACACAAACACTCGACTTGCCGTATCCGGGTCAAATGCACAAATCTCCAAACAAACGCTTTACTTCCAGACATGTTTTGCTTAAATTTCATTCACGTAAGACCTTCAGGGCAGCACTACTGACCAGGATCCATGTGGAGAACGTTTTTGGAGGAGAAAATGCAATTTTTCAGGCTTGGAAAAGTCATGGAATTTTGTAAATTCAATGAAAGTTTTGGAAAAGTCATGCACGCAATTCCAGTGTTTAGTTATGCTTATTTTGGGCCAGCCGCTCCAGCATGAATGTGACTCATGACCGGTTGTCTCTACCGCCACTGGCTGTGGTCACTCAAAACATTGTATAAACTATTTTAATTTTGGGGGTTCATATCATATTTCATCTGAAACTGCACAACATACGTTTCCACTGATGATAGTCACATGCCTCTGATACCGGCGAACCCCCCACACACCTTGACTGTTCTGAGGGAAACACTGCAGACCAGTGCACAATAAGGAGTTGTGTTTAAAAGAGAATATGAGAAACTATCACTGACAGGATTTGGAATGTTCAAAAACTATAATAGCATAAGGTGAGTGGAAAGGGTTCACATTTCATATTTAGCCCTAAAAGTGCTCAGTTCTACACATGTAGGTGCCGTAAAGTCATGGAAAACTCACTTTAGGTCATGAAAAAGTCATGGAAAAGTTTTGAAACTTTGTCAGTGAAGAAGAGTGGGCTGGAGTCCACAGTTCTGCACTGAGCTGAGTCACGCACACATTTTTCAGACAGAAAAACAACACCACCCTCCTCCTCCACAAAGCTCACCGCCCCCATCACCACAACACTGTACTGTCACCATACTGAAACTTCTCTTGTTTTCAATACTAAACAATACACTTGTTACTCAATACTGATTCTGATACCACAAAGATCATTAAAAAACACTTTCTTTAGACAATAGAATGTGATTTTCAACATTAAATGGTAGAACTTGTGCTCTTATACGTGTCTACTCCCTCTGTGGTCCAGGTAGGTTTCTTACTGCTCCTTGGGCCGATACTACACTGTGAAAAAGCTTAAGATAGAAATAATTCAATCTCTCAGAAAATGACTTAAAAATAGTGAAATAATCTTAAAATAAACGACTTCTAGACGAGAATGAAGCCGTCTCAGAACTAATAAGTCGATAATAAATCTGAAAACAAGATGAATAACCTGATAGTTTTAAAAGTTTTAAAATCTTGGCCAAATCAGAGAAATGTGCAGTGTCGTCTATGTGCTCTTCTCTTCTACTCGTTCTGATGCACCTCAAGATCATTCAAGGAGAGGTTCTGCTCTGTCCTGTCAACCGGAGTTTTTCAGTGTCAATACCTGCGAAAAACGAGTATCTAGTTTTGATTCTAGTTTTAGCATCAATTAGTATCTGATTTTGGAGAGTTTTCCAGCCCTAGTGCCCTGCCTGGATTCTCCCATGTGTCCTAGCTCCTCTTGGTGCTCTGAGCTGGTTCTTCTTGGGTTCCTCCTGCTCACTGTCTCCTCACACTGCAGAACACTTTCACACTCCACTCACTCTGTGTCAAAGTCCAGTGAGATACACCTGTTTCCTGTCCTCTCCTCTGTCTCCTCTCCTCTGTCTCCTCTCCTCTGTCTCCTCTCCTCTGTCTCCTCTCCTCTGTCTCCTCTCCTCTGTCTCCTCTCCTCTGTCTCCTCTGTCTCCTCTCCTCTGTCTCCTCTCCTCTGTCTCCTCTGTCTCCTCTCCTCTGTCTCCTCTCCTCTGTCTCCTCTGTCTCCTCTGTCTCCTCTGTCTCCTCTGTCTCCTCTCCTCTGTCTCCTCTCCTCTGTCTCCTCTCCTCTGTCTCCTCTCCTCTGTCTCCTCTCCTCTGTCTCCTCTCCTCTGTCTCCTCTGTCTCCTCTCCTCTGTCTCTGCTCCTCTGTCTCCTCTCCTCTGTCTCCTCTCCTCTGTCTCCTCTCCTCTCTGTCTCCTCTCTCTCTGCTCCTGTCTCCTCTCCTCTGTCTCCTCTCCTCTGTCTCCTCTCCTCTGTCTCCTCTCTCCTCTGTCTCCTCTCCTCTGTCTCCTCTCCTCTCTGTCTCCTCTGTCTCCTCTCCTCTGTCTCCTCTCCTCTGTCTCCTCTCCTCTGTCTCCTCTCCTCTGTCTCCTCTCCTCTGTCTCCTCTCCTCTGTCTCCTCTCCTCTGTCTCCTCTCCTCTGTCTCCTCTCCTCTCTGTCTCCTCTCTCTCTGCTCCTGTCTCCTCTCCTCTGTCTCCTCTCCTCTGTCTCCTCTCCTCTGTCTCCTCTCCTCTGTCTCCTCTCTCTCTGCTCCTGTCTCCTCTCCTCTGTCTCCTCTCCTCTGTCTCCTCTCCTCTCTGTCTCCTCTCTCTCTGCTCCTGTCTCCTCTCCTCTGTCTCTTCTCTCTATCTCTGCTTCTCTCTTTCTGCTCCTCTAACCCTCTGTCTGTCTGTTGTCTCAGGACTGGTTTAATGAGGGCGCTCCTGCTGTGTTCTGGATCTCCGGGTTCTTCTTCACTCAGGCGTTTCTCACCGGCTCTCAGCAGAACTACGCTCGAAAGCACACCATTCCCATCGACCTCCTGAGCTTTGACTTCGAGGTCCTGTTCGACATGCCGTACGAGAAGCCCCCAAACGACGGTACAGGGCTCACACCATGTTATAATGTTGTTACTTTACTAGAAACAGACCTGGAGTGGTGCATTATTTCATTCACATGTTTGAGCAACTCTTTATTATTAGTCTGTCTACAGCTCTAAAACTCAAAATGCTCTGTTCCACCTTATGATGTCATGCAGTGGCAGTTTTAGAATGACAGCTCCTTTTATACTTTATTTCAGTAGAGATCAGCCATTCCAGGACTGAAATGATCCAAATGATTCAAGTGAAGATGTGTGGAGTTTAAAAACACAATGAAGCACTTCCCATATTACCAGGAGTGTAAAAATACCCAAGTCTCACGATACGATCTGGTCCCAGTTTGAACCTCACAGTGTGAGATTTACTCTGATATTGTGTTTTTGAGCTATAAAACCTCCTGTGATTGAATAAATGTAAATTAATGTCACACTGTGAAACATTCCAGGACATCTCCAGAGAAACAAGCAGGTGACGGACCCCCAAACAAAAAGTTCCACAGTGCACCTTTAGGTACATTTATGACAAGCCCCGAATTTACAACTTGAGTCAAATGAATATAACATTCTTCCTTCACTCCTCAGTCACTCTGCAGTTCCCTCTGCAGTCACAGTCAGACCAGTGACTCTTCAGTGTTTGTTATCAGAGAAAGTCTCCACCAACTGGACTCAGATTTACCACTAGAATTAGACAAACTTTACTGATCCACAAGGGAAATGATTTGGACATAGGAGCTCTAAATAAGGAGCAAAAAAGAGCAAGAGACACGTGTAAAATAAGACAGAATTATATAAATGTGTTTGTACAAGTCAAAATAAAAAATAAAAATAAGCAATAAAATTTAAAATGATGAAAAATAAAATATAATGACTCGGGATGCACCGAAAATTCAGCCACCGAATACTGCAAATAAGCCACTTTCGGCTTTCGGTGAAAATCAGGGCCGAAAGCTGAAAGTGGCGAGTGACGCAGTCTGCATTTTGGGTTCGCTGCAGGTGGAGAATTTAAGTTTGGATTTTTATTTCCTCCTAAAACTCAAATGGAGATTCAGTAATAATGTGTTTAATGCAGCTTTTTCAGGTCTGTGGGTCAGATGGAGCCTGTCGTATTTCAGCTCCACATCATAAAGTTTCCTTTTTTGAACTATTCTAACTTCAGCTTCTCACTCAAATGTGTTCTGTTGTGGTGTCCCTGGGCAAGACACTTCATCACTTCTCTAATGTTGACTGGAAGAACATCCGGAAGAAAAACTCACCACTGGTTTGTTGCAGCAGCGCCTGACACAATAAGCGGAGACATTTACAGCAGACATATTCTAGGTTGCATAGTGATGAAATTTGGACTGTTGCCATAGCGATGATTGGATTGTTTCCTCATCCCAAACAGACCTGGAATAGTTTTTTTTGTTTCATTTGCACATTTAACTCACAAATCCTTCATATTAAGGCTGAATTCTATTCAAAACACAACTCCAGGTTTGTTTTTGAGGAGGTTTTGCAGAATATAGGAGCTTGAATAGAGAGGGTAATGTTCCGCAGTATGTCTTTATGGTGTAGTGGCAGTGCTGTGTGTTAGCGGGCCCTCTGCTCCTGTTTCAGGAGTGTACATCCGGGGCCTGTTCCTGGACGGAGCGCGCTGGGACCGGGAGACCAACCTGCTGGCCGAGTCTCTGCCCAAAGAGCTGCACGACGCCATGCCCCCGGTGAGACGCACAATACACACACACACACACACACACACACACACAACCCATGCCCCCGGTGAGACGCACAACACACACACACACACACACACACACACATAGTACACACACACACACAACCCATGCCCCCGGTGAGACGCACAACACACACACACACCTACACACACACACACATACTACACACACACACACAACCCATGCCCCCGGTGAGACGCACAACACACACACACACACCTACACACACACACATATATACACACACATACTACACACACACACACACACACACACACACACACACAACCCATGCCCCCGGTGAGACGCACAACACACACACACACACACACACAACCCATGCCCCCAGTGAGACGCACAACTCACACACACACACACACAACCCATGCCCCCGGTGAGACGCACAACACACACACACACACACACACACACACATATACACACACTACCCTAACCACCTCTAGAAACGGACTTTAGCTTCAAACGAGCCGGAGTTGAACTTTAAGAATAAATCAGCACTACAGATGTTCCCAGTAAAAGTTCTATTTGATTTGAACATGTTTACCTCATATACACATATATACAGGGCATCTGACACACAGATACAGGGCATCTGACACACAGATACAGGGCATCTGACACACAGATACAGGGCATCTGACACACAGATACAGGAGGGCATCTGACACACAGATACAGGGCATCTGACACACAGATACAGGGCATCTGACACACAGATACAGGGCATCTGACACACAGATACAGGAGGGCATCTGACACACAGATACAGGGCATCTGACACACAGATACAGGGCATCTGACACACAGATACAGGAGGGCATCTGACACACAGATACAGGAGGGCATCTGACACACAGATACAGGGCATCTGACACACAGATACAGGAGGGCATCTGACACACAGATACAGGGCATCTGACACACAGATACAGGAGGGCAACTGACACACAGATACAGGGCATCTGACACACAGATACAGGGCATCTGACACACAGATACAGGAGGGCATCTGACACACAGATACAGGGCATCTGACACACAGATACAGGGCATCTGACACACAGATACAGGGCATCTGACACACAGATACAGGGCATCTGACACACAGATACAGGAGGGCATCTGACACACAGATACAGGGCATCTGACACACAGATACAGGAGGGCATCTGACACACAGATACAGGGCATCTGACACACAGATACAGGAGGGCATCTGACACACAGATACAGGAGGGCATCTGACACACAGATACAGGAGGGCATCTGACACACAGATACAGGAGGGCATCTGACACACAGATACAGGGCATCTGACACACAGATACAGGAGGGCAACTGACACACAGATACAGGGCATCTGACACACAGATACAGGAGGGCAACTGACACACAGATACAGGGCATCTGACACACAGATACAGGGCATCTGACACACAGATACAGGAGGGCATCTGACACACAGATACAGGGCATCTGACACACAGATACAGGGCATCTGACACACAGATACAGGAGGGCAACTGACACACAGATACAGGGCATCTGACACACAGATACAGGAGGGCAACTGACACACAGATACAGGGCATCTGACACACAGATACAGGGCATCTGACACACAGATACAGGAGGGCATCTGACACACAGATACAGGGCATCTGACACACAGATACAGGAGGGCAACTGACACACAGATACAGGAGGGCATCTGACACACAGATACAGGGCATCTGACACACAGATACAGGGCATCTGACACACAGATACAGGGCATCTGACACACAGATACAGGAGGGCATCTGACACACAGATACAGGAGGGCATCTGACACACAGATACAGGAGGGCATCTGACACACAGATACAGGAGGGCATCTGACACACAGATACAGGGCATCTGACACACAGATACAGGGCATCTGACACACAGATACAGGGCATCTGACACACAGATACAGGGCATCTGACACACAGATACAGGAGGGCATCTGACACACAGATACAGGAGGGCAACTGACACACAGATACAGGAGGGCAACTGACACACAGATACAGGGCATCTGACACACAGATACAGGAGGGCAACTGACACACAGATACAGGAGGGCAACTGACACACAGATACAGGAGGGCAACTGACACACAGATACAGGGCATCTGACACACAGATACAGGGCATCTGACACACAGATACAGGAGGGCATCTGACACACAGATACAGGAGGGCAACTGACACACAGATACAGGGCATCTGACACACAGATACAGGAGGGCAACTGACACACAGATACAGGGCATCTGACACACAGATACAGGAGGGCAACTGACACACAGATACAGGGCATCTGACACACAGATACAGGGCATCTGACACACAGATACAGGAGGGCATCTGACACACAGATACAGGAGGGCAACTGACACACAGATACAGGGCATCTGACACACAGATACAGGGCATCTGACACACAGATACAGGGCATCTGACACACAGATACAGGGCAACTGACACACAGATACAGGAGGGCAACTGACACACAGATACAGGGCATCTGACACACAGATACAGGAGGGCAACTGACACACAGATACAGGGCATCTGACACACAGATACAGGAGGGCAACTGACACACAGATACAGGAGGGCAACTGACACACAGATACAGGAGGGCATCTGACACACAGATACAGGAGGGCATCTGACACACAGATACAGGAGGGCAACTGACACACAGATACAGGAGGGCATCTGACACACAGATACAGGAGGGCATCTGACACACAGATACAGGAGGGCAACTGACACACAGATACAGGGCATCTGACACACAGATACAGGAGGGCAACTGACACACAGATACAGGAGGGCATCTGACACACAGATACAGGAGGGCAACTGACACACAGATACAGGAGGGCAACTGACACACAGATACAGGAGGGCAACTGACACACAGATACAGGAGGGCAACTGACACACAGATACAGGAGGGCAACTGACACACAGATACAGGAGGGCAACTGACACACAGATACAGGAGGGCATCTGACACACAGATACAGGAGGGCAACTGACACACAGATACAGGAGGGCAACTGACACACAGATACAGGAGGGCAACTGACACACAGATACAGGAGGGCATCTGACACACAGATACAGGAGGGCATCTGACACACAGATACAGGAGGGCAACTGACACACAGATACAGGAGGGCAACTGACACACAGATACAGGAGGGCAACTGACACACAGATACAGGAGGGCAACTGACACACAGATACAGGAGGGCAACTGACACACAGATACAGGAGGGCAACTGACACACAGATACAGGGCAACTGACACACAGATACAGGAGGGCAACTGACACACAGATACAGGAGGGCATCTGACACACAGATACAGGAGGGCAACTGACACACAGATACAGGAGGGCAACTGACACACAGATACAGGAGGGCAACTGACACACAGATACAGGAGGGCATCTGACACACAGATACAGGAGGGCAACTGACACACAGATACAGGAGGGCAACTGACACACAGATACAGGAGGGCAACTGACACACAGATACAGGAGGGCATCTGACACACAGATACAGGAGGGCAACTGACACACAGATACAGGAGGGCAACTGACACACAGATACAGGGCATCTGACACACAGATACAGGAGGGCAACTGACACACAGATACAGGAGGGCAACTGACACACAGATACAGGAGGGCAACTGACACACAGATACAGGAGGGCATCTGACACACAGATACAGGAGGGCATCTGACACACAGATACAGGAGGGCAACTGACACACAGATACAGGAGGGCAACTGACACACAGATACAGGAGGGCAACTGACACACAGATACAGGAGGGCAACTGACACACAGATACAGGAGGGCAACTGACACACAGATACAGGGCATCTGACACACAGACACAGGAGGGCAACTGACACACAGATACAGGGCATCTGACACATATTGACAGTGTTGTCCACTCTCAGATGTGGCTGAAGCCGTGTAAGCGCCAGGACATCCCCCAGAGGCTCAACTACCTGTGTCCTGTTTACAAGACGAGTGAGCGGCGCGGCACTCTGTCCACCACCGGACACTCCACCAACTACGTGATCGCCATGACGCTGGACACGGACATCCCCCCCGAGCACTGGATCAGGAGGGGCGTGGCTCTGCTGTGCCAGCTCAGCTCATGATACTCCTGCTGTAGCACCGAGTACCCAGCATGCATTTGCCCAGCATGCATTTGCCCAGCATGCATTTGCCCAGCAGGCCTTTGCCCAGCAGGCCTTTGCCCAGCAGGCCTTTGCCCAGCAGGCCTTTGCCCAGCAGGCCTTTGCCCAGCAGGCCTTTGCCCATGCTTGTTCTGCAGGTTCAGCATTAACAAATAAACAGTTCAGCATTTGAGTCTCAGTCATTTTTTTAACAGTGAACAGCTAAACTAAATCAGACGCCCGTTGACACTGTTCTGTGGTGACGGTTTCCTGAAGCTGCAGCAGTGTTTCCCGTCATGAATAAGCTCCACTCTTTTTAATATCAAAGTTTGAGGACATGTTTATGAAGCCAAAGCGTCTGCATTAAAACCAAAGAACAACTCAGCGTGTCGACTGTGTGGAAGAGAAGTTCTTCTCCAAACAAACTCAAGTCAGAAGTTTGAAGATGACAGAGCAGGAGGTGGTTTGACTAATGCTTGTTTATTGAAGCACAAACAGCATCAATGGCACTTTACATTTACACACATTTAAACCACAATGAACATTTGTTCAACTAAAACAAAGGACCTTCATTTAGAGAAAAGAACCACTCTGGAGCGTCCAGTTCTGAGGCAGGTCCTGGACAGGCCTCAGAGCGGTTCAGTCTGGACATGGCAGCATGAGTGATTTGTACTTTTGGATTAAATGTTGTAATGGTGGTTTTTCCAGTGAGTCTGTGTCACACGGTGACAGTAAAGAACCCACACAGAGGAATGTGAGAGCAGAGGTCAGGGGTCAGAAGGAGCTGTGCTGTCAGAGCAAAACCATTAGAAGATAGAGCTGGTGCCACATGACATCACAACATTCGACAGGCCAATCATATTTAACACAGACGGAGCAGCTCAAATGAACCCTGTCCACATGCAGGTCTGTGTTGTTCTGCCAGTTCTGGCTCCAGTCTCTAATAGAACTAATGAGGCACAACATTTGTGAATTTACCTTTGGGAGATTTCATAGTAAAGTACAACATGATCACCAGGGACACCGTCTCTGTGCATTATGGGAGTCCAGCAGCAGCTCTTCACTAACCCTCCCCTCCAGCATCATTTAAAAACCAAACAGATTGTCGGCAACAAAAATCAGAGAGAGAGAGGGTTAGAACTATGAGAGAGAGAGAGGGTTAGAACTACGAGAGAGAGAGAGAGGGTTAGAACTACGAGAGAGAGAGGGTTAGAACTACGAGAGAGAGAGGGTTAGAACTACGAGAGAGAGAGTTAGAACTACGAGAGAGAGAGGGTTAGAACTATGAGAGAGAGAGAGGGTTAGAACTACGAGAGAGAGAGAGAGGGTTAGAACTACGAGAGAGAGAGGGTTAGAACTACGAGAAAGAGACGGTTAGAACTACGAGAGAGAGGGTTAGAACTACGAGAGAGAGAGAGGGTTAGAACTAAGAGAGAGAGAGAGATGGTTAGAACTATGAGAGAGAGGGTTAGAACTACGAGAGAGAGAGAGGGTTAGAACTACGAGAGAGAGAGAGCGTTAGAACTACGAGAGAGAGAGAGGGTTAGAACTACGAGAGAGAGAGAGAGAGGGTTAGAACTACGAGAGAGAGAGGGTTAGAACTACGAGAGAGAGAGGGTTAGAACTACGAGAGCAAGCGTTAGAACTACGAGAGAGAGAGGGTTAGAACTACGAGAGAGAGAGAGGGTTAGAACTACGAGAGAGAGAGAGAGAGAGGGTTAGAACTACGAAAGAGAGAGGGTTAGAACCACGAGAGAGAGAGCGTTAGAACTACGAGAGAGAGGGTTAGAACTACGAGAGAGAGAGAGGGTTAGAACTAAGAGAGAGAGAGAGATGGTTGGAACTACGAGAGAGAGGGTTAGAACTACGAGAGAGAGAGGGTTAGAACTAAGAGAGAGAGAGGGTTAGAACTACGAGAGAGAGAGGGTTAGAACTACGAGAGAGAGAGAGGGTTAGAACTACGAGAGAGAGAGAGGGTTAGAACTACGAGAGAGAGAGGGTTAGAACTACGAAAGAGAGAGAGTTAGAACTACGAGAGAGAGAGGGTTAGAACCACGAGAGAGAGCGTTAGAACTACGAGAGAGAGAGAGGGTTAGAACTACGAGAGAGAGGGTTAGAACTACGAGAGAGAGAGGGTTAGAACTACGAGAGAGAGGGTTAGAACTACGAGAGAGAGAGAGGGTTAGAACTACGAGAGAGAGAGAGAGGGTTAGAACTATGAGAGAGAGGGTTAGAACTACGAGAGAGAGAGAGGGTTAGAACTACGAGAGAGAGAGGGTTAGAACTACGAGAGAGAGGGTTAGAACTACGAGAGAGAGAGAGGGTTAGAACTACGAGAGAGAGAGGGTTAGAACTACGAGAGAGAGAGAGGGTTAGAACTACGAGAGAGAGAGGGTTAGAACCACGAGAGAGAGCGTTAGAACTACGAGAGAGAGAGAGGGTTAGAACTACGAGAGAGAGCGTTAGAACTACGAGAGAGAGCGTTAGAACTACGAGAGAGAGAGAGGGTTAGAACTACGAGAGAGAGGGTTAGAACTACGAGAGAGAGGGTTAGAACTACGAGAGAGAGAGAGAGGGTTAGAACTACGAGAGAGAGAGAGGGTTAGAACTACGAGAGAGAGAGAGGGTTAGAACTACGACAGAGAGGGTTAGAACTACGACAGAGAGGGTTAGAACTACGAGAGAGAGAGGGTTAGAACTTACAGAGAGAGAGAGGGTTAGAACTACGAGAGAGAGCATTAGAACTACGAGAGAGAGCGTTAGAACTACGAGAGAGAAAGAGGGTTAGAACTACGAGAGAGAGAGAGGGTTAGAACTACGAGAGAGAGAGGGTTAGAACTACGAGAGAGAGAGAGGGTTAGAACTACGAGAGAGAGGGTTAGAACTACGAGAGAGAGAGGGTTAGAACTACGAGAGAGAGAGGGTTAGAACTACGAGAGAGAGGGTTAGAACTACGAGAGAGAGAGGGTTAGAACTACGAGAGAGAGAGAGGGTTAGAACTACGAGAGAGAGGGTTAGAACTACGAGAGAGAGCGTTAGAACTACGAGAGAGAGAGTTAGAACTACGAGAGAGAGGGTTAGAACTACGAGAGAGAGAGGGTTAGAACTACGAGAGAGAGGGTTAGAACTACGAGAGAGAGAGGGTTAGAACTACGAGAGAGAGAGAGGGTTAGAACTACGAGAGAGAGGGTTAGAACTACGAGAGAGAGAGGGTTAGAACTACGAGAGAGAGAGGGTTAGAACTACGAGAGAGAGGGTTAGAACTACGAGAGAGAGAGAGGGTTAGAACTACGAGAGAGAGAGGGTTAGAACTACGAGAGAGAGGGTTAGAACTACGAGAGAGAGAGAGGGTTAGAACTACGAGAGAGAGAGAGAGAGGGTTAGAACTACGAGAGAGAGGGTTAGAACTACGAGAGAGAGAGGGTTAGAACTACGAGAGAGAGAGGGTTAGAACTACGAGAGAGAGAGAGGGTTAGAACTACGAGAGAGAGGGTTAGAACTACGAGAGAGAGGGTTAGAACTACGAGAGAGAGAGAGGGTTAGAACTACGAGAGAGAGAGAGGGTTAGAACTACGAGAGAGAGAGGGTTAGAACTACGAGAGAGAGAGAGGGTTAGAACTACGAGAGAGAGAGGGTTAGAACTACGAGAGAGAGGGTTAGAACTACGAGAGAGAGAGAGGGTTAGAACTACGAGAGAGAGGGTTAGAACTACTAGAGAGAGAGAGGGTTAGAACTACGAGAGAGAGGGTTAGAACTACGAGAGAGAGGGTTAGAACTACGAGAGAGAGAGAGGGTTAGAACTACGAGAGAGAGAGAGGGTTAGAACTACGAGAGAGAGAGGGTTAGAACTACGAGAGAGAGGGTTAGAACTACGAGAGAGAGAGGGTTAGAACTACGAGAGAGAGAGGGTTAGAACTACGAGAGAGAGAGAGGGTTAGAACTACGAGAGAGAGAGAGGGTTAGAACTACGAGAGAGAGAGAGGGTTAGAACTACGAGAGAGAGAGGGTTAGAACTACGAGAGAGAGAGGGTTAGATCTACGAGAGAGAGAGGGTTAGAACTACGAGAGAGAGAGGGTTAGAACTACGAGAGAGAGAGAGGGTTAGAACTACGAGAGAGAGAGAGAGGGTTAGAACTACGAGAGAGAGGGTTAGAACTACGAGAGAGAGAGAGGGTTAGAACTAACAGAGAGAGAGAGAGGGTTAGAACTAAGAGAGAGAGAGAGGGTTAGAACTACAAGAGAGAGGGTTAGAACTACGAGAGAGAGGGTTAGAACTACGAGAGAGAGAGAGGGTTAGAACTACGAGAGAGAGAGAGGGTTAGAACTAAGAGAGAGAGAGAGGGTTAGAACTACGAGAGAGAGAGAGGGTTAGAACTACGAGAGAGAGAGAGAGGGTTAGAACTACGAGAGAGAGCGTTAGAACTACGAGAGAGAGCGTTAGAACTACGAGAGAGAGAGAGGGTTAGAACTACGAGAGAGAGAGAGGGTTAGAACTACGAGAGAGAGAGGGTTAGAACTACGAGAGAGAGGGTTAGAACTACGAGAGAGAGAGAGGGTTAGAACTACGAGAGAGAGAGAGGGTTAGAACTACGAGAGAGAGAGAGGGTTAGAACTACGAGAGAGAGAGTGTTATAACTACGAGAGAGAGAGGGTTAGAACTACGAGAGAGAGAGGGTTAGAACTACGAGAGAGAGAGAGGGTTAGAACTACGAGAGAGAGAGAGGGTTAGAACTACGAGAGAGAGAGAGGGTTAGAACTACGAGAGAGAGAGGGTTAGAACTACGAGAGAGAGAGGGTTAGAACTACGAGAGAGAGGGTTAGAAGTACAAGAGAGAGAGAGGGTTAGAAGTACAAGAGAGAGAGAGGGTTAGAACTACGAGACAGAGGGTTAGAACTACGAGAGAGAGGGTTAGAACTACGAGAGAGAGAGAGGGTTAGAACTAACAGAGAGAGAGAGAGGGTTAGAACTAAGAGAGAGAGAGAGGGTTAGAACTACGAGAGAGAGGGTTAGAACTACGAGAGAGAGAGAGGGTTAGAACTACGAGAGAGAGAGAGGGTTAGAACTAACAGAGAGAGAGAGAGGGTTAGAACTAAGAGAGAGAGAGAGAGGGTTAGAACTACGAGAGAGAGGGTTAGAAGTACGAGAGAGAGAGAGAGGGTTAGAACTACGAGAGAGAGAGAGGGTTAGAACTACGAGAGAGAGGGTTAGAACTACGAGAGAGAGAGAGGGTTAGAACTACGAGAGAGAGAGAGGGTTAGAACTACGAGAGAGAGGGTTAGAACTACGAGAGAGAGAGGGTTAGAACTACGAGAGAGAGAGAGGGTTAGAACTACGAGAGAGAGAGAGAGAGGGTTAGAACTACGAAAGAGAGAGAGAGGGTTAGAACTAAGAGAGAGAGAGAGAGAGGGTTAGAACTACGAGAGAGAGGGTTAGAACTACGAGAGAGAGAGGGTTAGAACTATGAGAGAGAGAGAGAGGGTTAGAACTATGAGAGAGAGAGGGTTAGAACTACGAGAGAGAGAGGGTTAGAACTACGAGAGAGAGGGTTAGAACTACGAGAGAGAGAGAGGGTTAGAACTACGAGAGAGAGAGAGGGTTAGAACTACGAGAGAGAGGGTTAGAACTACGAGAGAGAGAGAGGGTTAGAACTACTAGAGAGAGAGAGGGTTAGAACTACGAGAGAGAGAGGGTTAGAACTACGAGAGAGAGAGGGTTAGAACTACGAGAGAGAGAGGGTTAGAACTACGAGAGAGAGGGTTAGAACTACGAGAGAGAGGGTTAGAACTACGAGAGAGAGAGAGGGTTAGAACTACGAGAGAGAGAGAGGGTTAGAACTACGAGAGAGAGAGGGTTAGAACTACGAGAGAGAGAGGGTTAGAACTACGAGAGAGAGAGAGGGTTAGAACTACGAGAGAGAGAGAGGGTTAGAACTACGAGAGAGAGAGGGTTAGAACTACGAGAGAGAGAGGGTTAGAACTACGAGAGAGAGAGGGTTAGAACTACGAGAGAGAGAGAGAGGGTTAGAACTACGAGAGAGAGAGAGGGTTAGAACTACGAGAGAGAGAGGGTTAGAACTACGAGAGAGAGAGGGTTAGAACTAACAGAGAGAGAGAGAGGGTTAGAACTACGAGAGAGAGAGAGAGGGTTAGAACTACGAGAGAGAGGGTTAGAAGTACGAGAGAGAGAGAGGGTTAGAACTACGAGAGAGAGAGAGGGTTAGAACTACGAGAGAGAGGGTTAGAACTACGAGAGAGAGAGGGTTAGAACTACGAGAGAGAGAGAGGGTTAGAACTACGAGAGAGAGAGAGGGTTAGAACTACGAGAGAGAGGGTTAGAAGTACGAGAGAGAGAGAGGGTTAGAACTACGAGAGAGAGAGAGGGTTAGAACTACGAGAGAGAGAGAGGGTTAGAACTACGAGAGAGAGGGTTAGAACTACGAGAGAGAGAGGGTTAGAACTTACAGAGAGAGAGAGGGTTAGAACTACGAGAGAGAGAGAGGGTTAGAACTACGAGAGAGAGGGTTAGAACTACGAGAGAGAGAGAGGGTTAGAACTACGAGAGAGAGAGAGAGGGTTAGAACTACGAGAGAGAGAGAGTTAGAACAACGAGAGAGAGAGAGTTTGAGAACTACGAGAGAGAGAGAGGGTTAGAACTACGAGAGAGAGAGAGGGTTAGAACTACGAGAGAGAGAGGGTTAGAACTACGAGAGAGAGAGGGTTAGAACTACGAGAGAGAGAGGGTTAGAACCACGAGAGAGAGCGTTAGAACTACGAGAGAGAGAGAGGGTTAGAACTATGAGAGAGAGCGTTAGAACTACGAGAGAGAGCGTTAGAACTACGAGAGAGAGCGTTAGAACTACGAGAGAGAGAGAGGGTTAGAACTACGAGAGAGAGAGAGGGTTAGAACTACGAGAGAGAGGGTTAGAACTACGAGAGAGAGGGTTAGAACTACGAGAGAGAGAGGGTTAGAACTACGAGAGAGAGGGTTAGAACTACTAGAGAGAGAGAGGGTTAGAACTACGAGAGAGAGAGGGTTAGAACTACGAGAGAGAGGGTTAGAACTACGAGAGAGAGAGAGGGTTAGAACTACGAGAGAGAGAGGGTTAGAACTACGAGAGAGAGAGGGTTAGAACTACGAGAGAGAGGGTTAGAACTACGAGAGAGAGAGAGGGTTAGAACTACGAGAGAGAGAGAGGGTTAGAACTACGAGAGAGAGAGAGGGTTAGAACTACGAGAGAGAGGGTTAGAACTACGAGAGAGAGAGGGTTAGAACTACGAGAGAGAGAGAGGGTTAGAACTAACAGAGAGAGAGAGGGTTAGAACTAAGAGAGAGAGAGGGTTAGAACTACGAGAGAGAGGGTTAGAACTACGAGAGAGAGAGGGTTAGAACTACGAGAGAGAGAGGGTTAGAACTACGAGAGAGAGAGAGGGTTAGAACTAAGAGAGAGAGAGAGAGGGTTAGAACTACGAGAGAGAGGGTTAGAACTACGAGAGAGAGAGAGGGTTAGAACTACGAGAGAGAGAGAGGGTTAGAACTACGAGAGAGAGCGTTAGAACTACGAGAGAGAGAGAGGGTTAGAACTACGAGAGAGAGAGGGTTAGAACTACGAGAGAGAGGGTTAGAACTACGAGAGAGAGGGTTAGAACTACGAGAGAGAGAGAGGGTTAGAACTACGAGAGAGAGAGAGGGTTAGAACTACGAGAGAGAGGGTTAGAACTACGAGAGAGAGGGTTAGAACTACGAGAGAGAGAGAGGGTTAGAACTAACAGAGAGAGAGAGGGTTAGAACTAAGAGAGAGAGAGAGGGGGTTAGAACTACGAGAGAGAGGGTTAGAACTACGAGAGAGAGAGAGGGTTAGAACTACGAGAGAGAGAGAGGGTTAGAACTACGAGAGAGAGGGTTAGAACTACGAGAGAGAGGGTTAGAACTACTAGAGAGAGGGTTAGAACTACGAGAGAGAGAGAGGGTTAGAACTACGAGAGAGAGAGAGGGTTAGAACTACGAGAGAGAGCGTTAGAACTACGAGAGAGAGCGTTAGAACTACGAGAGAGAGAGAGGGTTAGAACTACGAGAGAGAGGGTTAGAACTACGAGAGAGAGGGTTAGAACTACGAGAGAGAGAGGGTTAGAACTACGAGAGAGAGAGGGTTAGAACTACGAGAGAGAGAGAGGGTTAGAACTACGAGAGAGAGGGTTAGAACTACGAGAGAGAGAGAGGGTTAGAACTACGAGAGAGAGAGGGTTAGAACTACGAGAGAGAGAGAGGGTTAGAACTACGAGAGAGAGGGTTAGAACTACGAGAGAGAGAGGGTTAGAACTACGAGAGAGAGAGGGTTAGAACTACGAGAGAGAGAGAGGGTTAGAACTACGAGAGAGAGAGAGGGTTAGAAATACGAGAGAGAGAGAGAGGGTTAGAACTACGAGAGAGTGGGTTAGAACTACGAGAGAGAGAGAGGGTTAGAACTACAAGAGAGAGGGTTAGAACTAACAGAGAGAGAGAGGGTTAGAACTAAGAGAGAGAGAGAGGGTTAGAACTACAAGAGAGGGTTAGAACTACGAGAGAGAGGGTTAGAACTACGAGAGAGAGAGAGAGGGTTAGAACTAAGAGAGAGAGAGAGGGTTAGAACTACGAGAGAGAGGGTTAGAACTACGAGAGAGAGAGGGATCTACCAGAGAGAGAGAGAGGGTTAGAACTAACAGAGAGAGAGAGGGTTAGAACTACGAGAGAGAGAGAGGGTTAGAACTACGAGAGAGAGGGTTAGAACTACGAGAGAGAGAGGGTTAGAACTACGAGAGAGAGAGAGGGTTAGAACTACGAGAGAGAGAGGGTTAGAACTACGAGAGAGAGAGGGTTAGAACTACGAGAGAGAGAGGGTTAGAACTACGAGAGAGAGGGTTAGAACTACGAGAGAGAGAGGGTTAGAACTACGAGAGAGAGGGTTAGAACTACGAGAGAGAGGGTTAGAACTACGAGAGAGAGGGTTAGAACTACGAGAGAGAGAGGGTTAGAACTACGAGAGAGAGGGTTAGAACTACGAGAGAGAGAGGGTTAGAACTACGAGAGAGAGAGAGGGTTAGAACTACGAGAGAGAGCGTTAGAACTACGAGAGAGAGCGTTAGAACTACGAGAGAGAGAGAGGGTTAGAACTACGAGAGAGAGAGGGTTAGAACTACGAGAGAGAGAGGGTTAGAACTACGAGAGAGAGAGAGGGTTAGAACTACGAGAGAGAAAGAGGGTTAGAACTACGAGAGAGAGAGAGGGTTAGAATTACGAGAGAGAGAGGGTTAGAACTATGAGAGAGAGGGTTAGAACTACGAGAGAGAGGGTTAGAAGTAGAAGAGAGAGAGAGGGTTAGAACTACGAGAGAAAGGGTTAGAACTACGAGAGAGAGGGTTAGAACTACGAGAGAGAGAGGGTTAGAACTACGAGAGAGAGAGAGGGTTAGAACTATGAGAGAGAGAGAGGGTTAGAACTATGAGAGAGAGGGTTAGAAGTACGAGAGAGAGAGGGTTAGAACTAACAGAGAGAGAGAGAGGGTTAGAACTAAGAGAGAGAGTGAGGGTTAGAACTACGAGAGAGAGGGTTAGAACTACGAGAGAGAGAGAGGGTTAGAACTACGAGAGAGAGGGATAGAACTACGAGAGAGAGGGTTAGAATTACGAGAGAGAGAGGGTTAGAACTACGAGAGAGAGAGAGGGTTAGAACTATGAGAGAGAGAGAGGGTTAGAACTATGAGAGAGAGGGTTAGAAGTACAAGAGAGAGAGAGGGTTAGAACTACGAGAGAGAGAGAGGGTTAGAACTAAGAGAGAGAGAGGGTTAGAACTACGAGAGAGAGGGTTAGAAGTACGAGAGAGAGAGGGTTAGAACTAACAGAGAGAGAGAGAGGGTTAGAACTACGAGAGAGAGGGTTAGAACTACGAGAGAGAGAGAGAGAGGGTTAGAACTACGAAAGAGAGAGGGTTAGAACTACGAGAGAGAGGGTTAGAACTACGAGAGAGAGAGGGTTAGAACTACGAGAGAGAGAGGGTTAGAACTACGAGAGAGAGGGTTAGAACTACGAGAGAGAGAGGGTTAGAACTACGAGAGAGAGAGAGAGGGTTAGAACTACGAGAGAGAGAGGGTTAGAACTACGAGAGAGAGAGAGGGTTAGAACTACGAGAGAGAGAGAGGGTTAGAACTACGAGAGAGAGAGAGGGTTAGAACTACGAGAGAGAGAGGGTTAGAACTACGAGAGAGAGAGGGTTAGAACTACGAGAGAGAGAGGGTTAGAACTACGAGAGAGAGAGAGAGGGTTAGAACTACGAGAGAGAGGGTTAGAACTACGAGAGAGAGAGAGGGTTAGAACTACGAGAGAGAGGGTTAGAACTACGAGAGAGAGGGTTAGAACTACGAGAGAGAGGGTTAGAACTACGAGAGAGAGAGAGGGTTAGAACTACGAGAGAGAGAGGGTTAGAACTACGAGAGAGAGGGTTAGAACTACGAGAGAGAGAGGGTTAGAACTACGAGAGAGAGGGTTAGAACTACGAGAGAGAGAGAGGGTTAGAACTACGAGAGAGAGAGAGAGGGTTAGAACTACGAGAGAGAGGGTTAGAACTACGAGAGAGAGGGTTAGAACTACGAGAGAGAAAGAGAGAGGGTTAGAACTACGAAAGAGAGAGAGTTAGAACTACGAGAGAGAGAGGGTTAGAACCACGAGAGAGAGCGTTAGAACTACGAGAGAGAGAGAGGGTTAGAACTACGAGAGAGAGAGGGTTAGAACTACGAGAGAGAGCGTTAGAACTACGAGAGAGAGAGAGGGTTAGAACTACGAGAGAGAGGGTTAGAAGTACGAGAGAGAGAGAGAATTAGAACTACGAGAGAGAGAGAGAGAGAGAGGGTTAGAACTACGAGAGAGAGAATTAGAACTACGAGAGAGAGAGAGGGTTAGAACTACGAGAGAGAGGGTTAGAACTACGAGAGAGAGAGAGTGTTAGAACTAACAGAGAGAGAGAGAGGGTTAGAACTACGAGAGAGAGAGGGTTAGAACTACGAGAGAGAGAGGGTTAGAACTACGAGAGAGAGGGTTAGAAGTACGAGAGAGAGAGAGGGTTAGAACTAACAGAGAGAGAGAGGGTTAGAACTAAGAGAGAGAGAGAGGGTTAGAACTACGAGAGAGAGGGTTAGAACTACGAGAGAGAGGGTTAGAACTACGAGAGAGAGGGTTAGAACTACGAGAGAGAGGGTTAGAACTACGAGAGAGAGAGAGGGTTAGAACTACGAGAGAGAGAGAGGGTTAGAACTACGAGAGAGAGAGGGTTAGAACTACGAGAGAGAGGGTTAGAACTACGAGAGAGAGGGTTAGAACTACGAGAGAGAGAGAGGGTTAGAACTACGAGAGAGAGAGAGGGTTAGAACTACGAGAGAGAGAGAGGGTTAGAACTACGAGAGAGAGAGGGTTAGAACTACGAGAGAGAGAGAGAGGGTTAGAACTACGAGAGAGAGGGTTAGAACTACGAGAGAGAGAGAGGGTTAGAACTACGAGAGAGAGAGAGAGGGTTAGAACTAACAGAGAGAGAGAGAGGGTTAGAACTACGAGAGAGAGAGAGGGTTAGAACTACGAGAGAGAGAGAGGGTTAGAACTACGAGAGAGAGAGAGAGGGTTAGAACTACGAGAGAGAGAGAGGGTTAGAACTAACAGGGAGAGAGAGAGGGTTAGAACTAAGAGAGAGAGAGAGAGAGGGTTAGAACTACGAGAGAGAGGGTTAGAACTACGAGAGAGAGAGAGGGTTAGAACTACGAGAGAGAGAGAGGGTTAGAACTAAGAGAGAGAGAGAGAGGGTTAGAACTATGAGAGAGAGGGTTAGAACTACGAGAGAGAGAGAGGGTTAGAACTACGAGAGAGAGAGAGGGTTAGAACTACGAGAGAGAGGGTTAGAACTACGAGAGAGAGAGGGTTAGAACTACGAGAGAGAGCGTTAGAACTACGAGAGAGAGAGGGTTAGAACTACGAGAGAGAGAGAGGGTTAGAACTACGAGAGAGAGAGGGTTAGAACTACGAGAGAGAGAGAGGGTTAGAACTACGAGAGAGAGGGTTAGAACTACGAGAGAGAGAGAGGGTTAGAACTACGAGAGAGAGAGAGGGTTAGAACTACGAGAGAGAGAGGGTTAGAACTACGAGAGAGAGGGTTAGAACTACGAGAGAGAGAGGGTTAGAACTACGAGAGAGAGAGGGTTAGAACTACGAGAGAGAGAGAGGGTTAGAACTACGAGAGAGAGGGTTAGAACTACGAGAGAGAGGGTTAGAAGTAGAAGAGAGAGAGAGGGTTAGAACTACGAGAGAGAGGGTTAGAACTACGAGAGAGAGGGTTAGAAGTAGAAGAGAGAGAGAGGGTTAGAACTACGAGAGAGAGAGAGAGGGTTAGAACTACGAGAGAGAGAGAGGGTTAGAACTATGAGAGAGAGAGAGGGTTAGAACTATGAGAGAGAGGGTTAGAAGTACGAGAGAGAGAGAGGGTTAGAACTAACAGAGAGAGAGAGAGGGTTAGAACTAAGAGAGAGAGAGAGGGTTAGAACTACGAGAGAGAGGGTTAGAACTACGAGAGAGAGAGAGGGTTAGAACTACGAGAGAGAGGGATAGAACTACGAGAGAGAGGGTTAGAACTACGAGAGAGAGAGGGTTAGAACTACGAGAGAGAGAGGGTTAGAACTATGAGAGAGAGAGAGGGTTAGAACTATGAGAGAGAGGGTTAGAAGTACAAGAGAGAGAGAGGGTTAGAACTACGAGAGAGAGAGAGGGTTAGAACTTACAGAGAGAGAGAGAGGGTTAGAACTACGAGAGAGAGAGGGTTAGAACTACGAGAGAGAGAGAGGGTTAGAACTAACAGAGAGAGAGAGAGGGTTAGAACTAAGAGAGAGAGAGAGGGTTAGAACTACGAGAGAGAGGGTTAGAACTACGAGAGAGAGAGAGGGTTAGAACTACGAGAGAGAGAGGGTTAGAACTACGAGAGAGAGAGGGTTAGAACTACGAGAGCAAGCGTTAGAACTACGAGAGAGAGAGAGGGTTAGAACTACGAGAGAGAGAGAGAGAGGGTTAGAACTACGAAAGAGAGAGGGTTAGAACCACGAGAGAGAGCGTTAGAACTACGAGAGAGAGAGAGGTTTAGAACTACAAGAGAGAGGGTTAGAACTACGAGAGAGAGCGTTAGAACTACGAGAGAGAGTGTTAGAACTACGAGAGAGAGAGGGTTAGAACTACGAGAGAGAGAGGGTTAGAACTACGAGAGAGAGGGTTAGAACTACGAGAGAGAGAGAGGGTTAGAACTACGAGAGAGAGAGAGGGTTAGAACTACGAGAGAGAGGGTTAGAACTACGAGAGAGAGAGGGTTAGAACTACGAGAGAGAGAGAGGGTTAGAACTACGAGAGAGAGAGGGTTAGAACTACGAGAGAGAGGGTTAGAACTACGAGAGAGAGAGAGGGTTAGAACTACGAGAGAGAGAGGGTTAGAACTACGAGAGAGAGAGAGGGTTAGAACTACGAGAGAGAGAGGGTTAGAACTACGAGAGAGAGGGTTAGAACTACGAGAGAGAGAGAGGGTTAGAACTACGAGAGAGAGAGAGGGTTAGAACTTACAGAGAGAGAGAGAGGGTTAGAACTACGAGAGAGAGGGTTAGAAGTACGAGAGAGAGAGAGGGTTAGAACTAACAGAGAGAGAGAGAGGGTTAGAACTAAGAGAGAGAGAGAGGGTTAGAACTACGAGAGAGAGGGTTAGAACTACGAGAGAGAGAGGGTTAGAACTACGAGAGAGAGAGAGGGTTAGAACTACGAGAGAGAGAGGGTTAGAACTACGAGAGCAAGCGTTAGAACTACGAGAGAGAGAGAGGGTTAGAACTACGAGAGAGAGAGAGAGGGTTAGAACTACGAGAGAGAGAGGGTTAGAACTACGAGAGCATGCGTTAGAACTACGAGAGAGAGAGAGGGTTAGAACTACGAGAGAGAGAGAGGGTTAGAACTAAGAGTGAGAGAGAGGGTTAGAACTACGAGAGAGAGAGAGGGTTAGAACTACGAGAGAGAGAGAGGGTTAGAACTACGAGAGAGAGAGAGGGTTAGAACTACGAGAGAGAGAGAGAGGGTTAGAACTACGAGAGAGAGAGGGTTAGAACTACGAGAGAGAGAGAGGGTTAGAACTAACAGAGAGAGAGAGAGGGTTAGAACTAAGAGAGAGAGAGAGGGTTAGAACTACGAGAGAGAGGGTTAGAACTACGAGAGAGAGGGTTAGAACTACGAGAGAGAGAGAGGGTTAGAACTAAGAGAGAGAGAGAGGGTTAGAACTACGAGAGAGAGAGAGGGTTAGAACTACGAGAGAGAGAGAGGGTTAGAACTACGAGAGAGAGAGAGGGTTAGAACTACGAGAGAGAGAGGGTTAGAACTACGAGAGCAAGCGTTAGAACTACGAGAGAGAGAGAGGGTTAGAACTACGAGAGAGAGAGAGGGTTAGAACTACGAGAGAGAGAGGGTTAGAACTACGAGAGAGAGAGGGTTAGAACCACGAGAGAGAGCATTAGAACTACGAGAGAGAGAGAGGGTTAGAACTATGAGAGAGAGCGTTAGAACTACGAGAGAGAGAGAGGGTTAGAACTACGAGAGAGAGAGAGGGTTAGAACTACGAGAGAGAGAGGGTTAGAACTACGAGAGAGAGAGAGGGTTAGAACTACGAGAGAGAGAGAGAGGGTTAGAACTACGAGAGAGAGAGGGTTAGAACTACGAGAGCATGCGTTAGAAATACGAGAGAGAGAGAGGGTTAGAACTACGAGAGAGAGAGAGGGTTAGAACTAAGAGTGAGAGAGAGGGTTAGAACTACGAGAGAGAGAGAGGGTTAGAACTACGAGAGAGAGAGAGGGTTAGAACTACGAGAGAGAGCGTTAGAACTACGAGAGAGAGAGAGGGTTAGAACTACGAGAGAGAGAGAGAGGGTTAGAACTACGAGAGAGAGAGGGTTAGAACTACGAGAGAGAGAGGGTTAGAACTACGAGAGAGAGAGAGGGTTAGAACTACGAGAGAGAGAGGGTTAGAACTATGAGAGAGAGCGTTAGAACTACGAGAGAGAGCGTTAGAACTACGAGAGAGAGAGAGGGTTAGAACTACGAGAGAGAGAGAGGGTTAGAACTACGAGAGAGAGAGGGTTAGAACTACGAGAGAGAGAGAGGGTTAGAACTACGAGAGAGAGAGAGGGTTAGAACTACGAGAGAGAGAGAGGGTTAGAACTACGAGAGAGAGCGTTAGAACTACGAGAGAGAGCGTTAGAACTACGAGAGAGAGAGGGTTAGAACTACGAGAGAGAGAGAGGGTTAGAACTACGAGAGAGAGAGGGTTAGAACTACGAGAGAGAGGGTTAGAACTACGAGAGAGAGGGTTAGAACTACGAGAGAGAAAGAGAGAGGGTTAGAACTACGAAAGAGAGAGGGTTAGAACTACGAGAGAGAGAGGGTTAGAACTACGAGAGAGAGAGGGTTAGAACTACGAGAGAGAGAGAGAGGGTTAGAACTACGAGAGAGAGAGGGTTAGAACTACGAGAGAGAGAGGGTTAGAACTACGAGAGAGAGAGAGAGGGTTAGAACTACGAGAGAGAGAGGGTTAGAACTACGAGAGAGAGGGTTAGAACTACGAGAGAGTGAGGGTTAGAACTACGAGAGAGAGAGAGGGTTAGAACTAACAGAGAGAGAGAGAGGGTTAGAACTAAGAGAGAGAGAGAGAGGGTTAGAACTACGAGAGAGAGGGTTAGAACTACGAGAGAGAGAGGGTTAGAACTACGAGAGAGAGAGGGTTAGAACTACGAGAGAGAGAGAGAGAGAGAGGGTTAGAACTAACAGAGAGAGAGAGAGGGTTAGAACTACGAGAGAGAGAGAGGGTTAGAACTACGAGAGAGAGGGTTAGAAGTACGAGAGAGAGAGAGAGGGTTAGAACTAACAGAGAGAGAGAGAGGGTTAGAACTAAGAGAGAGAGAGAGGGTTAGAACTACGAGAGAGAGGGTTAGAACTACGAGAGAGGGTTAGAACTACGAGATAGAGAGAGAGGGTTAGAACTAACAGAGAGAGAGAGAGGGTTAGAACTACGAGAGAGAGAGGGTTAGAACTACGAGAGCGAGCGTTAGAACTACGAGAGAGAGAGAGAGGGTTAGAACTACGAGAGAGAGAGAGGGTTAGAACTACGAGAGAGAGAGGGTTAGAACCACGAGAGAGAGCGTTAGAACTACGAGAGAGAGAGAGGGTTAGAACTACGAGAGAGAGCGTTAGAACTACGAGAGAGAGCGTTAGAACTACGAGAGAGAGAGAGGGTTAGAACTACGAGAGAGAGAGAGGGTTAGAACTACGAGAGAGAGAGGGTTAGAACTACGAGAGAGAGAGGGTTAGAACTACGAGAGAGAGAGGGTTAGAACTACGAGAGAGAGAGAGGGTTAGAACTACGAGAGAGAGAGAGGGTTAGAACTACGAGAGAGAGAGAGGGTTAGAACTACGAGAGAGAGAGGGTTAGAACTACGAGAGAGAGAGGGTTAGAACTACGAGAGAGAGGGTTAGAACTACGAGAGAGAGAGGGTTAGAACTACGAGAGAGAGAGAGGGTTAGAACTACGAGAGAGAGGGTTAGAACTACGAGAGAGAGAGAGGGTTAGAACTACGAGAGAGAGAGAGGGTTAGAACTACGAGAGAGAGAGAGGGTTAGAACTACGAGAGAGAGAGGGTTAGAACCACGAGAGAGAGCGTTAGAACTACGAGAGAGAGAGAGGGTTAGAACTATGAGAGAGAGCGTTAGAACTACGAGAGAGAGAGAGGGTTAGAACTACGAGAGAGAGAGAGGGTTAGAACTACGAGAGAGAGAGGGTTAGAACTACGAGAGAGAGAGGGTTAGAACCACGAGAGAGAGCATTAGAACTACGAGAGAGAGAGAGGGTTAGAACTATGAGAGAGAGCGTTAGAACTACGAGAGAGAGCGTTAGAACTACGAGAGAGAGCGTTAGAACTACGAGAGAGAGAGAGGGTTAGAACTACGAGAGAGAGGGTTAGAACTACGAGAGAGAGGGTTAGAACTACGAGAGAGAGAGGGTTAGAACTAGGAGAGAGAGAGAGGGTTAGAACTACGAGAGAGAGCATTAGAACTACGAGAGAGAGCGTTAGAACTACGAGAGAGAAAGAGGGTTAGAACTACGAGAGAGAGAGAGGGTTAGAACTACGAGAGAGAGAGGGTTAGAACTACGAGAGAGAGAGGGTTAGAACTACGAGAGAGAGAGGGTTAGAACTACGAGAGAGAGAGGGTTAGAACTACGAGAGAGAGAGGGTTAGAACTACGAGAGAGAGAGTGTTAGAACTACGAGAGAGAGAGGGTTAGAACTACGAGAGAGAGAGAGGGTTAGAACTACGAGAGAGAGAGAGGGTTAGAACTACGAGAGAGAGAGAGAGGGTTAGAACTACGAGAGAGAGAGGGTTAGAACTACGAGAGAGAGAGGGTTAGAACTACGAGAGAGAGAGGGTTAGAACTACGAGAGAGAGAGAGAGGGTTAGAACTAACAGAGAGAGAGAGAGGGTTAGAACTACGAGAGAGAGAGGGTTAGAACTACGAGAGAGAGAGGGTTAGAACTACGAGAGAGAGAGGGTTAGAACTACGAGAGAGAGAGGGTTAGAACTACGAGAGAGAGAGAGAGAGGGTTAGAACTAACAGAGAGAGAGAGAGGGTTAGAACTACGAGAGAGAGAGAGAGGGTTAGAACTACGAGAGAGAGGGTTAGAAGTACGAGGGAGAGAGAGAGGGTTAGAACTAACAGAGAGAGAGAGAGGGTTAGAACTAAGAGAGAGAGAGAGGGGTTTAGAACTACGAGAGAGAGGGTTAGAACTACGAGAGAGGGTTAGAACTACGAGATAGAGAGAGAGGGTTAGAACTAACAGAGAGAGAGAGAGGGTTAGAACTAAGAGAGAGAGAGAGGGGGTTAGAACTACGAGAGAGAGGGTTAGAACTACGAGAGAGAGAGAGGGTTAGAACTACGAGAGAGAGAGGGTTAGAACTACGAGAGAGAGGGTTAGAACTACGAGAGAGAGAGGGTTAGAACTAGGAAAGAGAGAGAGGGTTAGAACTACGAGAGAGAGAGAGGGTTAGAACTACGAGAGAGAGAGAGGGTTAGAACTACGAGAGAGAGAGCGTTAGAACTACGAGAGAGAGGGTTAGAACTACGAGAGAGAGCGTTAGAACTACGAGAGAGAGCGTTAGAACTACGAGAGAGAGGGTTAGAACTACGAGAGAGAGAGAGGGTTAGAACTACGAGAGAGAGGGTTAGAACTACGAGAGAGAGAGGGTTAGAACTACGAGAGAGAGGGAGCGTTAGAACTACGAGAGAGAGCGTTAGAACTACGAGAGAGAGCGTTAGAACTACGAGAGAGAAAGAGGGTTAGAACTACGAGAGAGAGAGAGGGTTAGAACTACGAGAGAGAGAGGGTTAGAACTACGAGAGAGAGGGTTAGAACTACGAGAGAGAGAGAGGGTTAGAACTACGAGAGAGAGGGTTAGAACTACGAGAGAGAGAGGGTTAGAACTACGAGAGAGAGAGGGTTAGAACTACGAGAGAGAGAGGGTTAGAACTATGAGAGAGAGAGAGGGTTAGAACTATGAGAGAGAGGGTTAGAAGTACGAGAGAGAGAGGGTTAGAACTAACAGAGAGAGAGAGAGGGTTAGAACTAAGAGAGAGAGAGAGGGTTAGAACTACGAGAGAGAGGGTTAGAACTACGAGAGAGAGAGAGGGTTAGAACTACGAGAGAGAGAGGGTTAGAACTACGAGAGAGAGAGAGGGTTAGAACTACGAGAGAGAGAGAGGGTTAGAACTTACAGAGAGAGAGAGGGTTAGAACTAAGAGAGAGAGAGAGGGTTAGAACTACGAGAGAGAGGGTTAGAAGTACGAGAGAGAGAGAGAGGGTTAGAACTAACAGAGAGAGAGAGAGGGTTAGAACTAAGAGAGAGAGAGAGGGTTAGAACTACGAGAGAGAGGGTTAGAACTACGAGAGAGAGAGAGGGTTAGAACTACGAGAGAGAGAGGGTTAGAACTACGAGAGCAAGCGTTAGAACTACGAGAGAGAGAGGGTTAGAACTACGAGAGAGAGAGAGGGTTAGAACTACGAGAGAGAGAGAGGGTTAGAACTACGAGAGAGAGGGTTAGAACTACGAGAGAGAGGGTTAGAACCACGAGAGAGAGCGTTAGAACTACGAGAGAGCGAGAGGGTTAGAACTACGAGAGAGAGGGTTAGAACCACGAGAGAGAGCGTTAGAACTACGAGAGAGCGAGAGGGTTAGAACTACGAGAGAGAGAGAGAGGGTTAGAACTACGAGAGAGAGAGAGAGGGTTAGAACTACGAGAGAGAGAGAGAGGGTTAGAACTAAGAGAGAGAGAGGGTTAGAACTAAGAGAGAGAGAGAGGGTTAGAACTACGAGAGAGAGGGTTAGAACTACGAGAGAGAGGGTTAGAACTACGAGAGAGAGAGAGGGTTAGAACTAAGAGAGAGAGAGAGAGATGGTTAGAACTACGAGAGAGAGCGTTAGAACTACGAGAGAGAGAGAGGGTTAGAACTATGAGAGAGAGAGAGGGTTAGAACTACGAGAGAGAGCGTTAGAACTACGAGAGAGAGCGTTAGAATTATGAGAGAGAGAGGGTTAGAACTACGAGAGAGAGAGAGGGTTAGAACTACGAGAGAGAGAGAGGGGGTTAGAACTAAGAGAGAGAGAGAGAGGGTTAGAACTATGAGAGAGAGAGAGAGGGTTAGAACTACGAGAGAGAGAGAGGGTTAGAACTAAGAGAGAGAGAGAGAGAGATGGTTAGAACTACGAGAGAGAGGGTTAGAACTACGAGAGAGAGGGTTAGAACTAAGAGAGAGAGAGAGAGGGTTAGAACTATGAGAGAGAGGGTTAGAACTACGAGAGAGAGAGAGGGTTAGAACTACGAGAGAGAGAGGGTTAGAACTACGAGAGCGAGCGTTAGAACTACGAGAGAGAGAGAGGGTTAGAACTACGAGAGAGAGACAGAGGATTAGAACTACGAGAGAGAGAGAGGGTTAGAACTACGAGAGAGAGAGGGTTAGAACCACGAGAGAGAGCGTTAGAACTACGAGAGAGAGAGAGGGTTAGAACTACGAGAGAGAGCGTTAGAACTACGAGAGAGAGAGAGGGTTAGAACTACGAGAGAGAGGGTTAGAACTACGAGAGAGAGGGTTAGAACTACGAGAGAGAGAGGCTTAGAACTACGAGAGAGAGAGAGCGTTAGAACTACGAGAGAGAGCGTTAGAACTACGAGAGAGAGCGTTAGAACTACGAGAGAGAAAGAGGGTTAGAACTACGAGAGAGAGCGTTAGAACTACGAGAGAGAGAGAAGGTTAGAGCTACGAGAGAGACAGGGTTAGAACTACGAGAGAGAGGGTTAGAACTACGAGAGAGAGGGTTAGAACTACGAGAGAGAGCGTTAGAACTACGAGAGAGAGAGAGGGTTAGAACTACGAGAGAGAGAGAGGGTTAGAACTACGAGAGAGAGAGAGGGTTAGAACTACGAGAGAGAGGGTTAGAACTACGAGAGAGAGAGGGTTAGAACTACGAGAGAGAGAGAGGGTTAGAACTAACAGAGAGAGAGAGAGGGTTAGAACTACGAGAGAGAGAGGGTTAGAACTACGAGAGCAAGCGTTAGAACTACGAGAGAGAGAGAGGGTTAGAACTACGAGAGAGAGAGAGGGTTAGAACTACGAGAGAGAGAGAGGGTTAGAACTACGAGAGAGAGAGGGTTAGAACTACGAGAGAGAGAGGGTTAGAACCACGAGAGAGAGCGTTAGAACTACGAGAGAGAGAGAGGGTTAGAACTACGAGAGAGAGAGAGGGTTAGAACTACGAGAGAGAGCGTTAGAACTATTCATGATATTAATAACTGTATATTAATGATTTGGGACAAAATGTGTCCAGTGCTGACGTGCACTTTTATGCCGATGACACAATCATTTACTGCTTCGGCTCATCTCCTCTTAATGCTGTTGAATCTCTGCAGAAAGCTTTTGATGTGGTGCAGCACACACTTCTGCAGCTAAAACTAGTGCTTAATGCTGACAAAACTAAACTAATGTTGTTCTCAAACTCTAGGAAGAATCTGCAAGATGTCCCCACAGTGTCCACTCTTGAGGGAAATGAAATTGAGGTGGTTCATTTGTACAAATATCTGGGTATCTTGCTTGATGATGCCCTGACTTTTAAACCCCACATTGAGAATCTTGTGAAGAAACTCAAATTGAAATTGGGTTTTTTATTTCGAAATAAATTTTGTTTTTCTTTTAAGGTTAAAAAGTGCCTTGTTACGGCAACTTTTTTATCCATTTTAGACTATGGTGACTTGCTGTATATGAATGCTTCAGCTCAATGTCTGAGTCAGACTGACTCTTCTGCTGCTTTGAGGTTTGTTACTAATTGTAGGGCCTTGACCCACCACTGTGAACTGTATTCCCGAGTAGGACGGCCGTCTTTATCCACTAGGAGATTGACTCACTTTTATACTTTTATCTACAAGGCCATGCTTGGACTACTGCCCTCCTACATCTGTAACTTAATCACACAGAGAAGTGTTGATTCTTATAGTTTGCGTGCGAATGATCAGTTGTTGCTCTCTGTTCCGTTTGTTCGCACAGAGTTGGGAAAAAGGGCTTTTGTCTTCTCTGCCCCCTCAACATGGAACAAGCTGCAAAAGGACTGGAAATTAACAGAACTTATTTCATTGAATGGCTTTAAATCCAGACTGAGAGCACTTGAGACAGCCTCCATAAACTGTACCTGTTTTAAGTAATCTGTATGCCATTTTAATTGTGTTGTAATTGTCTTTTACTACCTGTTTTTAACTCATTTGTATGTAATTTTAATTGTGTTGTAATTGTCTTTTTGCTGCCTCTTGGCCAGGGCTCCCTTGAAAAAGAGGTTTTTAATCTCAATGGGATTTCCCTGGTTAAATAAAGTTATATATATATATAACTACGAGAGAGAGCGTTAGAACTACGAGAGAGAAAGACGGTTAGAACTACGAGAGAGAGAGAGGGTTAGAACTACGAGAGAGAGAGGGTTAGAACTACGAGAGAGAGCGTTAGAACTACGAGAGAGAGCGTTAGAACTACGAGAGAGAGAGAGGGTTAGAACTACGAGAGAGAGAGAGGGTTAGAACTACGAGAGAGAGAGAGGGTTAGAACTACGAGAGAGAGAGAGGGTTAGAACTACGAGAGAGAGAGGGTTAGAACTACGAGAGAGAGAGAGTTAGAACTACGAGAGAGAGGGTTAGAACTACGAGAGAGAGAGAGGGTTAGAATTACGAGAGAGAGAGGGTTAGAAGTATGAGAGAGAGGGTTAGAACTACGAGAGAGAGAGAGGGTTAGAACTACGAGAGAGAGGGTTAGAACTACGAGAGAGAGAGGGTTAGAAGTAAGAGAGAGAGGGTTAGAACTACGAGAGAGAGAGAGGGTTAGAACTACGAGAGAGAGAGGGTTAGAACTACGAGAGAGTGAGGGTTAGAACTACGAGAGAGAGAGAGGGTTAGAACTAACAGAGAGAGAGAGAGGGTTAGAACTAAGAGAGAGAGAGAGGGTTAGAACTACAAGAGAGAGGGTTAGAACTACGAGAGAGAGGGTTAGAACTACGAGAGAGAGAGAGGGTTAGAACTACGAGAGAGAGAGAGGGTTAGAACTACGAGAGAGAGAGAGAGAGGGTTAGAACTACGAGAGAGAGAGAGGGTTAGAACTAAGAGAGAGAGAGAGAGGGTTAGAACTACGAGAAAGAGAGAGGGTTAGAACTACGAGAGCAAGCGTTAGAACTACGAGAGAGAGAGAGGGTTAGAACTACGAGAGAGAGAGAGGGTTAGAACTACGAGAGAGAGAGAGGGTTAGAACTATGAGAGAGAGGGTTAGAAGTACGAGAGAGAGAGAGAGGGTTAGAACTACGAGAGAGAGGGTTAGAAGTACAAGAGAGAGAGAGGGTTAGAACTACGAGAGAGAGAGGGTTAGAACTATGAGAGAGAGGGTTAGAACTACGAGAGAGAGGGTTAGAACTATGAGAGAGAGAGAGGGTTAGAACTAACAGAGAGAGAGAGAGGGTTAGAACTAAGAGAGAGAGAGAGGGTTAGAACTACGAGAGAGAGGGTTAGAAGTACGAGAGAGAGAGAGGGTTAGAACTAACAGAGAGAGAGGGTTAAAACTAAGAGAGAGAGAGAGAGGGTTAGAACTACGAGAGAGAGGGTTAGAACTACGAGAGAGAGGGTTAGAACTACGAGAGAGAGAGAGGGTTAGAACTACGAGAGAGAGAGGGTTAGAACTATGAGAGAGAGAGAGGGTTAGAACTATGAGAGAGAGGGTTAGAAGTACGAGAGAGAGAGAGAGGGTTAGAACTAACAGAGAGAGAGAGGGTTAGAACTAAGAGAGAGAGAGAGGGTTAGAACTACAAGAGAGAGGGTTAGAAGTACGAGAGAGAGAGAGAGGGTTAGAACTAACAGAGAGAGAGAGAGGGTTAGAACTACGAGAGAGAGGGTTAGAACTACGAGAGAGAGGGTTAGAAGTACGAGAGAGAGAGAGGGTTAGAACTAACAGAGAGAGAGAGAGGGTTAGAACTAAGAGAGAGAGAGAGGGTTAGAACTACGAGAGAGAGGGTTAGAAGTACGAGAGAGAGAGAGAGGGTTAGAACTAACAGAGAGAGAGAGAGGGTTAGAACTAAGAGAGAGAGGGTTAGAACTACGAGAGAGAGGGTTAGAAGTACGAGAGAGAGAGAGAGGGTTAGAACTAACAGAGAGAGAGAGAGGGTTAGAACTAAGAGAGAGAGGGTTAGAACTACAAGAGCGAGAGGGTTAGAAGTACGAGAGAGAGAGAGAGGGTTAGAACTAACAGAGAGAGAGAGAGGGTTAGAACTAAGAGAGAGAGGGTTAGAACTACGAGAGAGAGGGTTAGAAGTACAAGAGAGAGAGAGGGTTAGAACTACGAGAGAGAGAGGGTTAGAACTACGAGAGAGAGGGTTAGAACTACGAGAGAGAGGGTTAGAACTATGAGAGAGAGAGGGTTAGAACTACGAGAGAGAGAGGGTTAGAACTATGAGAGAGAGGGTTAGAAGAACGAGAGAGAGGGTTAGAACTACGAGAGAGAGGGTTAGAAGTACAAGAGAGAGAGAGGGTTAGAACTACGAGAGAGAGAGGGTTAGAACTACGAGAGAGAGAGAGGGTTAGAACTATGAGAGAGAGCGTTAGAAGTACGAGAGAGAGAGAGAGGGTTAGAACTACGAGAGAGAGGGTTAGAAGTACAAGAGAGAGAGAGGGTTAGAACTACGAGAGAGAGAGGGTTAGAACTACGAGAGAGAGGGTTAGAACTACAAGAGCGAGAGGGTTAGAAGTACGAGAGAGAGAGAGAGGGTTAGAACTAACAGAGAGAGAGAGAGGGTTAGAACTAAGAGAGAGAGGGTTAGAACTACGAGAGAGAGGGTTAGAAGTACAAGAGAGAGAGAGGGTTAGAAGTACAAGAGAGAGAGGGTTAGAACTACGAGAGAGAGGGTTAGAACTACGAGAGAGAGGGTTAGAACTATGAGAGAGAGGGTTAGAACTAAGAGAGAGAGAGAGGGTTAGAACTATGAGAGAGAGGGTTAGAAGTACGAGAGAGAGAGAGGGTTAGAACTACGAGAGAGAGGGTTAGAAGTACAAGAGAGAGAGAGGGTTAGAACTACGAGAGAGAGAGGGTTAGAACTACGAGAGAGAGGGTTAGAACTACGAGAGAGAGGGTTAGAACTATGAGAGAGAGAGAGGGTTAGAAGTACGAGAGAGAGTGTTAGAAGTACGAGAGAGAGTGTTAGAACTAACAGAGAGAGAGAGAGGGTTAGAACTAAGAGAGAGAGAGAGAGGGTTAGAACTACGAGAGAGAGGGTTAGAAGTACGAGAGAGAGAGAGGGTTAGAACTACGAGAGAGAGGGTTAGAACTACGAGAGAGAGGGTTAGAAGTACGAGAGAGAGGGTTAGAAGTACGAGAGAGAGAGAGGGTTAGAACTACGAGAGAGAGGGTTAGAACTACGAGAGAGAGGGTTAGAAGTACGAGAGAGAGAGAGGGTTAGAACTACGAGAGAGAGGGTTAGAACTACGAGAGAGAGGGTTAGAAGTACGAGAGAGAGAGAGGGGGTTAGAACTACGATGTACCAGTGATGTAAAACTATGATAAATATGAACCAGTAATGAGAGTAATTGATCATCATGCTAATAATCACGTCAGCAATATGTATTTATTTATTCTATATGAACTTGAGTTTGGTTTGTGTGTTTAACAACAGGCTTAGAACTGGGATTATGTTCACTACATTGACATTTTAACCGTCCGGGCTCGAAAAGAATGATGCTGAAATTCAGCTGAACAGAAACATAAATGTGATCTGAGCAGTAAAGGCTCTGTCCTCTACAGTGACTTCCTCAGGAGCCCAGGCAAAGACAGAGCCACATGTTTGATGACATTTGTGTTACATACAGATACTGTGATGAGAAATCACAAGAAGATGCTGAAAACGGAGTGGAAGCAGCGTGGCAGGAGGAAAGTCATCTCAACAAGTAAGTCCCTTTTAAAGTTGCACTATGGAACATTTCTGGTGGGGGGGGGTATGCCACCTGCTGGTCTCCATGGAGATGGCATTGCTTTGTCTGGAATGTTCAGAATCACAGGTTATGCAGATGATGTCACGGCATTCCAACATTTCAGAATGAGTGATAACAAGAGTGTCAGTAGTGAGTGTTCTGGAAAGATGATGCACATCTCTTGATGATAAATAATTAGTCCATTTGTGAAGCTCAGTGAGTTTTTGGAATATAGACAAAGATTTATTCTTTGTGACAGCAGTTCTGGGGCTGCTTTTTCACCACTGGAGTTGTATTTTGTTTCATTTACACATGTTTAACACACAAACCCTGTATAGTTCTGTTCTCCAAACGAAAGCACTGTTCCACCTGTGCTCCTCTCCAGAATTCTCGTAACATTCAGAACAAAATCTGAGATAAGTCACAGTTTGGTGCTTCAGTTATTGATTCTGTAAAAATGAGTTCTGTTTCTCAGTCCTTAATGAAGATGTTTCTTCTTGTTTTATGTCTAAGGAGCCATGTTTGTTTTGATGTGAACAGAGCATGTCTCTCTCTGATTGGTTCATCCTCCTGTCAATCACGCCGTCTGAACTCATGGAGACAGCACAGTTTCACAGCCTTGTTAAGTGTTGTGGTTGTGACTGGACACATTGTTAGGATAAATAACTGGGTTTGATAACTGCTGCTATATTTCATTACTGTACCGAGGTCATGTGAAGATAAAGGCTCTGATCACAGCTGTGAGACTCAGAGATTCAGGCAAAGACAAACGTGTGATATTCCAATCTATCGAATAGCAAACTAACTACATGTTTTTAACAAAAGATTCTGAGGCTTTACAACTTACACTGAAATACAGTAAAAAAGAAAAGAAAAGAAAAACAGAGAATAACAGTTGAACAGTTGTGCAGAGGATCTGGGTTATGGGATTTTAAACTGTTTGAATATGTTTATAGTTCGAATGGATTTTTTCTTGTGGATGTTCTGCAAAGACTGTAAACAGTTGGTGACTTCCATGTGTCAGAGATCATAATGGGGCTTGTGATTCAAAAATGTGGATTTGTGTGTGTGAAATTTGCAGGAGAGTTTGTATAGATTTGTTATGTGTTGAATGTCGTCGTCTTTATGAGGGAAGTGGGTGATTCTGTTCTGGAGACTAAGTTTGATTAAATGTGATGTTGTTTGTGACAGACGACGTTCCACTTAAAATAGACGGGTTATTGTTTCTTCAGACGTTTTGCAAAATGTGCAGTTGAACTTTGAGATAAACAGGTCGGTGGGGTAAATACAGTGCAACATTTTCCACTGAATGTCTTTGATTTGATTGTTTGTGCAGTGTTTGAACGGGCAGAGCCGGGTTATGTTCCATGTGATATTGAGAACGTTGGTGGTTCCAGTGGGTTCTGCAGGCGGCTGAGGTTTAGTTTGATTTTGAATACAGTTTCTGATCTGTGTGTTTGTGCATTTATTACTGGTGATATTAACACCGTCTAAGGAAACTGGATCTGTAATTCTAGTGGATGTTTGCCGTTGATGCGCTTTCATTAGTTCCAGGAGACCATTAGGTATTGATTTGGTGACGTAATTGTTTTCTTTAGACGTAATTGGAAATTGGTCGTTAGTTATGAATAATCGATAAGATAAAAGTCGCCCACTGTTTTCATGCGAGTCCTGCAGACAGATTATTCCCCTGTCAAACCACTTTTGCAGAAATAATGATTTGTTGCATTTAGTGATATTCTCATTATTCCAGATTAGACATTTATGGGGAGAGAAGTTGTGTTTGTAGCAGATTTTCCATGAAAGTGAAGCCTGTTTATGGAAAGCACTCAATCTTAAAGGCAATTTTCCAACATTATAATTACATTTTAATAAGAATTGTAGCCCACCAACCTGCTTAAAAATATTGTTAGGAATGAGATACCAGAGTGAGTTTGGATTAGAAACGCACTGTTTAAGCCACTTAAATTTGAATGTTTGATTTAACACAGAAAAGTCGAGTGTTTCCAGGCCTCGTTCCTCTTTGGGGTCACAGAGCAGTGATCTTTAAAACCATGGGATTGGTTTTTCCATGTAAAGTTTGTAAATATTTTATTGATTTCATTACACGTAAATTCAGAAATTTCCAGTGCCGAGTCAGGGTATACGGAACGTGAGGTTCCTTCTGCCTTTGATAAAAGAGTCCTTCCCCAGGCTGAAACATCCCTTTGTGTCCACAGATTCAAAATACTTTTCGTTTTTTTCAATTTGGGCAAGAAATGTAGTTGTTGCCGGTCACCGTCATCTTTACTGATCTGTGTCCCCACATATTTTACATTATTCTTAACTACAATATTGTTTATCATTGAATCCTTACATTCATGGGGAGGTAGGATTTCACATTCTGAGGTGTTCAGAGTTAAACCAGAAGCATCTGAACATTTCTGGAGCATTTTTACAGCTTCTTTAACCTGATGTTTGTCCGACAGAAACAAGACAGTGTCATCAGCCGAGTCATTTTAACCTCTGTACCAAAAATATTGATCCCTTTGATCAAACAGTTTTTTATGTGAATCGAAAGGAGCTCAACTGTGAACAAAAACAGACCTGGGGCTGTAGGGCAGATCTGGGAACTGAACATCTTTGAGTGGTGTTTGGGAACAGCACGACACAGCTTTTGATATCACTGTACAGAGATTTAATTATTGCAATCAAATTTGGGCCAAAACCGAAACTGTGGAGGGATATGAGTAAGAAATGATGTTCTACAGTGTCAAAAGCTTTACAGAAGTCCAAAAATAAAACTGATGCATCAGAATAATCCAAAAGGTCTAATATGAATCTTATGTTTAAGCTCATACGTCTATTGGCCATAAAGCCTGTCTGAGTTTCACTTATCACCTCATGAGGACCACTTTTTAATCTTTTGGCAAATATTGTGGAGAAAATGTTATAATCGACGTTTAGTTTGGAGATACAATAATTATTTTATAGACGTAAATATGGAGTCTCTGCATGGGAATATCGGCACAGACTCCTTGTCCCAGTACGGCTTTCAAATATTTGAATAAGTAAATTATCTGGACTTTATTTTCTGTTTCAAGTGTATTTTTTATCTAAGCAGAAACTAATGAACATGTGAGGAAAATTGTGTTTTCTGTGGCTATTCTGTGCAAAAATTTCATGGAAAACATAAAATTGTCTGGATGACCCCAAACTTTTGAACGGTAGTGTATAAAGGACTAGTTGGGGACATTTATGCATATCAACTTTCCAAAAGGACATTTGGGTTGCCTAAGATTCATGGTTCGACTGTGCTGCTAATCATTTTTCCCATTTACAGTGATTTGTGTATTCACGCTTTCTTTCTTTTTATAGAACCAAATTCTTATCACAGTGCTACTTCCCAGTCAGATGGAGTTCACACCACCAACACCACAGGGCAGGCAAAGGAGCGGCAGGAGAATGATGACTAGCTCCAAGGACAAAGACAACCCCTTGAATGGTCCTGTTGTGGATTTTTAAATCTGAGAAGAATAAAAACTGGAGAGAAGTTGTCTTCAATCAAAATTATGTGCACAATTACAGAGAAAGTGAAAAAGAAACCTGTCTGTCCCTCACGCGAGGTCCATCTCTACCTAATCTGTACATGTCAAAACAAAACAAGCTTCTTATACAGTTTACAGACGTCAACTCATGTTTGCTGCTTGCTGCCCAATACTCATAGCACCTGACCCCCTATGAACCCCTCTGCAGGTGGAGCCCACAGGAGGGAGGACAACATGGTCCTTGATGTTAGTTCATAGGGGTGCTGCATGTTTTGGGTTGATGGGGGAAACCGGAGCACCCAGAGGAAACCCATCCAGACACGGGGAGAACATGCAAACTCCACACAGAAAGGCCCGGGCGACCCGGGGATCGAACCCGCAACCTTCTTGCTGTGAGGCCTGAGTGTTGCCACTCAGCCACCATGCCGCCGAGACAAAACATACTACAGTATATTTAAACAGCCTTCGGAAGGAGACGATTTATCTGGGTTAAACTGGGGCATCGACCAGCTGAACTCAAGTGTACCAATAATTCTAAATGATGAGAATGAATAAAACAACACCCTGTTGTTTTAACCCTGGTAGATAATGGCTGAACATAATGTCTTGTCTTAGGAAGCCCAGACACAGCAGGTCACACCACTGCCTGTGACCATGAGTAGAGGGATAACACAAACAATATGTTCTTTAGCTTGACAAGTAAGAAATTTCCATCACAGTCCCAAGTCCCAAGTGGACAGTCGACGATGAGGACGGAGGAGCAGGGTTTAAGTGTGGTGTAGGGGACGATAACTGTAGGAGTGCATGAAAGGTTTTGGTGCTGTGTTCTCCATGGGGGAGGTAAGAATTTTCTTATCATTTGCTAAATTTACATATATCTAATAATTGTGCTTCGTTACAGCTTTTGGTTGACACCTAAAAAGGTGTCAAAGGAGGGAATTGTTAGGATAAATAACTAGGCTTAGCTTTTTTCATAACTACTGCTATATTTCATTATTGTACCGAGGTCTTGTGAAGATAAGGGCTCTGATCACAGCTGTGAGACTCATAGACATACTGTATGTCAAGACAAATGTATGATATTCCAATCTATCTAATAGCAAACTAACTAAATAGGACAAGAATTACTGACAGGGATGATGTCATGACAACACCCGGATGGAGTCTGATTGGCTGAACTGTGCACCAACGAAGAGGTGCCAAGTCTAAACCGTGGTGTCCTCCCACTGTAGTTTGCGTATAAGAGTCATTTTATAGACGTGAACATTCAGTCTCTACATGAGCATGTAAATTATCTGGACTTTATTTCTGTTTCAAGAGTATTTTTTATCTAAGCAGAAATGAATGAACACGTGTGGAAAAGGCTGTTTTCCTCAACATCACAAGGTGGAACAGAGCTTTTTGAGCTTTGACTATTGATAAAGGGTTACTCAAACATGACCGTCCAGTACGTTTTTGAGAAGATAACAGTTTTGTGTGATATTGGATTGGACCTTGAACAACTAATGTAAATCACTATAGTGAATGTTTTTACATTTACTGTATTATTTTACAGATATTTCCTGTACAACAAGCCAACCAAAGTGCTGTCTCCAGAATACCTGTGGTCGGACTACGAAGGGGGTCATTCTGCAGACATCAGGGTGGTCAGGATCTCACAGTTAGTCAAGGACTACAAAGAAGTTAGACCCAATAATGGACAGTAGGATGCACAGAGATTAAAGCAACTTCTTCTGTATTTCTTACATTGTGGGAACTAAAATCTGTATCACAGCAGCAACGATTAATTTAGTACTTGACTAGGCAGTAGGGATGATCCAGCTTTTTCAGTTCGTCATTTTTTTGAATAGTCAACTAGTCAGATGAATATTTTTATTTTAGAGCTGTCAGAAGTATTGAAAATCAGATACTAATCGATACTAAAACTACTATTGAAACGCGATACTCATTTTTTGCAGGTATCAACACTAAAAAAGTCCCCCAAAAAAAACTTTGAAATGAAGCTTTCCTGAATGTCTTTCGAATGATTTTGAGCCTGCAGCTCAGTTGTTTTTTTACTGAACATGCAAACAGTTTTCTTTATATTGAGTTGTAAGAATGAGTTCTTGACCCACTTTTGGACTTGAGTCATGGCTGATTTTAACTTTTCTGATGCTTCTTATACAGTTTTAGCATGTGTGAAAATTACAGCATCGTCAGCATACAGCTGGACATTGACATTTGGACACATTTCCGGGAAATCATTAATAAAAACACTAAATAAAATAGGTCCTAAAATGCTACCTTGGGGGACCCCGTTGGACAGTGAAGGAAGATTTAAAACCAGACAGGGAAACACACTGTTGTCTGTGGGACAAGTAGGATTCAAACCAAGGGCTGATCCAATCCAAACCAAATTAATCATTTGACAGCCCTAATTTAAACCATAAACCATTATCCAGTTATTAGTACAAAGTTGCATATCAAAATTATATATTTATAATCGCATTGCATGTTTAAAATTGTGTTATTTTGCATTTTCAGTTTTGAAGCCACAATGTAAAGCAATTACCACCATTTCTTAATTGAGACTCAAACACAAAAAGAATTTCCTTTTTGACCTTTTGTTTATTTTCTTTCAGAAAAGTGCAGAGCAGAGTCAGAACTTTGAGTCAGATTACACTCTTATGCTTATTAAAAAATAAAATGACAACATTACAAACACTTCTTAGCTTGAAATAACAGCAGTGAACTTAGTAATATGTAACATCAGTATGAACAGAGTGAGAAAAGTCTTTCACACGGCACCACTGCTGCAGGTGGAGCCAGATATTTGTTTGCCACAGGTGCTGAGCTCGGGTCGGCTGCTGTGTGTTCAGTCCTCACCTCTGCACCGAGCCACAGTCATGTCCGATTCTGGGTTCACTTCATCTGAATCAGCCAACAGGAGGTTTATTTTATTTTGAGGTGGATCTGGGTCCATTTCCCTGTGAGAAGCAAACAGCCTGAAGCTTCCAGACTTCCTCTTTCAGATCTCGGGAGGCTTTTCAGGTCCTTAAATCTGGGGTGAAGAGCTGTTGCCATTTTCGACCACTGGACACTGGTGCTTTCCTTCCGCTTTGACAGGTCAGACGTGAAGGCTGCTTTAAACCGGAGCACATGGTCTGGGCCGTCGTCTCCATCACCAGGAACAAACGGCGCAGTGCAGGAGATGCACTGTTCACCACCCGAAAGCTCAGCCACACACCTGCCATGAAAAACCAAAGAGTGCCATTAATAACAGATATATAAATATAATAAGAGTAATATAATTATATAAAGAGTAAAATCATTATGTCCTGTACATAAAGTGCCAAAGAAATAAAACGTAAACAATACTGCATGATGAAAAAGAGGCCTGCACACGATTAAGCTCCAGAGAAACTATTGTGTAGGTTTTCCTCCTTTGCATAATTCATAACCACTACAACTGTTAAAACTACAACAAAGTTATTAATTTTTGCAATAAATTACCAGCAATCAAAGAGAAAATAAACCACGTTTTCATTTTTTTTAAATAAAATAAATTCTAAATATTAGTTATTTTTAAAGTAGCCCGACCTGCAGGTTCAACAAGTGCTTCAAGCTTTTCCATCTTCTCCAGTTCAGCATTAGTCGGTGTCCAGCGGCTTCTTCGGCCCTGACGGCGGCGGCGTTTCTGAGGAGACGGAGACTGAGAGTTTCACCATCTCCATGAAACTAAAGATAAAAAAGTAGCAGTTAACTCTCAAAAATCCCTCGTCTACGCTTTGTTCTGGACACTTTATTTGGCCTTGAACCCGAAGTACGTCAGGCACACAGACAAACGGGGACTCCGGTCAGGCTAAAGGGAACGGAAAATACACTCTTTTTTACACATTCAATATTAGACTTTACTAAACTTTAGCACTGTCAGGTTTGGCTCTTGGGTTAAGCTGTTTTAAGAAAATTGCCATCTTAAAGTTGAACTGTCACATTTGAAGCTAAAGTCCGTCGCTAGAGGTGATGGAATTCTGTCAGAGCCAAAAAACGGCACAGATCAGTGTTTCCTCGGTGGAGATCTCACTGTGGCAGTGAGTCTGTCAAGGCAACAAACTAGTGTAGTGATGGGGGCAAGTTCTGAACTAGTGCAGTGATGGGGGCAAGTTCTGAACTAGTGATCACTGCATGACATCAGCAGGTGAACAGAGCACTGGGCTTTAGAGACGTACACAATAATAAAGGGTTTCTCATGTGTGGATCATGATAAAGGCGGTGGTTTTATGCCACAGCAACCCTCTCCATTTGTCCAGGCTGGGGACTGGCACAGAGGGGCACAGCGCCCTCTGTGGCTGGATTAACCCACCGCCCGTGTTTTTGTAAGGTTAGTGTGTTAGTAAGTGCAGATACTCACCACAAACAGCCTCTGGGACCTGTGAAGACTCGTTTAACAGTTTAGGTAAAACATTGAGATTTCAGAAGAGTCAGAATCAACAACAAACAAACAAAATGGCAGCAATGACCCACAACATTAGTAAGACACTTAACCTTGTGTTAAATCACAGTGTTCAAAAAGAAATGTTAACAGATGGTTTAAAGGTCAATTAACAATGCAAACCTGAGGAAGAGTTTGAGATTAGAATAACCAGTATCTCAGTTCAGAGCCATCGCACTCTAAACCAGTCCAAATCTGGCACATTTAGACCAGTTCAAAACAAACTAAACACAAAACACATTTAAAAAAAACAACCTAAGATTGTCAAGTTCAGACCTGGTTTTCACGCTAAATGAACAAAAATCAGTTAAACCTGTGGAAGTGTTAAGACCAGATCAATTACACTCAAACCAGTCCAAACCAAATACAAAACACATTAAAAAACCCAAGATTGTCAAGTTCAGACCTGGTTTTGATGCTAAATGAACAGAAAAATCAGTTAAACCTGTGGAAGTTTAGAATAACCAGTATCTCAGGCTTAGGACCAGAGTTATTACACTCAAACCAGTCCCAAATCTGGCCCAAAGTTAGACCACCTCAGACCAGACCAAATACAAAACACATTTAAAAACCCAAGATTGTCAAGTTCAGACCTGGTTTTCACACTAAATGAACAGGAAAATCAGTTAAACCTGTGGAAGTGTTAGTTTAGAATAATCAGTTTTTCAGTCTAGTGTAAAGGTTAAGACCAGAGTTATTACACTCAAACCAGTCCAAATCTGGCCCAAAGTTAGACCAGTTCAGACAAAATCAAATACAAACCCATCAAATTCAGTAAGTCGAGGTCAGGGTCTTGGTCTGGAACTGACTAAGAAAAGTAAAAAACAAAAACCTGTGGTAAAAAGTTAAACCTGTGGAAATGTTAGTTTGTAATCAGGGGTTTTATTGTCTCAGACTCATGAGACCATCACACATCAGTGCTTAAATCTGTTTCACATTTAGATCATTTAGATCCAAAACTGTGCCAATGTTTAGAATCTGGCACACACCAGTTCAGGCCCAAAACCAAAACCTTACAGTAACAAACATTGTCGGCATATTCAGAGCTTGTTTTGAGATGACACAAGGTTCACAGAGAACCTCAAATACCTACAGAGTTTAAGTCTGCAGGGACAGACCTCAAATACCTACAGAGTTTAAGTCTGCAGGGACAGACCTCAAATACCTACAGAGTTTAAGTCTGCAGGGACAGACCTCAAATACCTACAGAGTTTAAGTCTGCCCGGACAGACCTCAAATACCTGCAGAGTTTAAGTCTGCCCGGACAGACCTCAAATACCTGCAGAGTTTAAGTCTGCCCGGACAGACCTCAAATACCTGCAGAGTTTAAGTCTGCAGGGACAGACCTCAAATACCTACAGAGTTTAAGTCTGCAGGGACAGACCTCAAATACCTACCGAGTTTAAGTCTGCCCGGACAGACCTCAAATACCTACCGAGTTTAAGTCTGCACGGACAGACCTCAAATACCTACAGAGTTTAAGTCTGCACGGACAGACCTCAAATACCTACCGAGTTTAAGTCTGCACGGACAGACCTCAAATACCTACCGAGTTTAAGTCTGCAGGGACAGACCTCAAATACCTACAGAGTTTAAGTCTGCAGGGACAGACCTCAAATACCTACAGAGTTTAAGTCTGCACGGACAGACCTCAAATACCTACAGAGTTTAAGTCTGCACAGACAGACCTCAAATACCTACCAAGTTCAAGTCTGCACGGACAGACCTCAAATACCTACAGAGTTTAAGTCTGCACGGACAGACCTCAAATACCTACAGAGTTTAAGTCTGCAGGGACAGACCTCAAATACCTACCGAGTTTAAGTCTGCAGGGACAGACCTCAAATACCTACAGAGTTTAAGTCTGCAGGGACAGACCAATAAAACCTGTGAAACCAGCAGCAGGAAGAAGGTTTGAACCATTACACTCAGCCGGTGTGTGGCCCAAAAGTCAAGGTGATAAATGGCTTAAATGCAAAGAGTGAATTCCCCTCACAAGGGAAAGTAAACATCAGCTTGATTTAAAATGTTCGGGTTTGAACATTTCTCCATCTTGTGTGATTCTCTCAGCCTCCAGCCTTTGTCTTTCCTTCCTTTGGGATCCCAGGATCAACATTCAAACTCTTTGTGCCAGGTAAGACTCCTTTCCTCCAGATTAGTCCCAGGACATGTTTTGTTTGTAGGTTGTTCACAGTGCAATCCATTTTTCAAAAATGTAATTGTTTAGTCACTGTTCAGCGTTTGCACTTTAATAGATGCTCCTCAGGGCTCCATTTTCTTTAACTTTGATGTATTTGGGTATGAAAGGTGTTTGGGTGATTTAAGTTTGTGCATCCATTTTAAATGATATAGTTTCTTTATTCATTCCATATTTTTGGGCATTTCCTCTGATAAATTCTCACACAGTTACTTCATCTCTTGAGGTGACGTTTGGACTTCAAATAGAGGTGAACGTTCATTTGTCAGTCGTCCACACTCTGTACTAGGCCAAATATCCCAGTGCTACCTGTAAAAGGCTGGATTAGCATGTTAAGGTTAGACACCTCCCCACCACCACATGTAAATTATGTCACAGTAGCGTTTATCTTAGCAGTACACAACTAGCAGCAACAGTTTAGCTATGCTAAGCTAGTCAGTAACATAACACATGTTTAAGCCTTAGCTGTATTCAAATAATAATCTAAAATCTGCTATAGTTACAAGACATTAAGTAGACGTGGCTTTACAATGGACAATAAATGCTTAAATCAACATGGCAATAATAAAACTGCTCCCTGTAAAAAAGGTTAGACGCCATCCTAAAACCGGAAAATGTGTTAAGTCAGTAAACAAGACATGAATTTGAATATGCAGTATGTTTCAGCTTTAGCTGAATTAAAATAAACTAGACATGAATTTAAGTAGATTTAGTTTTAGCTTGTTTTATGGAAAATAAATGCTTAAAATCAGTGATAATAAAAACTGCTGCCTGTAAAAAAGGTTAGACGCCATCCTAAAACCAGAAAATGTTAGCAACATAATGGCAGACATCATATTTTAGCGTTAGCTGTATTTAAATAAACTATAAATGAATGCAAGCAGATTTAGTTTATGTTATGGGCAATAAATACTTAAATCAACATGGTGATAATAAAACTGCTCCCTGAAAAAAAAAAAAAAAAGTTAAACGCCGTCCTAAAACCAGAACATTTACAGGTTAGTCAATAACATGTGTCAAACATAATGTTTTTGCTTTAGCTGTATTGAAATAAACGAGTCATGAATTTAAGTAGCTTTAGTAACTGATAATTAAACTGCTCCCTGTAAAAAGAGGTTAGACACCTCCCCACCACCACATGTAAATTATATGTCACGTTTAGCTTAGCAGTACAACTAAAGCTAGCATAGTTTATCTTAGCAGTACAACTAAAGCTAGCATAGTTTATCTTAGCAATGTTAAAGTTTAAGGGCTAGTCAGTAACATGACAGACATGTTTTAGTCTTAGCTGTGTTTAAATAATAAACTAATAATTAACAGATCATCCGCTGCAGTTGCCGCAGATGATCTTTATGCCTCACAGTTGCAAGACATGAGGTAGATTCAGATTTGGCTAATTTAAACACAGCTAAAGCTAAAAAACATGATTAAGTAGAAATGAACTGAAGGAGATTGAGATTTAGTTATGAACAATAAATGCTTAAAACATGGCAAAAAAATTGTTGCCTGTAAAAAAGAAAAAAGGTTAGACGCCATCCTAAAACCAGAAAATGTATGTTAGTAAACTAGACATGAATTTCAGTAGATTTCACATTAGCTTCTGTTATAACAATAAATGCTTAAAATCAACATGGTGATAGTAAAACTGCTTCCTGTAAAAAAATAAAAGAAAAAAAGGTTAGACGCCAGCCTAAAAAAACGTATGGGTTAGTAATATAATGGCAGACATGTTTTAACTTTAATGTAATTGTTATGTAAAAACATTACAAAAAACTGCTGCCTGTAAAAAAAGAAAAAGGTTAGACTCCATCCAAAACCTGAAAACTAAATGGTTAGTAATTAATTGTCCCAGTAGCGATTAGCAGTACACTACTAGTTAGCACAGTTTAGCACAGCAAGGTTAAAAGTTCGATGGCCCATAGAACTATAATAAAATCTGGATGAATCCAAAATGGCGCCATATTGTTTTCAATGGGCTGTGCTCATTGGCGCATGACCCCAAAAAAGTTTTACTTCTGCAGCCCAACGTGTGACGTCAGAAACGTAGTTCTGACCAGAGAGGAGCTAGGCTAACCATTACAAAGCTGATTTTTAGGTGCTTTGACGATTTATTTATTTTTTTAAGTTCTTATTGTAAAAATACATTATAATCCCTACAAAATTCAACCTTTATGAAAGCTGTGGAAGCCCTGTCAGCCTAACACGAGCAGCGTGATTTAGCAAAAAAATGCCTTGTGCTTCTATGGGAAATTGCAGGCATAGAACTACATGGCTGTGGGCATAGAACTACATGGCTGCGGGCTGTATGCTCAATGTACAGAGTTGGGCCGGGGTGGGGGGGGGTCAAATGCAAAAAAATTCCATCTTAAGAAATTCGTCAAGTACTAAGAAATTCGTGAAATGCGCCTACCTCACCTGCTCCTGGAGCACTGGCAATGCTGAAAAATGACTCGCAAGAAATTCGTCAAGTGCGCCTGCCTCACCTGCTCCTGGAGCACTGAAAATGGTGAAGAACGATCAGAAGAAATTCGTCAAGTACTAAGAAATTCGTGAAATGCGCCTGCCTCACCTGCTCCTGGAGCACTGACAAGAGTAAAGAACGGATCATAAAAAATTCGTGAAATGCGCCTGCCTCACCTGCTCCTGGAGCACTGGCAATGGTGAAGAACGGATCATAAGAAATTGGTAAAGCCTGCCTACCTCACCCACAGAACTATAATGACCTCCCTGTTTATGGCATTAATCATCAGCTAAAAATGGCAAAGGGTCGAGTTCACTTTGTTAAGTGGACAAGAACAGAAGAAACAGCTTGGATGAGCAGTGAAACATCTACCAAAAACTCTTTATCCAGTTGACAAATTGAACTCTACCGGGCCTCTTGTTTTTCTGAGTATCGGGTTCTGGCCTGTTTCATTTCTCAGTGTTCACTTACCTTTTTCCAGAAAATTTCTCAGTGTTCACTTACCTTTTTCCAGAAAATTTCACAACATGTTAAACCCCCATTTTCCCCTTATATTTAGACGCATCTACACTATGAAAACACAGCGTTTCCTCTCAACAAAAGCATTGCCACAAATGCCATATGAAAGCCCAGCAAAGCATTATTAAAACCACATTGCGTTAAAAAACCAAGCAGAGCGAGAAACAGCGGCAGCACGAACATTATTCACCAACACTGCGATAAAAAAACCCAAACATTGCGATAATCGGTCGAGTTCACCAACGGGTGAAGTTGCGATAATCGGTCGAGTTCACCAACGGGTGAAGTTGCGTGACCAGCCAAAACAGTCTAAAAAACATGTCACCAAATGGATTATTGTACCGCAAAGAAATTCAGTTCAATTTATCCAGTTGGAAAAAGCCCAACTGATATTTCCCCTTTGTTTGACCCCACCTGTATGAGGGACTTCAGAAACATCCGGTTCGACTGGAACAGGCTTTATAAAGTAGTAAAGTAGTAAAAGTCTGTACGGTTGGGTCTCGGCTGGTCAGGCAACAGGTAAAACCATATTGGTAAATCTTATCTGGTGTTGGCTTCTTCGCCTGGTTCAACATGCTGACGCGGTGATCTGGACGCGCTGCACCGTCTCCGTAGCCCCGCCGCCGCACCGTCTCCGTAGCCCCGCCGCCGCACCGTCTCCGTAGCCCCGCCGCCGCACCGTCTCCGCAGACCCGCCGCTGCACCGTCTCCGTAGTCCCGTAGCATGGCGCTGCACGTGCTGTGGCCAAATATGCGCCTTTTCCAGAGTTTCGCTGTTCTGGAGCTGCAGTGATAAACTTTCACATGTCCATGTTGCTGTGGGTAAATGCGCGTTAGAAGAGCGTAAAACAGAAGCGCTGCTGTCACATACAAATCCACGTATCCGCTGCTCCCGGTGGAGCTCCCGGTGGAGCTCTCCTCTTCTGCACAGATCCTGTGAGCACCGGGGCGCCTAATTATACACACCTGTGCTACTTAATCACACTCACCTGGCGCTAATCACAGGCCACGTGTCCTAAAGCTATTGGTGGGTTTAGGGGCAGGAAGTGTTTTGTGCCCCTTCAAAACACAGCACCTCGTCCGGGATGAGCCCCCAAGCGGCTGGTTAGCTCAATGGGTTAGTCACTGCACTTTCCCATGGCGGTCCTGGGTTTGAATCCCCCCCAAGGGCGTTAGGAGCAAAACCAGTGTGGATATAGATGTAGAGATATATATATATATATATATATAAAAATGTATCTATGCCCACCACTAATATAGATATATTATAAATCCAGCCTAAGCTGTTGCTGGATTTCAAATGACACAACTTTCTATAGGCCATATATAGCTAAAAATATTATTAAAATGACATTTTGTTTGATTGTATCCAGTCAGTTCTTGGGTGTATCACTAATAGAAACACTCAGGTTCCACATTTGTGCATTTACCTTTTAGATATTTCAGGGCAAAGTACAGAAGTACAGAACCTCAAAGGACAGAGTTCCTTCTATTGTGGTGAAAAAATAAAATTTTTTATTGCACTGCCAATGAGCAGTTTAAAAAAATCACACAACTAACCAATAAAGAGGGAGTAAAGGTGCTGAACATTCCAGGCAAAGTATTAACATCCCCATGGAGAAAAGCAGGTGCAGAACCTCCAGAAAACTGCACACCAGAATTACTACCACTAATTACTGACTCCCACTAATATTCATTTACAGCCATGTAAAAACTCCTGACAGGTTTATTTTTAGTTCTACACTGAGAAGAGACAATAAATTAAGACCACATTTGTAAATATTGTGCCTTTTATTACCAAAAATATGAAATTACCTTCACAGAAAGTAGAATTGGACAAAAACACACTTAAATAAAGATGGAGGAAGACAAAACTCTGGCTTGGACTCTGAGTTTGGGCAGAGGAGCGGCTCATTGTGTCGGGCACTGGACTCCTGACTGTGGGGCGTCTTCGTCCTCCTCGTAAACTCTCCCTGGTGCTTCCTCTGCTGGACCTGGACCTCCACCTCCACCAGGTCCACCTCCCCCATGTGACCGTCAGCATCAGGTCCTCTCTGGGAGGCAGTCGTCTCTCCAGCTGGTGCATGAGGTGTTTAGTCATTTATCCTCCATGTAAATCTCTGAGTTGAACACTGACTCACAAATGTCATGGCTGGTGTCTGAGTTTCCCCTCTTTTTATTATGTTCTGTTTTATTTTGTTGACACTTACTTTGTTTCTCATTCCAGATTTACTTCCCCTCCTGTGTGATTGCTTGCTCCACCCCTAATGTGTTACACCTGTGTCTCATTCTTTTCCCCGCCCTTTAGTATATATAGTCTGAGTCTTCCCCTTTGTCTTTGTCAGATTGTCTTTGTCCCTGTGCAGGTAATCGCTCCTTTCTCTGTTGTTCAGTATTCTGTGTTTTGTCAGTTTTATGATTTGTTCCATTTTCTTTGTCCCTGTGCAGCATTTATTGTGACCTGGAAATAAACCACATTGTTTGAGCCACGCATTTGGGTGTCTTGTGCTTAGCGTGATAACAAAAGCTGTATTTACACCAGGATCTTCTCTTAACACACCACTGGCACCACTGTCTAAACTGTGGCATATTTCTGTCTAACTGGTGCCTGCTGGTCTTCATAGTCTGACCCACTCGCTTTATAAACCCCCTCGTTTGGACGCAGAGTCAAAGGGGCTCGAACACTCAAAGATCAGACTACGTTCACTTTTGATCTCAGACTATGTGGACTTTTCCAGACCCCTGGGCCCGTACTGATGGTAAATAAACTTTTCCTGCTGAGGACGTCCAGTCGGTCTTCAGCCTTTTACTTCCACCCTTTCTTGGACAAGTTGAAAACTTATACAACACTAGTGAAGTTGGATGGAGTTTAAAAACACAGTGGAGAAATGCCTGTATTACCACATGACATCACAAGGTGGAACAGTGTTTTCAGTTTGAGAGAAGAACTTCAGCCAAACATGCAGGTTTGTGATGCGGAAACAACATTATAACATAGATCAGAAAATATCATATTCACTCGTTTGCTCACATTGTAACACACAGCTCTGCACAGGCTTCTGCATATGGAAAATGTAGATCTGTATTGCTCAACAATTGGGAGATGGGGACCCCTGAATACTGATGGGTATTTCACACACGGGTTATGTTGTTGGTGCAATGTTATGAGGAAGCCCCCCCAGCCCTCGGTCCGCGGTGAAATTGTCGAGCGTTGGCCGGTCCGCGGTGACAGAAAGGTTGGGGACCACTGGTGTATTGTGTTCAGGCTGAGAGCAGCATTAGTGATTCAAATTTCAGCACAATCGGAGTAAACATGTGCGTGTAATATTGTGTTAAATATTATTTGGGGAAGTCATCGGGCCCCTGGTGGCCCCTGGACCAAGTCTGAGGCCGTTCGGGTGAGCGCCTTCGGAGGACTATGTTTAAGCTTCGCAAACTTTAATCCAAGATGGCCGCCTTCTGGTTTTTCAGGGGGCGTGGCCATGATATTTTTTACTTGTCTTGTCATGATCGACTTCTGTGTTAAATTTCATGATTCTATGTGCACATTTTTTTTGGTGTCATTCGTATTCCCTAATGCATTTTTGTGTCGTTAGGGGGCGCTGATGAGCCATTTTATTTATTTTTTGAAAATGGAAATAGCCAAAATTTAGAGAAGTCTTTAACACTTGGCCAAATTTTGTGACTTTTCGTTATTGTTCACTGGGTGGAAAATGGGTGATGATCGGCCCTCGTGTGCACCCAGCAAACGCCATGGCCCACACTAACCCTAATAACCGTAAACCCGACCCACACTTTTCATCTGCTTTACAGTGTGTTATATTCAGGCCGAGATCAGTCAGTAGTGATTCAAATTTCCCAGGCCAACACATCCTCCATCAGAAAAACTACATAGTGCACCTTTAAATGATTTTTGAGGAGCCTTTGTGCCCCCTCCTGGCCAACAGTGAAAAATTCACCATGTCCGTAATGTATTTTTTTGCTCGTAGTCATGCATAGAATTTAATACCCAAATTTGGTACAAATCCGATAATGTTGACGTTTCATGTCTAGGGGGCGCCATAGTGTAATTTTCCATATGTTTTACAGTGTTTTATATTCAGGCCGAGATCAGCATCAGTGACTCAAATTTCAGCACGATCGGACTAAGTCTGTGCCAATGGGAGCAAATCTTCACACTGAATATTGTCTAAATTTTGATTGAACTTTGTGGCTGCGCCGCACGTAAACCGTGACAGTTTTTCAAAAAATGAAAAAAACTTTTGAAGCCGCACTTCTCTAGTTGATGTACGGTGATTTTCATCCCTGTGGGCAAAGCGCCTTCAGAGGAGTTCGAGCAAATGCGACGTGAGCAAAAATGCTGACTCCACATATTTAAAATTTCAATCCAAGATGGCTGCCGATGTGCTAATATAGACAAACATGGGCATTTTGGAACATCGCCATGGCAACACTGTGTAAAATACAACTTTGGCCCTATGGACTTTTTTGTTCGGGCTGACTTGAAGAATCAGTCTGCCAAATTTCACGTTGTTCCATGAAAATAGCAAGCCGTTATATCACTTTGAAATGTAAGAAATTGTAGAAATTTGTCCATAAGGATAACATGGAGGCTTTGGCGCATCGCCATGGCAACCCTGTGAAATATACCATATGGTTGTCATTGACTTTTTTGATTGGGATGACATGAGGAGTCATTGAGCCAAATATGAGAATATTCTGTGAAAGTAAAATATTTTTCATGAATGGGAATTTATCTGATCTTTTCCATTAGGATAACATTGGAGCTTTCGTGCATCACCATGGCAACACGGTTAAAAATACCATATGGTTTACATTGGCTTTTTTGATTGAGATGGCCCAAAGTAATTTTGTATAAAATTTGGTACATTTTAGAAAAACTAAAATTTTGACCATCCATGCAAAATTTTATTGTGTCCTGCAGGGGGCGCTATCACAGCATTTTTGTTTGTGTCACAATTAGTTGGCTTTGGCACGAAAGTTTTACAAGTGATTCAAATTTGAGCCCAATTGGACTTTGTATGGCCGAACGGGAGCAAATTTTGACATTAGAAAATTGCACTATAGTGAATGTTTTTACATTTACTGTATTATTTTACAGATATTTCCTGTACAACAAGCCAACCAAAGTGCTGTCTCCAGAATACCTGTGGTCGGACTACGAAGGGGGTCTTTCTGAAGACATCAGGGTGGTCAGGATCTCACAGTTAGTCAAGGACTACAAAGAAGTTAGACCCAATAATGGACAGTAGGATGCACAGAGATTAAAGCAACTTCTTCTGTATTTCTTACATTGTGGGAACTAAAATCTGTATCACAGCAGCAACGATTAATTTAGTACTTGACTAGGCAGTAGGGATGATCCAGCTTTTTCAGTTCCAGTCATTTTTTTGAATAGTCAACTAGTCAGATGAATATTTTTATTTTAGAGCTGTCAGAAGTATTGAAAATCAGATACTAATCGATACTAAAACTACTACTGAAACGCGATACTCATTTTTTGCAGTTATCAACACTAAAAAAGTCCCCCAAAAAAAACTTCAAAATGAAGCTTTCCTAAATGTTCCAGAATGCAGAAGGCAAACGAGGAATAACTATGGACCACTGCAAACGGTTTAAAATGAGCTAGTTCTGTTTTTCACATTTTGAAAGTCAGGTACCGCACCTTTAATGAAAATATCCAAGAATTAGAGACGCAGGAGGTGTCTTTATTTTACAATAATGTATTTCAAACCAGCAGACTGTTACAATTAAATTCACAAAATTTCAAGAAAAACAACAAAAACATTACAATAAGTCATATGAACAAAGGCAGTGCTGCGGAGAGATGATCACAGGACTGAATTAGGACTAAACCAGGATTTAACCAGAACTAAACCAGGATTAAATTAGGACTAAACTAGAATTTAATCAGAATTAAACCAGAATGAAACCTGGACTAAAAGTAAAATACATTTGAGTACATATTACAGGCATAAAAAGCCATCCATCCATCTTCTCCCGCTTAATCCGGCCAGGATTAAGATATTCACCGCCCAGTCCTCTGCACCTGACCCTCCCTATGAACCCCTCTGTGAGTGGAGCCACAGGAGGGAGGACGTCATGGTCCTTGATGTTAGTTCAGGTTCTGCATCTTTTGAGTTGATGGGGGAAACCGGAGCCCGGAGGAAACCCATCCAGACATGGGGAGAACATGCAAACTCCACACAGAAAGGCCTGGGTCTTTCTGTGTGGAGGGGATCGAACCTGGAACCTTCCTGCTGTGAGGCATGTCGCTTTTTATGCCTCAGCATGACCACAGCGACCACAGAAAAGAACGCCCTGAGTAAACATTATAAGTGCACTTAAAGCAGCACCTGATCATTTCTATCTGTGAGAAGCTCCACAGGTGTGTGCAGAGGGCCCGGTGTGTGCAGAGGGCCCGGTGTGTGCAGAGGGCCCGGTGTGTGCAGAGGGCCCGGTGTGTGCAGAGGAGGGGCCCGGTGTGTGCAGAGGGCCCGGTGTGTGCAGAGGGCCCAGTGTTTGTGGCTCTTAGAAAAAAATGGAGACATCAAAGCGTGTGCAATAGGTCCAGTGATGTATTATCTAAACCAGGACTAAAACAGGTCTTAACCAAGTCTAAACCAGCCTTAAACCAGGTCTAAAACAGAACTAAACCTGAACTAACCCAGGACTAAGAGAGGAGAAGGTGATGAGGTAGTCGGGGTGGGCGTGGCTGTCGTGGAAGATGATGAACATAGAGGGACTCTGAATGTTGTCCACCACACTGTCGAACTTCTCAATGGAGCCAGTCTTCTTCAGAGGAGGTTCTATCATGTCTGAGCTCCTTTGGTGAAGTCTCCGGTCAGGACGGAGCACAGGTACACGAGCTTCTCACCTGCGGCATTGGGGCAGGAGTATGTGTCACTGCTTGAATACTGAACGTTCACTGCAAAGTCCGTGTCTTTACCTTACACCTCGAGAAGAGTTTAAATGTAACAGGATCACCACTCTGCCACAGGGCCACTCCACTGGGCCTGAGTGGGAAGCAGATGAGAGTGAGTTTCAGAGCTTCTGGCACAAAGTCTGAGGTCTTCTGGGTCTTCTCCAGTGACGAGGGGACAAAGAACGCTGAGAACAAAGACAACAATGGAAAAACACATGTAGGTAAGTTAAAATGACTTCAATTAAGAACATTTGACTTTATCTGAATCGATCATTTTACTTGACGAGTAAAATGATCTGCCGGTGGAATAATCGTTTTTTTCTTAATTCAAGCAACATTTGGTTTTATTTCTTTTTTTAAGTGCAAAAAGTTGTTGTTTTTCATATTTTAAGTGCAGCAAGATGTATTTTCATATTTTAAGTACAAAACTCTTATTCCACTGGCAGATCATTTTACTTCAAGTGAAATGTACTTAAATCATGGTAAAACATTCTTAATCCATAGTCATTTTATCTTGACTAGATTTTTTTTTTTTTTTTTGCAGTAAAGGAGCCAATTGTAACAGACCTTCTAACCCTAACCCACACACTAGTGGATTTCAGATTGTAGAAGGCGATGATGCCGTGCTCCCCGAGTGGAACAGCAACAGATCAATTCACAAATGTTGAACCTGATCATTTCTGACTGACTCACTGTGTTACAACACAAATCTGCACCTGAGCAAGATTCATCTGAACTTCTCCATTCTCCGTCTGTGTGAAATAGAATCGGCCAATATAATGTTGTGATGTTATGTGAAACCAGCAAGAGTTTGACTACATGTTTAAAGGGAAGGACCCTCTGAGTCTCTCTTTACACCCTGTGCTAAGTCACTCCCCCTTCAGAGTGACATCACAACATAATCAGGGTGCATCCCTCTCATGAAACTACTGCACATTGCATCAGGTTTGTCAAGTTGTAGTCGGTGTATTGTTTTTTATCATGCTTTTATATATTTATGGAGGGCATGGGTGACGAAGGTTTGTGGGTGGAGCTTTTTACAGCGTTGTACAGGTTGTACTACTAATTGTAAGGAGAGTTGCATAGAGTAAGGTGACCAAACGTCCGGTTTCTCCAGTTTTTACGTCCTGTCCTGGCTGTCCAGGGTTTTTTTTTTTTATAAACTGAGGGAAATGTCCTGGGGTTCACGACCTTTTGTTGGCCCATTATATTGTCTGGCCTTAGAGCTCTGTGCACATGTGTGGTGGGACATGTCACATAATCCCTGAGCCCTCAGTGTGGAGCTCTCTGTGAGGAGCAAGCAAACACAGTCAGTCAACCTGCAACATGCTGAATGGGAGAACACATCTGCCCATCACCCTAGCATAGAGCCCAGGAGAGATCGCTAGATTACTCAAACCTCCATGGATGACATCTAAACCCTGGAGGCAGAGTGAAATGAGTATTCTAACCTGTCATATGTCCTCAACAATAATGGGACTTACATTTGATCTTGGAGGCCAGGTTTCCCAGCATGCCACTCTCCTCTGGTCCGTGTGCTTGTGTGTGTGCGTGTGATCCGAGGCGGAGTGTGTGTGTGCGTGTGATCCGAGGCGGAGTGTGTGTGTGCGTGTGATCCGAGGCGGAGTGTGTGTGTGCGTGTGATCCGAGGCGGAGTGTGTGTGTGCGTGTGATCCGAGGCGGAGTGTGTGTGTGCGTGTGATCCGAGGCGGAGTGTGTGTGTGCGTGTGATCCGAGGCGGAGTGTGTGTGTGAGTGTGATCCGAGGCGGAGCGTGTGTGTGCGTGTGATCCGAGGCGGAGCGTGTGTGTGCGTGTGATCCGAGGCGGAGCGTGTGTGTGCGTGTGATCCGAGGCGGAGTGTGTGTGTGCGTGTGATCCGAGGCGGAGTGTGTGTGTGCGTGTGATCCGAGGCGGAGTGTGTGTGTGCGTGTGATCCGAGGCGGAGTGTGTGTGTGCGTGTGATCCGAGGCGGAGTGTGTGTGTGCGTGTGATCCGAGGCGGAGTGTGTGTGTGCGTGTGATCCGAGGCGGAGTGTGTGTGTGCGTGTGATCCGAGGCGGAGTGTGTGTGTGCATGTGCCCTCCCCTCGTCCTGTAGTGTGTCAGATGCCCTCCCCTCGTCCTGTAGTGTGTCAGATGCCCTCCCCTCGTCCTGTAGTGTGTGCATGTGACCCGAGGTGGAGTGTGTGTGTGCGTGTGATCCGAGGCGGAGTGTGTGTGTGCGTGTGATCCGAGGCGGAGTGTGTGTGTGCGTGTGATCCGAGGCGGAGTGTGTGTGTGCATGTGCCCTCCCCTCGTCCTGTAGTGTGTCAGATGCCCTCCCCTCGTCCTGTAGTGTGTCAGATGCCCTCCCCTCGTCCTGTAGTGTGTCAGATGCCCTCCCCTCGTCCTGTAGTGTGTCAGATGCCCTCCCCTCCTCCTGTAGTGTGTCAGATGCCCTCCCCTCGTCCTGTAGTGTGTCAGATGCCCTCCCCTCGTCCTGTAGTGTGTCAGATGCCCTCCCCTCCTCCTGTAGTGTGTCAGATGCCCTCCCCTTGTCCTGTAGTGTGTCAGATGCCCTCTCCTTGTCCTGTAGTGTGTCAGATGCCCTCCCCTCCTCCTGTAGTGTGTCAGATGCCCTCCCCTCGTCCTGTAGTGTGTCAGATGCCCTCCCCTTGTCCTGTAGTGTGTCAGATGCCCTCCCTCGTCCTGCAGTGTGTCAGATGCCCTCCCCTCGTCCTGTAGTGTGTCAGATGCCCTCCCCTTGTCCTGTAGTGTGTCAGATGCCCTCCCCTCGTCCCGTAGTGTGTCAGATGCCCTCCCCTCGTCCTGTAGTGTGTCAGATGCCCTCCCCTCGTCCTGCTCACTGTGGCTGTGCTGTGTAGTCCAAAAGCAGTGCAGTGGGAAGTCGCTGGTGTTTCTGGGAGACGTCTTTACACTGGACAAAGATGTAGGTCTTGTCCATCTGGACCAGGTCAGTCTCAAGCTGGAGGATCAACTCTTTACAAGCTCCAAACAAGCTGATATAAACAACTTCACCTGTGGAAAATAAGAGGAACTGCTTTAATTTACATGCAAATGCACTTTGTTTGGGTAAAATGACAGTCAAGAATGTTAGAAAGAGATTAGAGGAAGTATATATGCATTAAAAGAACTCATCTCAAAGTATAAGAAGAAGAACTCAACAATATTTCAGTGTTTTCTAGATGCTTCCAACCGTGGATTAACCGTGTTAATCATGGGAAACTTTATTCAACTGTGTGTGTTACAACCACGGCCCCTGAAAAAGGGGGATAAAACTTGAGTAAATAAAACAGCGGTTGTTCAGGTCTCAAGTCAGTGGTTTTAATGACGCAAGACCGAACCAGAGCGCCCCCTACTGACCGGAGGTGCTTCATTCAGTCAAATACAATATAATGCAAAACAAATAATAATCATGTACCAGTGAAATGAAATTACTTCACCTTTTTAATATAAATCCTACTATGAATTACATATGGAACAGTAGTAATATCGTATCATAAATGTAATATACCTTTTAAATTGTAAATGTATATAATCTTTTAAATTGTCTTGTTTTACAACCATTACATATGAGCGAGGGGTTCCTTTATATTCAATATTACATTATTGGTATTCCCATCAAACCATGCAGGTCAGATGGGGCAGAGCATCTTCTAACCCTTTCCTGGTTACCAATGGTGTCAGGAAAGGTGGAATATTGTCTCCTGTTTTTTTTAACCTAACGTGGATGATTTGTCTGGAAAACTACAACAGTGTAAGACTGGCTGCACAGTGGGAACAGGCTCATCTGTTGCACACTGATGATTTAGTTGTTCTGATGTCGTATAAGAGCTGCTCTACACCAACTGATGAGGGTCTGTTCAGAGTTTGGGATGCAGTTTGATCTCGGATATAATTCAAAAAAGAGAGTTGTCACGATTTCCAGGACTAAGGAGGATCAGAAGTTAAGCTTCCCCTCCTTTAGTTAAATGAGAATCAGCTGTAATGCAACAAAAACAAAATCCTTGGGCCATATTATTAGAAATGACTCCTGTGATGATGATGATGACGTCCAGAGTCATTGTTGTAAACTGTATTCACAAGTGAATATGCTGGTACACAAATTCATATGTGTACAAATGATGTCAAAATGACTCTTTTTAGATCATCCTTCACTCCCTTGTACACAGCTCACCTATGGTGTAATTACAGCAACGCAAGGATGAATCAGATTAAGGAGGCATATAATGATGCTCGTAGAATTCTGCTGAAGACTCCAAGGTGGGAAAGTGTTCGTGCTTTGTGACTGCAAATATTCCCACGTTCCAGGCTCCAATGAGGAACCTCATGTATACATTTATGTGTAGGTTAATTGAATCAAGAAATGGGATTATAATGTGCTGGTGACTGTAATTTTCTTTGTGAGAGACGTCACTGCTGTTTCCAATGGTGCGCACATAAGGAGTTTTCTCTGTAGCTGCTTTCACGGGGCAGATGGGTAAAATGGATTCATCTGGAAAGTGGAGGATGGCACGGGGCCCAATGGCAACAACTGGGATCTGGAAGCTCTTCCTCTCAGTGACGCAGACCAGACGATGTTGATAGTCCTGTACACAGACAACAGATTACTAGTCTATGTGACCTAATATCTGGTCACAGTACAGTAGTACACATTAAACACAGTGGGGATCATGTCATAATGTTGCCCTACTTTAGAGTTGGTCCATTTCAGTTTAAGCTGTTTCTCAGGTTAGTTTCTTACAGTATCAGTGAGGTGTAGATAAACAATATTATGGTCCAACCTAATGCTTGGCCTTTGACCCTTCAATTTATGACTCTTGATATGGATGTTGCCGTAACCTTAACCAACAAACATAAAGGTAATGATTTTGATCTGGTTATAAATAATTCATTTTCAGTTAATTGCCTATTTCAATTATTTTCTTTTCCTGCAATCAGTAAATATACCTTGTTTTCTTGGGGAGAGAATAAAACTGTGTAACTTGTAGCCAATCCTATCGTTGGGACTAACTACACGGAAGTTCTCTGACTCCTGCAGCTCCAGCCTCACAGATCTTGAGACCTTCACAATACAGAGACTGCATCAGCAAAACGCAACCAGATACAAACACCACTGATCATTTCTTCATCATCTCAAGACACTGGCTTGTAGAAATGGCAAAGGTAAATTTTCCTTGACACTCGATTTTTCCTTTTTGACCTTTTTAGTCAAGATGTCTAAAGGTTTGTTCAGCACGCAGCCTTTAAACACACGGATGACCATCCACAGACATTTCATTTCAACACATGAACAATTATTATTCCTTTTACATAAAACAAGAAATTCTACATGCACATATCTTGTCTCTGTTATAAAGCTTCAGAGGCGACATGTTCGTCTCCGCTGGAGTGAAGTTTGAAAAAAGAAGTTTAGCTGGATATGGCTGCAAAAGGGCCTGATCCAGGAAAAGATACATGCATCACAATTACTGTTTTCATTCATTTACCATGGAAATATTGGTCATTGTGAACACAATTCAGACTAAATGTGAAAGCACCGTGCACACAGTGACACTGGCCCTCAGTCTGTCAGTGAGTGCAGCTTTGATAGAGGATCATGAGCTCGGAATATGCAGGAGGAACACATTTGAATAATGAGTATGCTGAAGTACTTTCTTTTAAATGACCTTATAATGTATTTATTACTATTATCGTTATAAATCATTATTACTAATACTGGAGACGTATTTACTTTATGAACAGATGTGTCCGTCATCTTCATGGTGTTGGCCAGGCGCTCCTCAGTTGATTGTAACAGTTCCTGTGAGTTGGGGTCTTCTAGAAGACAAATAAATGACAAGTTAGCGGTACGAAAAATGTAATATCAGGCGCAACATACACGTAACATAAGGACTGTCATATTATATCATCATCATCATCAAGAACACAAGGGTCTGAGGTCACAGGCACAACAAAAACGCTCAGATATTTATTTGGTGCACCCCAAGAGGCCAAAGGAATTATTCGAACAGTCTGTCATTTGACACAGGTCATTTCCAAGATCTGGATCAAATCCAGTTTGTTCTGAGTAAAATGACTTCTCCTGTACTGGGGACATGTTCAAATAGTGAAAACATAATCAGTGCAATATCTCTTTGCAGTTAGTACATAGTGAGTCAGAAGCTGATACCTTTGGAATGTCCTCTTCATCCTTCAAGACTATTTTGGAATTTAAAGACCCTTTTGATTTTTTCATCTTGTTTTTTAATGAAATAATCTGTTACATGCCTCATACACTTCTTTCACCTGCAGAAACACAAATGTAGAGTCCACTCAAAACACTTTGCTTTTAGATTCATCACAGTGCTCAGACAATCACAAGTTTGAAAAACAACACTGGTCCTAAGACAAGACTCTACGCAGGCATTTGTCATCGCCTAAGCCACATAAAATGTTAGACGGTCTTTAAATAAAACTTTAACACACTAACACTAGGCTTCACTTGCATTCAGCGTGTTTACTTTACTCACAGCTACGAATTTGTGGATCTTAATATTGTGGTAAAGTAACAGCACATTACTGAGACTCAGGTCAACTTGAATGAGACGAGAAGCTTCAACAGTGACGGATTATTGTCAAGAGCTCCATTTGCCAGTGTGTCCCGGTCCTCCTTTCGCTCCCTCCCTTTTTCATACAGCTCCACTCATTCCCTGATCATCCCAGGGCCGTCTCTCTGTAACCCAAACCCTCTGTTCACTCACTGTGCTCACTTACACCTGTTCTGTTTCTTATAGTATTTTTGAGCCCTAAGTGTGGGGGCCTTAGTTGAGTTGACATGAAATGACTGAGCTTTATTATTCTATTGTTAAACATGTTACGATGTGTTTGAAGTGAAGCTGAACAAAAGTTTTGCTGCGTTTTTTTCAAAGACTAATAAATATTCAGATCCTTGTGTACCTGGTGCAGATCTAAATGGCATTATTGCAGAATATAACCTGTTTTTACTCTAACTTGTGTAAATCAGTAACATTTACTTGCTCAGTTCAAGGCAATCGGTTTCCCTGGTTTTACCAAGTAATTAATCATTAATCATTGCATTTATACAGCGCCTTTCATAACACCCAAAGCTCTGCACAGTTCATTTTTCATTCACTCCACACTCAGTGGTGTAAACTACTCCTGCAGCCACAGCTGCCCTGGGGCAGACTGAGGGAAGTGAGGCTCTAATCTGCACCATTGGCCCCTCTGACCACCACCAACACTCACACACACTCCACTTTCATACTAGACAATGTGGGTGAAGTGTCTTACCTAAGGACACAATGACAGTTTTTGTGACTGGCCCCACTGTGGCACCTGGAATTCCCAGTGTCTCCATCCAAGTACTAACCAGGCCCTGCTGAGCTCCTGAGATCTGTCGGGATCAGGCTGTGACAAACCGGTATAGCCACAAAGTAAGATGAACGTACTCTTAAAGTAAAGGTTACTACATATTTCAGAGGAACTGACTGATTAGTTCTGTGAATGAAAACTAAAGTCCACTTCACTTGCTGTGCCTGGTTAGATGAAAAAGGAATTTACTGTACACAACACTAAAAAAACCCTTAACCTCAACTTTAACCTTTTAACCCCACGCACACACCTCAATACTCCACAAGCACATCTGATTACCAAAAGGACTGTGTGGTGGGGTAAGATGCAGGATCAGGTGAAGGGGACAGTATGGATCTCCTGTATGGCAGGAGGAGGCGCACAAGTAGGACTAGTGATAGCAGTAGTATTAGTATTATTGTAGACTAAGGGGGGCTTCAAGATGGACGGGGTTCCTCAAGATGAGCAAAGATTGTATTGTAGGGTTAGATTTTTTTCAGATTGGAAGTAGTGGTAGTGTATTAAAATAATAACAATAACTAAAAACAGTACTGAAATAAGGTAAGAAAGAGGGTCAGATATGAGGGGGGGGGGGTTCAAGAGGACGACAACCTTCAAGATGGATTAAACCTGTTCATCGCCTGGTCCTGTTCAAGGTAAAATTCAATTCTTATATTGATTAACCCTGTTTCAAGGCAGTCACTGTCTGCTTTTTTTTGTTTGTTTGTTTCCTCCATTTGCGTCGCAAACTCGCGTGTGTGGCAGGGTCAGAGGGAGGTCAGAGGGAGGTCAGAGGGAGGTCAGACAGGTTCACATGTCAGCTGAAGGGGGGGTTCACCTTCCCGTCCTGTTCAAGGTCAAATGCAACTGACTAACCCTGTTTCTTTCCATGGCTGATTTTTGTTTGTTTCCAGCTCTTAAACCTACTACACGCACAAACACAACTCACTTGTCCGGCAGGGTAAGATTTAGAGTCAGTCAATAATACTGCGCCCAGGGAGACTGGGAGAGTTTGGAAACTGCCCCATCCACTACAGGAATGGAACCCGGGACCTTCTTGCTCTGTGGCGATGGGGATAACTGTGTCCTGTCTGAAAAGGTTTTTAGATTGTGGGTTTATTCATGTTTGAGAGCGATGCTAAGTTTAAATATAACTCTGAGGTGATTAACCATTGGATTTCAATTCAATTTATTTTTGTAGCGCCCAAAATCACAACAACAGTTTCCTCTAAGGCCGTTCCAAGATTTGGATGAGTAAAACATACACACAGACATATCAAAACAGGAATAAACAACATTCATGTAAAGCAGCAAATGAAACATGGTCCAGTCATCCCCTGTCCTTAGACCCTCCTTCTCAGCAAGGAAAAACTCCTAAAAACCCAGGGTCCTGGGAAAAAGAAGAAACCTCGGGGAGAACTACAGTGAAGGAGGGATCCACTCCCATGGACGGACAGACTATAGATGTCCAGGCCCGTGGGCCAGTTCAGTATGGCCACAGCTACCCAGGTGGGGAAGGAGCCGGCGAGGAGGAGGAGGAGCTGGGGGAGGGGGAGGAGGGGTCCAGCTGCCATCAGGCGTCTGAAAGTTACCCTCCACAGGGGGAGTGGGACAGGGGACAACATGTGAATAGCAATGAACAAACTACAGATGAGAACATAGTGAGTGATGCTGATGAGAAAATAGGAGGAAACAGAGGACAGTGCTCAGGTTGCCACACTTCCCCCAGCTTGTTATCTCCTGCAGCAGCTTATCTTAGTGACATCAACTAAGTAACCTGGTCATAAGCTATTCCGAAGAGGAAGGTTTTAAGCCTGGTCTTAAATAAAGAGACTGTGGAGCCTGTTTAACACCAACAGGGAGTTGATTCCATAACACAGGAGCTTGGTAACTGAAGGCTCTCCCCCCCACTGTACTTTTAGACACTCTAGGAACCACTAATAATCCTGCATTCTGAGAGTGAAGTGCTCTATTTGGCTGATAGGGGACAATGGCATCCTGAAGATATGATGGGGCCATATTGTTTAAGGCTTTGTATGTCAGGAGGTGAACTTTGAATTTAATTCTAAACTCGACAGGAAGCCAGTGCAGTGATTTTAACACAGGACTGATGTGATCACGTCTTTTAGTTCCTGTTAGGACTCTGGCCGCTGCATTTTGGACCAACTGGAAGCTTCTTAAAGTACCTTTAGTGCAGACGGTGAGCAGAGAATTACAGTAATCTAGTCTGGATGTAACAAATGCAGGGATAAGTTTTTCAGCATCATTTTTAGGCAAAATATTTCTGATTTTAGTTATGTTTCGCAGGTGAAAATATGCAGTTTTACAAGCTTGGTTTATATGAGCTGTGAATGAGAGATTTTGGTCAAATACGACTCCAAGGTTTTTTACAGTAGAGCTAGAGGCTATACTCACATTGTCAAGTGAGATTATCTGGTCGGACAGAGAATCTCTCTGACCTTTAGGACCGACAACAATGACCTCTGTTTTTTCAGGGTTTAAGAGCAGGTAATTCAGGGTCATCCAGGTTTTGATGTCCTTCACACAGGCACTGAGCTTATCCATTTGATCTGATTAGGTTTCATTGATAAGTACAGCTGAGTGTCATCAGCATAGCAGTGGAAATTAATGCCATGTTTTCTGATAATGTTACCTAATCAGAATCAGAATCAGAATTACTTTTATTCATCCCCGAGGGGAAATTTTCTTCGTTACAGATGCAACCGACCAAGAGCATGTACATCGAACAAGTTACAAAATAAGCTAAATACAATAAGATAAAAGATAAAATAGCTCTCTCTGGGAAATTATTTACATCATTGACATATTTATGACTATATACATGTGTGAGCCGGGAATAGGATGAAAAGGATTGAGTAGTTTGTGATTTAAAGTGCAGCGTTCAACAGTTTGATGGCGACAGGACAGATTTCCTGTGTCTCTCAGTGGAGCAGCGGCAGCCGCAGTCTATGGCTGAAAGAGCTCCTCTGATTGGCCAGCACCTTGTGGAGGGGGTGGGAGGGAGAGTCCAGAATAGTCCAGATTTTGTCCAGTATTCTCCTGTCCAACACCACCGCCAGAGAGTCCAGCTCCTCCCCCACAACATGTCCAGCCTTCCTAATGATCTTCTCGAGTCTATTAGTGTCCCTCAGGCGCAGACTGCTGCCCCAGCAGACTACAGCGTACATGATGCACTGGCCTCCATAGACTCGTAGAACATCCTGAGCATCGTCCTGCAGATGTCAAAGGACCTCAGCCTCCTCAGGAAATAGAGGCGGCTCTGGCCCTTCTTGTAAACCGCGTCCACGTTCCTGCTCCAGTCCAGTTTATTGTCCAAGTTCACCCCCAGGTACTAATGGCAACATATACAGAGTAAACAGGATTGGACCAAGCACAGATCCTTGTGGATCACTGCAAGCTACTTTAGAGCAGGGAGAGGTGCACTGGTTTACACTAACAAACTGGTACCTATCTGATAGAGAGGATTTAAACCATTTGAGGGCGGTCCCTCTGACACCTATGTCACATTCTAACCTCTGCAGTAGAATGTTGTGATCAATGGTGTCAAACGCTGCACTGAGGTCCAGTAGGACCAGGACTGAAGCCAGCCCGTTATCAGCAGCTAGTAGCAAATCATTTGTCACTTTAAGCAGAGCAGTTTCTGTGCTGTGGTGAGCTCTGAAACCAGACTGACATTTTTCATATAAATTATTGCCCTGCAGATGGTGACAAAGCTGTTTCACCACAACTCGTTCCAGAATCTTTGAGAGAAATGGAAGATTCGAAATAGGTCTGTAGTTGGCTAGTTCATCAGGATTTAAGCTAGGTTTTTTCAAAAGCGGTTTAATTACAGCATATTTAAAGGACTGAGGAACAAAGCCATTTATTATGTTATGGATGGAACCTATTATTAGGTGGAGAGCTTCTTTGAGGAGTTTGACTGGAATAGGGTCGAGCAAACAAGTTGATGGTTTGGACGACATGATGACTGAGGTAATCTCCGCCTCATCGACAGGAGTAAATTTGTCTAATGCTGTTAGAGGATTTATGTGGGATATTGGTGTTACAGACTGGATTTGCTGGATTTGCTCGGTGCTGATTTTTGGAGTGGCTTCGTTGATCTTGTCTCTAATGGTTGTAATTTTGTAATCGAAGAATTCAAGAAAGTCACAGCTGAACTTTGAAGGGACTAGAGACTCAGAGACAGTGTGCAAGTTTGTCAGCCTGGCTACAGTGCTGAACAGAAATCTGGGGTTGCTTTTGTTTACTTCTATTAGGTTTGAATAGTATCTGGTTTGTGCTTTTCGCAGAGCGGCCTTATAAGAGAGCAGGCAGAGCTTCCATGCCTTCAGAGACTGCTCGGAGCGCGAGCGGCGCCAGAGCTTCTCTGTGCGTCTCACGTGTTGTTTGAGTGATCGCAGTTCTGGAGTAAACCAAGGAGCCGGAGGTCTTGGTTTAATGCTTTTCTGTTTTAGTGGAGCTGCAACATCGAGAGCAGATTTTAGGGTGAGCATTGTCCTATCAACAAACTGATCCATGATAATTGGATTAAAGTTGTTCTCATTGTCACATGGCATATCATTTAATACTGGCTCAATTATTTCTTTGAACTCCGCTATCGATTTTTCTGATATTGTTCTTTTCATTATAGTTTTCTCCTGCCAAGCTGGAAAGTCTTTTAGTATGAATTGAAAGGTAATTAAAAATGGTCAGAGAGTATAGGGTTTTGAGGAAGAACAATTAAATCATTAATCTCAATACCATAAGTTAGGACGAGATCAAGAGTGTGATTGTGACAGTGAGTCGACTTGTTCACACTCTGGGTAAAACCGACCCCATCCAGGAGAGCACCAAAAGCACTGCTGAGGCACTCACTGCTGTTATCAACATGAATGTTGAAATCTCCAACTATAACAATCCTTTCCCATTCCAAAACTAAACTTGAAATAAAGTCAGAAAACTCTGTCAGAAACTCGGCATAAGGACCAGGAGGTCGGTAGATTGTTATGAATATAACAGCTTTCTGGTTTTTCCAGTTGGTGCACGTAATAGATAGTGCGAGGCTTTCAAAGGAGCGGAATGTATAATTAGATTTGAGGCTGAGAATTAGGCTGGAGTGAGAAATGACGGCCACACCGCCACCTCCACCTGTGCTCCTGGCACTTTGAAAGTTCACGTGACTTGGAGGTGTAGATTCGTTTAGTCTAACATAATCATTTTCCTGAAGCCATGTTTCAGTTAGAGCGAGAAGATCAATATTAAAGTCGCCAATTAATTCATTTATTAAAAGAGATTTAGAGGAGAGGGACCTGATGTTTAGCAGTCCACATTTTACACACTTATCATTTTGTTTATTTGCGACACATGTATTTATTTTTATTAAGTTATGAGATCTGATGCCTTTCCTATCAGAGTTTAGCTGTTTTATTTGTGCTTTCTGTGCGTGGGACATACACAGCCTCAGCCAGTCTGGGAGAATTGTTCATGCAGGGTGGCTCAGAGGAGCCCCCTGTACGTGGGGCCAGAGGAGGCCCCTGTACGTGGGGCACACACAGTCTCAGCCTGTTTGGAGCTGTTCTCGCTAACAGAGCAGTGCCTCACTAGTCTACTCTGCTCCCTAGCGTCACAAACACTCCCTGAGCTATTCTGTGTGCTCGTCTTACCTGATGGTCATCTAAGGCTAACAGTCATATTCTGAGCTAACAGGGAGGAGCCAGCCGGGGTGGGATGAATGCCGTCACTACGTATAAGCCTGGGCTTCCCCTCAAATGCCCTCCAGTGTCTATGAAGACGACACCATTCTGCGGGCACCAATTGGACAACCACTGGTTGATGGCTGAAAAGCGGCTGAACATTTCACAATTGGCATAATTTGGAAGGGGCCAGAGAAGTACACAGACTCCGACATCGACTTAGCCAAATCACAAACTGCCGCTATCTGCAACTTCACCACCTCTGACTGACCGCGCCGAGTATCGTTACCCCCCGCATGTATAACGATCCGGCGGTACCTGTTCTTACTTCTCTTTAAAAGCCTAAGATTCCCCTCGATGTCGCCCAGTCTGGCTCCAGGGTAACACCGTGTGGAAGCTGCAGGCAGTTCCACGTCCCTGACTATGGAGCTCCCTATGACTAGTGTGTCCAGCTCAAGGGGGGAGAACCTGTTCCGGACGGGAAGCTCCCTACTGGTCTCCTGCAGTCCTACACTCAGCTATGTGTCCCTGATCTGCAGTCCTGGTCTTAGCCCTGCTCCTGCGTCTAACTGTCACAAACCTGTCCTGGTCTGGTCCCGGCTGCACGGGATGTGCCGGGGGGCTGCTCTCGCTAGCTGCGCTCATGCTAATGCGGTCCGGGGTCCCTGCTACTGCCTGACTATAACTCGGCTTCAGCGCCTCCAATGAGCGGATCCGCGTTTCTAACTCTGTAACCCTGGCCTCGAGGACGGCCACTACGCTGCACTTAGCACAACTGTCCCTGTCACTATCAAATAAGCCAGGGTTCTCACTCCACATGTGGCAGCTAGAACAGGAAAGGGGGCGAGAGTTTTAGCCATGATGCTAGGCTAGGCTAGATCAGGCTGAAACTACAAGCTGAAACTACAGAGAGAGAGAGGCTTAGACCACGAATTACGGAGCACTAGATGCTGAATAAACTTCGATGGTTTGACGAAGTACTCAGGCACTAGTTTAGATGTTGGATTCGTGGATTAACAGATTCAGTAGAGAGATGCTAGTAACAGTGCTGCAAAACAGCTCGCAAACAGAATTCACTCACCGGAAATGACGTCACAATAGGAATGTTCGGACTGAAGCACACACATCAGGACTGAAGCACACACATCAGGGCTGAAGCACACATCAGGACTGAAGCACATCAGGACTGAAGCACACATCAGGACTGAAGCACATACATCAGGACTGAAGCACATCAGGACTGAAGCACATCAGGACTGAAGCACACATCAGGACTGAAGCACACATCAGGACTGAAGCACACATCAGGACTGAAGCACACACATCAGGACTGAAGCACACATCAGGACTGAAGCACATCAGGACTGAAGCACACACATCAGGACTGAAGCACACACATCAGGACTGAAGCACACATCAGGACTGAAGCACACATCAGGACTGAAGCACACATCAGGGCTGAAGCACATCAGGACTGAAGCACACACATCAGGACTGAAGCACATACATCAGGACTGAAGCACATCAGGACTGAAGCACATCAGGACTGAAGCACACATCAGGACTGAAGCACACATCAGGACTGAAGCACATCAGGACTGAAGCACACATCAGGACTGAAGCACACATCAGGACTGAAGCACACATCAGGACTGAAGCACACACATCAGGACTGAAGCACACATCAGGACTGAAGCACACATCAGGACTGAAGCACATCAGGACTGAAGCACATCAGGACTGAAGCACATCAGGACTGAAGCACATCAGGACTGAAGCACATCAGGACTGAAGCACACATCAGGACTGAAGCACATCAGGACTGAAGCACATCAGGACTGAAGCACATCAGGACTGAAGCACACACATCAGGACTGAAGCACATCAGGACTGAAGCACACACATCAGGGCTGAAGCACACATCAGGGCTGAAGCACATACATCAGGACTGAAATACACATCAGGGCTGAAGCACACATCAGGACTGAAGCACACATCAGGACTGAAGCACATCAGGACTGAAGCACATCAGGACTGAAGCACATCAGGACTGAAGCACACACACATCAGGACTGAAGCACACATCAGGACTGAAGCACACATCAGGACTGAAGCACATCAGGACTGAAGCACACATCAGGACTGAAGCACACATCAGGACTGAAGCACATCAGGACTGAAGCACACATCAGGACTGAAGCACACATCAGGACTGAAGCACACATCAGGACTGAAGCACACATCAGGACTGAAGCACACACATCAGGACTGAAGCACACATCAGGACTGAAGCACATCAGGATTGAAACACATCAGGACTGAAACACATCAGGACTGAAGCACATCAGGACTGAAGCATATCAGGGCTGAAGCACACATCAGGGCTGAAGCACATCAGGACTGAAGCACACATCAGGACTGAAGCACATCAGGGCTGAAGCACACATCAGGACTGAAGCACATCAGGACTGAAGCACACACATCAGGACTGAAGCACACACATCAGGACTGAAGCACACACATCAGGGCTGAAGCACATCAGGACTGAAGCACACATCAGGACTGAAGCACACATCAGGACTGAAGCACACATCAGGACTGAAGCACACACACATCAGGACTGAAGCACACATCAGGACTGAAGCACACACATCAGGACTGAAGCACACATCAGGACTGAAGCACACACACATCAGGACTGAAGCACATCAGGACTGAAGCACATCAGGACTGAAGCACATCAGGACTGAAGCACATCAGGACTGAAGCACACATCAGGACTGAAGCACACACATCAGGACTGAAGCACACATCAGGACTGAAGCACACACACATCAGGATTGAAGCACATCAGGATTGAAGCACATCAGGACTGAAGCACATCAGGACTGAAGCACATCAGGACTGAAGCACACATCAGGACTGAAGCACATCAGGACTGAAGCACATCAGGACTGAAGCACACATCAGGACTGAAGCACATCAGGACTGAAGCACACATCAGGACTGAAGCACACATCAGGACTGAAGCACATCAGGACTGAAGCACATCAGGACTGAAGCACACACACATCAGGACTGAAGCACATCAGGACTGAAGCACATCAGGACTGAAGCACACATCAGGACTGAAGCACACATCAGGACTGAAGCACACATCAGGACTGAAGCACACATCAGGACTGAAGCACACATCAGGACTGAAGCACACATCAGGACTGAAGCACACACACATCAGGACTGAAGCACACATCAGGACTGAAGCACATCAGGACTGAAGCACACATCAGGACTGAAGCACATCAGGACTGAAGCACACACATCAGGACTGAAGCACACATCAGGACTGAAGCACATCAGGACTGAAGCACACATCAGGACTGAAGCACACATCAGGACTGAAGCACACATCAGGACTGAAGCACATCAGGACTGAAGCACATCAGGACTGAAGCACATCAGGACTGAAGCACACATCAGGACTGAAGCACACATCAGGACTGAAGCACATCAGGACTGAAGCACATCAGGACTGAAGCACACATCAGGACTGAAGCACACACATCAGGACTGAAGCACATCAGGACTGAAGCACACATCAGGACTGAAGCACACACATCAGGACTGAAGCACACACATCAGGACTGAAGCACACACACATCAGGACTGAAGCACACACATCAGGACTGAAGCACACATCAGGACTGAAGCACACATCAGGACTGAAGCACACATCAGGACTGAAGCACACATCAGGACTGAAGCACACACATCAGGACTGAAGCACACATCAGGACTGAAGCACATCAGGACTGAAGCACACATCAGGACTGAAGCACATCAGGACTGAAGCACATCAGGACTGAAGCACACATCAGGACTGAAGCACATACATCAGGACTGAAGCACATCAGGACTGAAGCACATCAGGACTGAAGCACACATCAGGACTGAAGCACACACACATCAGGACTGAAGCACACATCAGGACTGAAGCACACATCAGGACTGAAGCACATCAGGACTGAAGCACACATCAGGACTGAAGCACACACACATCAGGACTGAAGCACATCAGGACTGAAGCACACACACATCAGGACTGAAGCACACATCAGGACTGAAGCACACACACATCAGGACTGAAGCACACATCAGGACTGAAGCACACACATCAGGACTGAAGCACACACATCAGGACTGAAGCACACATCAGGACTGAAGCACACACATCAGGGCTGAAGCACATCAGAAGCACATCAGGACTGAAGCACACATCAGAACTGAAGCACACACACATCAGAACTGAAGCACACATCAGAACTGAAGCACACACACATCAGAACTGAAGCACATCAGGACTGAAGCACACACACATCAGGACTGAAGCACACACACATCAGGACTGAAGCACATCAGGACTGAAGCACACACACATCAGGACTGAAGCACACATCAGGACTGAAGCACACACACATCAGGACTGAAGCACACACACATCAGGACTGAAGCACACATCAGAACTGAAGCACACACACATCAGGACTGAAGCACACATCAGGACTGAAGCACACATCAGGACTGAAGCACACACACATCAGGACTGAAGCACATCAGGACTGAAGCACACATCAGGACTGAAGCACACACACATCAGGACTGAAGCACACATCAGGACTGAAGCACACACACATCAGGACTGAAGCACACATCAGGACTGAAGCACACATCAGGACTGAAGCACACATCAGGACTGAAGCACACATCAGGACTGAAGCACACATCAGGACTGAAGCACACATCAGGACTGAAGCACACATCAGGACTGAAGCACACACACATCAGGACTGAAGCACACACACATCAGGACTGAAGCACACACACATCAGGACTGAAGCCTATATTATCAAAACTCTAGTTTGTGACAAAAAGATTAATTTTCCTCTTGTTCCGCTGCTGTGATGCTTCTAGTGTGAAGATTCATCGTCACATTCCCTGTTTGTGGTCTCTTCTCTTCGAGCTGTTCACATGGATAAAGTGTAGAACTCACTTCAGCGTGACACACATCCGTCTCTAGTGAACCTGGTTAAGATTCATCACAGTAAAACTCAAACTATCATTTGAATGGAGGAAGTCACAAAGACCGCAGTTTTTGAAGTTCCAGCATTTTCCTCCACAAACAACAAAACCTCCTGTTTTATCCTGCATTAAACCGTCAAACCCTGTAGTTTATATCTGTACAAACATGATCTGAAATCTGATTCTTTATTCTTTAAAAAGTCACAATCGTTTTCTTTCCAAAATGTTTCAGCCTGGAATAAAATGTTCATGAACTGTCAATAAAAAATCAATAAAACATCCAGAGAGTTTAAAAGTCTGCCTCCTAGCACCAACTCTGCACCCAGGCCCTGATCCAGAATAATGCACCGAATATAGACCAGGACTAAACCAGGACTAGACCAGGACTAAACCAGGACTAGACCAGGTCTAAACTAGGAACTCAACCAGCACTTACACCAGGACTAGACAAAGGGTTTGTTTACCAGACCCGGTTTTGGTCCTGTTCCAGTCCCGGATTATCCAAAAGTTTCCCAGGGTTGATGTGGCCTTCATTTAAATGTGATCTAAACCAGGAATGAACCCGAACTAAACCAGGACTGAACCAGGACACACAAGAACTAAACCTGCTTGTATTGTGCATTAGCCTGTATTGCGCATTCGCTTGTATTGTGTGTTCTCTTGTATTGTGTGTTCTCTTTTATTGCATATTCGCCTGTATTGTGTGTTCCCCTGTATTGCGCGTTCACCTGTATTGCGCTTCTCTTGTATTGTGCATTCTCTTGTATTGCATGTTTGCTTGTATTGTGTGTTCAATTGTATTGCACATTCATCTGTATTGTGCGTTCTCTTGTATTGCGCATTCTCTTGTATTGCGCATTCTCTTGTATTGCCCGTTCACCAGTATGGTGCATTGCTTGTATTGTGTGTTTGCCTGTATTGCACGCTCACCTGTATTGTGCGTTCGCCTGCATTGCATTTCTCTTGTATTGCACATTAGCCTATATTGCGCGTTCATCTGTATTGGGCGTTCATCTGTATTATGCGTTTTATGGTATTGCATGTTCGCCTGTATTGCGTGTTTGTTTATATTGCACATTCGCTTGTATTGCGCGTTTGCCTGTACTGCGCATTCACCTGTATTGCGCGTTCTCTTTTACATGTTGCGTTTGTTGTTCTCTGTGTGTTGGTGCCGTTAGCTGGTCAGCGTGAGGCACAGGAAACAGCAGACTTCCCGATCGGCGCTGCTGCTCCGGAGCAGATCACAACTCTCTGAATTATTCACCAAAACAAGTCCAGCATCAAATATTCATCACGCGAGTTTTCATCGCACCAACGCCACCGACCAGAGCCACTTACAGCAGCTAACGGCTCCTCCTGCTCCTCCTGCTCCTCCTGTTACTCCTCCTGCTCCCCCTGCTCCTCCTGTTACTCCTCCTGCTCCTCCTGTTACTCCTCCTGCTCCTCCTGCTCCTCCTGCTCCTCCCGTTACTCCTCCTGCTCCCCCTGCTCCTGTTCCTCCTGCTCATCCTGCTCCTCCTGCTCCTCCTGCTCCTCCTGCTCCTCCTGTTACTCCTCCTGCTCCTCCTGCTCCTCCTGTTACTCCTCCTGCTCCTCCTGCTCCTCCTGTTACTCCTCCTGCTCCTCCTGTTACTCCTCCTGCTCCCCCTGCTGCTCCTGTCCTCCTGTCCTCCTGCTCCTCTTGCTCCTGTTCCTCCTCCTGTTCCTCCTGCTCCTCCTGTTACTCCTCCTGCTCCTGTTCCTCCTGCTCCCCTCTGCTCCTGTTCCTCCTGTTACTCCTCCTGCTCCTGTTCCTCCTGCTCCTCCTGTTACTCCTCCTACTCCTCCTCCTGCTCCTGTTCCTCCTGTTACTCCTCCTGCTCCTGTTCCTCCTCCTGCTCCTCCTGTTCCTCCTCCTCCTCCTGTTCCTCCTCCTGTTCCTGTTCCTCCTGCTGCTCCTCCTCCACCTCCTGTTCCTCCTGCTCCACCTCCTGCTCCTCCTGCTCCTACTCCTCCCCCTGCTCCTGTTACTCCTGCTGCTCCTGTTACTCCTGCTGCTCCTGCTCCTGTTCCTCCTGCTCCTCTCTGCTCCACCTCCTGTTCCTCCTGCTCCACCTCCTGCTCCTCCAGTTCCTCCTCCTACTCCTCCTGCTCCTCCTGCTCCTGTTCCTCCTGCTGCTCCTGTTACTCCTGCTGCTCCTCCTCCTCCTCCTGTTCCTCCTGCTCCTCTCTGCTCCTACTCCTCCTCCTGCTCCTCCGGTTCCTCCTCCTGTTCCTCCTGCTCCTCCTGTTCCGCCTGCTCCTCCTGTTCCTCTTCCTAGTCCTCCTGCTCCTCCTGTTCCTCCTCCTAGTCCTCCTGCTCCTCCTGTTCCTCCTCCTAGTCCTCGTGCTCCTCCTGTTCCTCCTCCCTCACTCGACTCCTCACACACAGGAGACATTTACACACAGAGAACATACAGGACACTAGAGGCAGAGGAGAGGAAAGAGAAAGGAGGAGGGGAGGAAAAAGAGGAGGAAAGGAAGAGAGAGAGGAGGAGAGAGAGGAGGAGAGGAAAGGGAGAGGAGGAGGGGAGGAGAGGAGGAGAGGAAAGAGGAGGAGAGGAAAGAGAGGGAAAAAAGGGAGGAAGGAGGAGGGGAGACAGGGATGGGGGAAGAGAGAGAAGAGGAGGGGAGGAAGTGGAGGAGGAGAGGGAAGCAAAAGGAGGAGAGGGGAGGGAGAGGAGGAGTGAGGTGGAGGACAGAGCCGGAAGCTGCTCCACGCTCACTTCCTGTTTGGAGGAAACGACACGAGCTCAGAAGGAGAAACAAATGTTCAGATCCACATTTCTTCTCATTAAAGCGACGGGAAAAAAGAGACAGAAAAGCTCCAAACACCGGATATTTTTAGTGTTTGGCTGAAATCTGCGAGTGAAGAAGATCTGGAACCGGCAAAGAGTCACTTCTGCTCTTTTAGTTTGAGACGAGACAGCCAAAAGAGAGAGGGAGGGGAGGAGGAGAGGAGAGAGGGAGGAGAGGAGAGAGGAGGAGAGGAGACAGGAGGGGAGGAGGAGAGGAGAGAGAGGAGAGGAGAGGAGACAGCCAAAAGAGAGAGGGAGGAGGAGAGAGGGAGGAGAGGAGACAGCCAAAAGAGAGAGGGAGGGGAGGAGGAGAGAGGGAGGAGAGGAGAGAGGGAGGAGAGGAGACAGCCAAAAGAGAGAGGGAGGGGAGGAGGAGAGGAGAGAGGGAGGAGAGGAGAGAGGGAGGAGAGGAGAGAGGGAGGAGAGGAGACAGCCAAAAGAGAGAGGGAGGAGAGGAGGAGAGGTGAGAGGGAGGAGAGGAGAGGAGGGAGGAGAGGAGAGAGGGAGGAGAGGAGACAGCCAAAAGAGAGAGGGAGGAGAGGAGAGAGGGAGGGAGGAGAGGAGAGAGGGAGGAGAGGAGACAGCCAAAAGAGAGTGGAGGAGAGGTGAGGAGAGAGGGAGGAGAGGAGACAGCCAAAAGAGAGAGGGAGGGGAGGAGGAGAGGAGAGAGGGAGGAGAGGAGAGAGGGAGGAGAGGAGAGAGGAGGAGAGGAGAGAGGGAGGAGAAGAGGCAGCCAAAAGAGAGAGGGAGGGGAGGAGGAGAGGAGAGGGGGAGAGAGGAGAGAGGAGGAGAGGAGAGAGGGAGAGAGGAGACAGCCAAAAGAGAGAGGGAGGAGGAGAGAGGAGAGAGAGAGGAGAGAGGGAGGAGAGGAGACAGCCAAAAGAGAGAGAGAGGGAGGAGGAGAGGAGAGAGGGATGGAGAGGAGAGAGGGAGGAGGAGAGAGAGGAGGAGAGAGGAGAGAGGAGGAGAGATGAGAGGAGGAGAGAGAGGGAGTGGAGGAGAGAGGAGAGGAGGAGAGAGAGGAGAGAGGAGAGCAGCCAAAAGAGAGAGGGAGGGGAGGAGAGAGAGAGAGAGGAGAGGAGGAGAGGAGACAGCCAAAAGAGAGAGGGAGGAGAGGAGAGGAGAGGAGAGAGGGAGGAGAGGAGACAGCCAAATGAGAGAGGGAGGAGAGGAGAGGAGAGGAGAGGAGAGAGAGAGAAGAGGAGACAGCCAAGAGAGAGAGGGAGGGGAGGAGGAGAGAGAGAGAGAGAGGAGAGAGAGGGAGAGAGGGAGGAGAGGAGACAGCCAAAAGAGAGAGGGAGGAGGAGGAGAGGAGAGAGGGAGGAGAGAGAGAGAGAGGGAGGAGAGGAGGAGAGAGGGAGGGAGGAGAGGAGACAGCCAAAAGAGAGAGGGAGGAGAGGAGGAGAGAGAGGGGGAGAGGAGAGAGGAGACAGAGAGAGAGGGAGGAGGAAGAGGAGAGAGGGAGGAGAGAGAGGAGAGAGAGAGAGGGAGGAGAGGAGAGAGGGGAGAGAGGGAGGAGAGGAGAGAGGGAGAGAGAGAGAGGAGGAGGAGAGAGAGAGGAGGAGAGAGGGAGGAGAGGAGACAGCCAAAAGAGAGAGGGAGGAGAGGAGGAGAGGAGAGAGGGAGGAGAGGAGAGAGGAGGAGAGGAGAGAGGGAGGAGAAGAGGCAGCCAAAGAGAGAGAGGAGAGGAGAGAGAGGAGAGAGAGAGAGGGAGGAGAGGAGAGAGAGAGAGGAGAGGAGAGGAGAGAGAGAGAGGGAGGAGAGGAGACAGCCAAAAGAGAGAGGGAGGGGAGAGGAGGAGAGGAAAGAAGGGGAGAGGAGAGAGAGAGGAGGAGAGGAGAAGAGAGGGAGGAGAGGAGACAGCCAAAAGAGAGAGGGAGGGGAGGAGGAGAGGAGAGAGGGAGGAGAGGAGAGAGAGAGAGAGAGGAGAGAGAGGAGGAGAGAGAGACAGCCAAAAGAGAGAGGAGGAGGAGGAGAGAGAGAGAGAGAAAGAGGAGGAGAGAGAGGAGAGAGAGAGGAGGAGGAGAGAGAGAGGAGAGAGGGAGACAGCCAAAAGAGAGAGAGGGAGGAGAGGAGAGAGGAGGAGAGGAGACAGCCAAAATAGAGAGGGAGGAGAGGAGAGAGGGAGGAGAGGAGAGGAGAGAGGGAGGAGAGGAGACAGCCAAAAGAGGGGGAGGAGAGGAGAAGAGGAGAGGAGAGAGGGAGGAGAGGAGAGAGAGAGGAGAGGGAGACAGCCAAAAGAGAGAGGGAGGGGAGGAGGAGAGAGGGAGGAGAGGAGAGAGGGAGGAGACAGCCAAAGAGAAAGGGAGGAGGAGAGAGAGGAGGAGGAGAGAGAGAGGGAGGAGAGGAGACAGCCAAAAGAGAGAGGGAGGAGGAGGAGGAGAGGGAGGAGAGAGAGAGGAGGAGGAGAGGAGACAGCCAAAAGAGAGAGGGAGGGGAGGAGGAGAGGAGAGAGGGAGGAGAGGAGAGAGGGAGGAGAGGAGAGAGAGAGAGGAGAGGAGGAGAAGGGAGAGAGGAGAGGAGAGGGAGGAGAGGAGAGAGGGGAGAGAGACAGCCAAAAGAGAGAGAGGGAGGAGAGAGGAGAGGAGAGAGAGAGAGAGGAGAGACAGCCAAAGAGAGAGGAGGAGAGGAGGAGAGAGAGAGGAGGGAGAGAGAGAGGAGAGAGAGAGGAGACAGCCAAAGAGAGAGGGAGAGGAGGAGAGGAGAGAGGAGGAGGAGAGACAGAAAAGAGAGAGGAGGAGGGAGGAGAGCCAAAGAGAGAGAGGAGGAGGAGACAGCCAAAGAGAGAGGGAGGGAGGAGGAGAGGAGAGGGGAGGAGAGAGAGAGAGGAGATGAGAGAGAGAGAGGGAGGAGAGGAGACAGCCAAAAGAGAGAGAGGATGAGGAGAGAGAAGAGGGAGGAGAGGAGAGGAGAGAGGGAGGAGAGAGAGAGGAGGAGAGGAGACAGCCAAAAGAGAGAGGAGGAGGAGAGGAGAGGGGAGAGAGAGAGGAGAGAGGAGGAGAGGAGACAGCCAAAAGAGAGAGGGAGGAGAGGAGGAGAGGAGAGAGGAGGAGAGGAGAGAGGGAGGAGAAGAGGCAGCCAAAAGAGAGAGGGAGGGGAGCAGGAGAGGAGAGAGGGAGGAGAGGAGACAGGGATGAGAGTATAGGAGAGAGGAAGGAGAGAAGACAGCCAAAAGAGAGAGGGTGGGAGGAGACAGCCAAAAGAGAGAGGGAGGAGAGGAGAGGAGAGAGGGAGGAGAGGAGAGAGGGAGGAGAGGAGAGAGGAGAGGGAGGAGGAGAGGAGAGAGGAGGGAGAGGGAGAGAGGGAGGAGAGAGAGAGGGAGAGAGAGAGAGTCAAAAGAGAGAGAGGAGGAGACAGCCAAAAGAGAGAGGGAGGGAGGAGGAGAGGAGAGAGAGGAGAGGAGACAGCCAAAAGAGAGAGGGAGGAGAGGAGAGAGGAGAGGAGAGAGAGAGAGGGAGGAGAGGAGACAGCCAAAAGAGAGAGGGAGGGGAGGAGGAGAGAGAGAGGGAGGAGAGGGAGAGAGGGAGGAGAGGAGAGAGGGAGGGAGGAGACAGCCAAAAGAGAGAGGGAGGAGAGGAGAGGAGAGAGGGAGGAGAGGAGAGAGGGAGGAGAGGAGAGAGGGAGGAGAGGAGACAGCCAAAAGAGAGAGGGAGGGGAGGAGGAGAGGAGAGAGGGAGGAGAGGAGAGGGGGAGGGGAGGAGACAGCCAAAAGAGAGAGGGAGGGAGGAGGAGAGGAGAGAGGGAGGAGAGGAGAGAGGGAGGAAAGAGGGAGGAGAGGAGACAGCCAAAAGAGAGAGGGAGGGGAGGAGGAGAGGAGAGAGGGAGGAGAGGAGGAGAGGAGAGAGGGAGGAGAGGAGACAGCCAAAAGAGAGAGGGAGGGAAGGAGGAGAGGAGCGAGGGAGGAGAGGGAGAGAGGAGAGAGGAGAGAAGGGAGGAGAGGAGACATAAAAAAGAGAGAGAGGGAGGGGAGGAGGAGAAGAGGGAGGAGAGGAGAGGAGAGTGGGAGGAGAGGAGACATCCAAAAGAGGGGGAGGTGAGGAGAAGAGGAGAGGAGAGAGGGAGGAGAGGAGACAGCCAAAAGAGAGAGGAGGAGACGAGGAGAGGAGAGAGGGAGGAGAGGAGACAGCCAAAAGAGAGGGAGGAGAGGCGAGAGAGAGGGAGGGAGGACAGGAGACAGCCAAAAGAGAGGGAGGAGAGGCGAGAGAGAGAGGGAGGGAGGACAGGAGAGAGGGAGGAGAGGAGAGAGGGAGGAGAGGAGAGAGGAGGGGAGGAGACAGCCAAAAGAGAGAGGGAGGGGAGGAGGAGAGGAGAGAGGGAGGAGAGGAGAGAGGGAGGGAGGAGACAGCCAAAAGAGAGAGGGAGGGGAGGAGGAGAGGAGAGAGGGAGGAGAGGAGAGAGGGAGGAGAGGAGAGCGGGAGGAGAGGAGACAGCCAAAAGAGATAGGGAGGGAGGAGGAGAGAGGGAGGGGAGGAGGAGAGGAGGAGAGGAGACAGCCAAAAGAGAGAGGGAGGTGAGGAGGGAGAAGAGGAGAGAGGGAGGAGAGGAGAGAGGGAGGAGAGGAGACAGCCAAAAGAGAGAGGGAGGAGAGGAGAGAGGGAGGAGAGGAGAGAGGGAGGAGAGGAGACAGCCAAAAGAGAGAGGGAGGGGAGGAGGAGAGGAGAGAGGGAGGAGAGGAGAGAGGGAGGAGAGGAGACAGCCAAAAGAGAGAGGGAGGGGAGGAGGAGAGGAGAGAGGAGGAGAGAGGGAGGAGAGGAGACAGCCAAAAGAGAGAGGGAGGGGAGGAGGAGAGGAGAGAGGGAGGAGAGGAGACAGCCAAAAGAGAGAGGGAGGGGAGGAGGAGAGGAGAGAGGGAGGAGAGAGGGAGGAGAGGAGAGGAGAGAGGGAGGAGAGGAGACAGCCAAAAGAGAGAGGGAGGAGAGGAGAGGAGAGGAGATAGGGAGGAGAGGAGAGAGGAGGAGACAGCCAAAAGAGAGAGGGAGGGGAGGAGGAGAGGAGAGAGGGAGGAGAGGAGAGAGGGAGGAGAGGAGACAGCCAAAAGAGAGAGGAGGAGAGGTGAGGAGAGGAGAGAGGGAGGAGAGGAGAGGAGAGGAGAGAGGAGAGGAGACAGCCAAAAGAGAGAGGGAGGAGAGAGGGAGGAGAGGGGGAGAGGAGACAGCCAAAAGACAGAGGGAGGTGAGAGGGAGAAGAGAAGAGGAGGAGAAAGGAGGAGAGGAGACAGCCAAAAGAGAGAGGGAGGAGAGGAGAGGAGAAGAGAAGACAGCCAAAAGAGGGAGGGGAGGAGGAGACAGGGAGGAGAGGAGAGAGGGAGGAGAGGAGAGGAGAGAGGAGACAGCCAAAAGAGAGAGGGAGAAGAGGAGAGGAGGAGAAAGGAGGAGAGGAGACAGCCAAAAGAGAGAGGAGAGGAGAGGAGAAGAGGAGACAGCCAAAAGAGGGAGGGGAGGAGGAGACAGGGAGGAGAGGAGAGAGGGAGGAGAGGAGAGAGGAGGAGAGAAGACAGCCAAAAGAGAGAGGGAGGAGAAGAGAGGAGGACAGAGGGAGGAGAGGAAACAGCCAAAAGAGAGAGGGAGGGAAGGAGGAGAGGAGAGAGGGAGGAGAGGAGAGAGGGAGGAGAGGAGACAGCCAAATGAGAGAGGGAGGAGAGAGGGAGGAGAGGAGACAGCAAAAAGAGAGAGGGAGGAAAGAGGGAGGAGAAGAGAGAGGGAGGAGAGGAGACAGCCAAAAGAGGGGGAAGAGAGGAGAAGAGGAGACAGCCAAAAGAGAGAGGGAGGAGAGGAGAGGAGGAGAGAGGGAGGAGAGGAAACAGCCAAAAGAGAGAGGGAGGAGAGAGAGAGAGGAGGAGAGGAGGGAGGACAGGAGGAGAGAAGAAAGGGATGACAGAAAACAGCCGAGAGAGGGAGAAGGGAGGAGAGAAGAGGAAAGAGGAGAGGACAGGAGACAGCCAAAAGAGAGTGGAGGAGAGGCGAGGAGAGAGGGAGGGAGGAGAGGAGACAGCCAAAAGAGAGAGGAGGAGAGGTGAGGAGAGAGGGAGGGAGGAGAGGAGACAGCCAAAAGAGAGTGGAGGAGAGGTGAGGAGAGAGGGAGGGAGGAGAGGAGACAGCCAAAAGAGAGAGGAGGAGAGGTGAGGAGAGAGGGAGGGAGGAGAGGAGACAGCCAAAAGAGGGGGAGGAGAGGAGAAGAGGAGAGGAGAGAGGGAGGAGAGGAGACAGCCAAAAGAGAGTGGAGGAGAGGCGAGGAGAGAGGGAGGGAGGAGAGGAGACAGCCAAAAGAGAGAGGAGGAGAGGCGAGGAGAGAGGGAGGGAGGAGAGGAGACAGCCAAAAGAGAGAGGAGGAGAGGCGAGGAGAGAGGGAGGGAGGAGAGGAGACAGCCAAAAGAGAGAGGAGGAGAGGTGAGGAGAGAGGGAGGGAGGAGAGGAGACAGCCAAAAGAGAGAGGGAACAGGCACTGAGCCACAGAGAGATGGAGATTAAAACTGTGGCTCTGTAAAAAGTTGAAACTGAAACTAAGGAAACCAAATACAACAATGGAACCAAACCAGGACTAGACCAGGATTGAACCAGGATTAAACCAGGACTATGACAGGACTCAACAAGGACTAAACCAGGACTAAACCAGGACTAAACCAGGACTAACCAGATGCCCTCCCTGTGTGTCCATGGGTCTTCTTCAGTGCCGTCTGGAGCTCTCCACACACGTTCTGAGGTGTGTGGTTCAGATCAGGTGAAGCTGATCCTCACTGAGGTTTTACACTGAGTGAAACTGAACTGCTCCAGTCCCAGTGTGAATCAGGCCCCTGCTCCACTCCCAGTGTGAATCGGCCCCTCGTTCCACTCCCAGTGTGAATCGGCCCTCGTTCCACTCCCAGTGTGAATCGGCCCTCGTTCCACTCCCAGTGTGAATCGGCCCTCGTTCCACTCCCAGTGTGAATCGGCCCTCGTTCCACTCCCAGTGTGAATCGGCCTCGTTCCACTCCCAGTGTGAATCAGGCCTCGTGCTCGTGCCTCTCACCCCGTGGAACTTTCTGTCAGCACAAATAAAGACACAAGTGCTCTGACTTCTGCCTTAGAAAAGTGTGGGGTCCAGTGGCCGTAAACGTCATGACGACAAAGTGCCGCTGTGGCGCCTCCTCCAAACACGAATCACTCCAGATACAAGTTCACAGGTCAAAGGGCGGAAACTACTGTCACATGGTCCAGATCTGACCAGTCACATGGTCCAGATCTGACCAGTCACATGGTCCAGATCTGACCAGTCACATGGTCCAGATCTGACCAGTCCAGGTTACAGAAGAGTCTGAACCGAACAAAACCAAACACATGAAAAAGCACGTTTATTACAGCAACAACTGGAGACCTAAACCAGGACTAAACCAGGACTAAACCAGGACTAAACCAGGACTAAACCAGGACTAAACCAGGACTGAACCAGGACTAAACCAGGACTAAACCAGGACTAAAGCACGACCCTAAACACAGAAAACTGTCCTAGTTCTTTCTTATAAATGACACATTTTTCAGTGACCTCAAAAGGCCTCTGAGGCCTCGAGAAGATCCAACATCAAACCTGTTCAGTCTCTGACCCACAGTCCTGAGTTCCTCCTCCGTGACCATCTGGACCATCTTAAAGTGACGGAGAGAACGTGACTCACACACGCGAACCATCGAAAACGTCACAGCAGCTCCTGTTTTCTGTTTCCACATGTGAACTCCACACTGTGGCTACTGTAACTGCGCTGTTCCCGTCAATTCTGCCCTTTTATTCTTGAAATCCTTTGTCCTCCGCTTCAGGGACACGCGGCTCCGCTGTAAATCACGGAATAAACAGGTCACACTCTCCGGACCCACGGAACGAGCCAAACGTGAATAAATGTGCCGTGGAAACAGGTTTAGATTAGAAATGAGCTTCAAGTTTGTCTCTGCACAGAAAATAACCCGGACACAAGGGACACGTTTAAGGGGAGATGTGACTGAAAATGACCGCGCAGGTTTCCCGTCTTTGCTCCGGATTCCGTTAGACTCGCTGAAGAGCCGGCTCTCACCGCGGCTCTCACCGCGGCTCTCACCGCGGCTCTCACCGCGGCTCGTCTGATGCGTGTCTTTGTGACGCTCCGCGCGGACATTTTAAACCTTTGCAATAAAAAAATAAGACGCTTAAACATTGTTCACATGCGCTTGTGTCGCTCTGCCGCGTGTCTGCCGCGTGTCTGCCGCTCTCGTATGCGGCAGAGCGCAGACACGCAGCGGGCAGGTGAGAGCTGTGCCGCGCGGTACCTACCGGAGCAGTTCCAGCCGGTGGGCGTCTGACAGTCGCTGAGGGAGGAGGGGAAGGCGCGCAGCTGCTCCACAGGTAACGCGGCGAGGAGCGACACAAGCGTCAACCGCAGCCAGCCGCCCACGCCGCTCCACCACCAGCCGCGCGGCAGAACCATGTCAGCGGCAACACGCGGCACAGGCAGCGTCACAGGCGGCGGCAGGAGGCTCCGGGAGTATAACAGACACACGCCGACGATCTCAGCTCTCCGGGGCCGCTCACAGCGCTCTCACACCGGGGCATCGTCCGCGCAGAAGAGCCGCCACCCCCATGCGCCAAAAGTTATCCATACGCGGTATCCGAATGCGTTGTTTTCTGATGCGAGCGGTGCTGTAGGATCCCGGGGAGACGTGGAGGCACAAGCACCGCGGAGAGGCGGCCGAGGACGCGGTATTCCGTGGCGTAACAATAAAATCCAGTGTACGAGGCGCGGAAACGGTGCGGAAAGACGCGGTAAAGGGTCCTCCGTGCGTCCACCGCGGCGTCGCTCCCTCTGTGCCCGCGGAAAGAGCAGTGCGCCGTGACTCTCTCTCTCTCTCTCTCTCTCTCTCTCTCTCTCTCTCTCTCTCTCTCTCTCTCTCTCTCTCTCTCTCTCTCTCTCTCTCTCTTTGATGGGGTTGATGGGGTCACGTGATGGTGGGATGGAGGAGGAGAGAGGAGGAGAGGAGGGGATGGAGGAGAGGGACCGAGGAGAAAAGAAAGAGTGGAAAATCAACCCAAAGGAACCCGAACTGTCAGATGTGACCGGCAGAGGGCGCACAGACACCGGTGTCCGCACTGAGGAGAGAAGCAGCCACCTGATGATGTCACCAGGTGGAACAGAGTGGTGGGCTGTGCAGCGGGAGACAGACTAAACCTGCAGGAAGCAGGACTAAACCAGGACTAAACCAGGACTAAACCAGGACTAAACCAGGACTGAACCAGGACTAAACCAGGACTAAACCAGGACTAAACCAGGACTGAACCAGGACTGAACCAGGACTAAACCAGGACTAAACCAGGACTAAACCAGGACTGAACCAGGACTGAACCAGGACTGAACCAGGACTGAACCAGGCCCAAATCAGTCTGAAGTGCTTAAAGATGCTTATGTCGTGATTCTCATGAGGGAGAGCAGGTCAAGTTACAGGTCAGATCTGTGGAGAGGAGAGCTTCATGTTTTTCATTGTAGCTTTAATTAAGGACCACATATTTAATGCTCCTCTGTGGAACATTAGAGGCAACGTAACAACCTCAGGAATGGACCAGGACCAGACCAGGACTGAACCAGGACTAAATCTGGACTAGACCAGGAATAAAGCAGAACTAAATCTCGTACAGTAAAAGATTTTTTTTTTGTCACATGATGAAAAACGTTGGATTGTGTCACGAGTTTGGAAGAGATACACTTCAGAGAGAGAGAGAGGGAGAGAGAGGGAGGGAAGAGAGAGGGAGGGAAGAGAGAGAGAGGGAGGGAAGAGAGAGGGAGAGAGAGAGAGAGAGAGGGAAGAGAGAGAGGGAAGAGAGAGGGAGAGAGAGAGAGAGAAGGGGAAGAGAGAGGGAGAGAGAGAGGGAGGGAAGAGAGAGGGAGGGAAGAGAGAGAGAAGGAAGAGAGAGGGAGAGAGAAAGAGGGAGAGAGAGGGAGCGAAGAGAGAGGGAGGAAAGAGAGGGAAAGAGGAAAGAAAGAGGGAGGAAAGAGAGGGAGAGAGGAAAGGAGAAGAAGGAAAGAGAGGGAGAGATGAAAGAGAGCGGGAGAGGGAGGAAAGAGAGGGAGAGAGGAAAGAAAGAGGGAGGAAAGAGAGGGAGAGAGGAAAGAGAGCAGGACAGGGAGGAAATAGAGGGAGAGAGGAAAGAAAGAGGGAGGAAAGAGAGGGAAAGATGAAAGAGAGAGAGGAAAGAGACCGAGACGGAGGAAAAAGAGGGAGAAGGAGGAAAGAGAGGGAGAGAGAGGGAAAGGGAGGAAAAAGAAGAGAAAGAGAGCAAGAGAGAAGAAAAGAAGGAGAGAGGGAGAGGAAAGAGGAAGAGAGAGGAAAGAGAGACAAAGAGGAAAGAGAGGGAGTTAGAGAGAAAAGGGAAAGAGGGAGAGAGGAAAGAGAGAGAAGAAAGAGAGGGAGAGAGGAAAGAGAGAGAGGAAAGAGAGGGAGAGAGGAAAGAGAGAGAGCAAAGAAAGGGAGGGAGGAAAGGGAGAAAGGGAGCAGGAAATCAGGAACAGTGTAGTAGCAGTAGTAGTAGTAGTAGTCGTAGTAGTAGTGGTGATAGTAGTAGTAGTAGTGGTAGTAGTAGTAGTAGTAGTAGTAGTAGTAGCAGTAGTAGTAGTTGTTGTAGTACTTGTTGTAGTAGTAGTAGTAGTAGTAGTAGTAGCAGTAGTTGTGGCAGTAGCAGTAGTTGTTGAAGAAATCTTGTCTTCTTTCTCCAATCTTAAACTCAAACAAATACAATCAGAAGGTGTCGCTGTTCAAAACTGAAATAGGGGACTCCAATTACTCGATGTCGTAACAAGATCTCCCTAGACGCATTTTAGCACATACCAGATTGAAGACCAGGATTCGTGAAGTTCAATTCAAGCCAATTTATTCACCTCACAATATTACAGCATGCTGGGTTACGGGGTTCCCTGGGAAACAATCTAAGCGTGGATTCCCCGCAGAGCAAACCGAGCAACCACGAACATAACTCGAACCCAACTATTTAAAACATTTCATCATGAATATGCAAATATTGTAAACGCCTCTTGGTCCGCCTCCTCTTCAATCCCAGTACATTTCCATTTAATAACTTCTGTTTTGAAGCTCTCTTATCGACATCCAGTTTCGGGGAGTACGTTTCCCATCAGTCTTATCTGTAAGGGAAAACATAACTTCGCCAGGTGGACGAAGGTCAGCCGTATGTGTGTGTATGCTGTCTGCTTTTTAATGAGACAGAATGAAAGAAATAGAAAAATGTGTGCGAGAAGAGACAGGAGTAACTTCATAAGCCATTGTGAGACATTTGTTACAAACAATCATCATTTCAATATTGCAACAGCATATATGGCACACTTGAAATAAAGTTATAACTCTTCAAACCCCCTTCTGAGAACTCAACCGAGTTCTCATATAAACCCTTCATCTAAACCGCTGATTACCCCCCTGCATAAGTAATAAAATATTTTTCTAGTATGATTTTGCTACTTTATATCTTTTTATGGTTACAAGGAAAAAAAACAAACACCCCCTTCTGATGGTGTGAAGACATACATTACCAGAATCACACAACACAGTCAGCAAGACGCTGTGTCAGGTCCTTAGATTCGTCATCATCATTATCATCATTATCAACATCGTTTTGAGGCAAAAGCTTTTCACACTGACCATACATGGTCACATTGCCTTGGACATACATTCCTGCAGCGACACGTTGAATGGATCTGGAAATAAACTTAGAAAGACAAGACAAACAACATCCAAAAACAACAAACAAAAAACCAAGCAACATTATAATACAAACCCTTCGAAGGACGGCCTGCCAGGAGCCGGAGACAAGCCAATCAAACAAACCTCTGCTATTGAAATCGCCCTCTGTGATCGCAACTATTTGTTTCAATTTTTTTTTTATGGCACTAGTGATATTACCCTCATTTCCCATGTTGTCTGGGACATACGTACAGCAATGGTCCCCGACCATGGCACAAACCCCTAGACTGGGCAGACAGCAAAATGTCCGGAAAACAAGAGCTTGCGTTGGCACTGGCCTAACAGTAGGGTGTCTAGCAGATAATGGAATTCTGGAACATACATAGCAGTTTGTTTTGTTGCTTAGCTTTGCCACAAAGGCTGCATAATTGTACCAAATATTAACATGAAACTTCGTTCGTGGGGTCTCGTTTTCCCACCCCAAATACCAATCGTGGATCTTGTGTCCGCTCCTTTCCGGCCGACCTTTAACAGAGAGAAAAGCAGAAGGGTCATCATTTATATTTACATCATCATTTATCCGAGTTTCATTCTTATTTTTTAGCTCAACAAGTAATACTACCAGAAGTATAAAAATCAGTGCAAGGAGCCAAATCACTTTAGGGAGGCCGCCTTTTTCACCTAAATAGTGCAATATATCATATTTCAGGCGGTGTAGTCTGTTCCCCCCCTTCAGTGGGGGCGTAGCTCCCACTCCTCTTGGGTTCATAATAGGGCTTAACTGCTGACCAATGGTACCAGTGCTTGGATCCGTAAACTTTGATAGCGTGGGTGGTACGTTGGGTTACCCTGTAAGGTCCAGAGTAACGAGGTTCAGACCATTTTGAACGCACGGGGCGCTTGAGAAAGACAAATTCAAGGTGTTCAACAGTAGCCTTAAGCGCATAGAAATAAGGTCTATACTGCATCACTGTTTTGACCAAGGTGATGGGATCAATAGCTGCACTAGTAAAGGTGCCAGGCATGGCACGGCCAAATAAGAGCTCATAAGGGGAGAAACCGGTGCGTTGCGAAATGGTGTGTCTGTGATGAAACTGAGCAACCGGGCGGAGATCGAGCCAATTAGAATTAGGGTAGTCATGTAACAATTTAGAGCACATGTGTCAAACATGCGGATCGGGGGGCCAGATCCGGCCCTCCAAGACCTTTAATCTGGCCCTCGGCTGATCTTTCTATTAAAATTTTCAGATTTTTCTGTTAATTTTCTGCACCGTTTAGCATAGCAGCGTCTCCGGCGTTTCTGTGCGTTGCGACTCCCACCAGAGCAGCACAAATGAAGACTTTCCTCTTTCCAAACGCTCTTAAAGGACGATCGTTTTGACTGTCGACCGTGACCCTCATCAGCAAAATGTCAAAAAATGAGAAAAGCAGATGCTAAGTTCAGGATTTCCCAAGAAAAATAGTCTAATTCTTATTTGTTGACAGAGGTGAATGGGAAATCTGTGCTCAGTGTGTTTGGAACAAGTGGCGTTGCTCGAGGAATATAATCTTAAACACCACTTCGAGACACGGAGAAAAATACAATAACTTGAAGAGAGAACTGAGTTTTCTGATCCAGCCCTTTTGGGATCAAAGTAGGCTGCATACGGCCCTCGGACCAAAATGAGTTTAGTTTAGTTTAGTCTTTATTTGAAGGGACAATGTACAGATACATTAAGTTAAAAAAAAACAGAGATGTTCTGCACCAGATTATAGCTAGATAGCTAGTTTCCGTCTGCAGTCCCTAATTTACAGGAGTAAATAATACATAATTTAAGATAAACAATAAGAGCAGTATTTCAAAGCACCAGTCTGACACAAACACTCTCACAAACACAGCATCTCATTCATACCTTAGCATTAGATTCAAATTTTTAACACATTCGCACTCGTATGCTGTCCATTATACAACATTTCAGTCCTATTTCATTCAGCGGTAAAAGGTTAAGAATCTTACACTCCTGATTTAGAGAGTATCGACTTCAGTGTGCGATTCATACGCTCGACAAGACCATCAGACTGTGGATGATAAACTGAAACGAATGTGTGATTGATGCGAAGCATTTTACAAACAATGGCAACATGTGAACCAGTGAAATGTGGACCAGAATCAGATTGAATTTGAGTAGGGACGCCATAAATAGGTATCCAATGAGTGACCAAGCAAAGATCGATTACTGTAAAGAATTTCATGTCTGATGTAAGTGTGGTAAGACATTTATGTGGGTCAGGAACTGGCAAAAGTGGAGTGATTGTTATGTCATTGATTTTCCTCAGATCATGTGCCATGCGATACGAACCTTTAGGTTTAGGTACCGGGTTGAGTGGTGTGTTCCAATCAGAGTTTGAGAGTTCCAAAACCCCCGCCTCCCAAAGTGCGTCTAGAGCTTCCTCTACTCCCTGTCGTTGTGGGATCCAAACTGGCTGGGCATCTGGGCCCACCTCAAGCATCACTGGCGGGACAGAAAGGCACTCACCAATATCAGAGGCACCGAAGGACCAAAGAGAAATGAAAGCGTTTGTAACAAGCTTTCCGTATCTTCATGGTCGGTTAATTCCCGACCATGGTCCCTACTAATTTGGGTATGTTCGAGCAGATCTTGATCAGGAACATTTGGTACAGCAATGCGGTAAGCATCTTCGGATTGGCTATAGAAAACATTGGGAATGGGTGTAATCTCCCAGTCGTCTAATTGTTGAAGGTGATTAGTCAACGGTCCTAGCTCCCTGGCTTCGTATCCAGGGCCTAGGAAGAGAGAAAGATGTGGGACGCTAACCGTCACTGACCTAAACAAATCATTCAAAGGTTCGGGGAGAATCACAGAGGCCACTACCCCCTTCTTATGAATAAAAATTTAGTCTGTGTGTATAGTGTGTTCAGTGCCACGGTATGGGTCAAACAACATGTCATAGATTGGATCATAGGTGCGATCATAGTGCAAGGTAACATGGTAGGGGTCCGCTGGGGGAGTGTAGGGGTGTAGCGAGCAGAACCAAGGTTTCCAGAGAAGCATATGTGACAGTATGCCCTCATCCATTGTCTTAGCAGGTTCCAAAAGTCCCCAGAAAATATCTGCGTAGGGTTCCTTGGGTGCAGAATCAGATGCCAGCCAACACCCAGATGATTGTCCGTGATAACACGAAACCGATTGTCCATTGGGCCAAACGACCCGAAGTCCATCTGGTGAGCATTCCATTGTAGCTTTAGTCACAGGTTGTGATGGTATTGCTCATCCGAGCCTCCATAGTACTGTCCTCCAGAGGCAGAGCCCCCGCGATACCATGGAGTGGGACCTGCGGCCCCTCTACCTCGAGGAGGGCCAGGTGGCCCCTGGAAACCACCGCGTTGTTGTGGATATTGCTCATAGGCACCCATCCCAGTGTTATGTGGGCAGTCTCGTGCCCAATGTCCCTCTTGATGGCAAATGTAACAAGCTGTCTGGGACTGATAGGACAGTCCACCCTGGTTCGACTGCCAACCCCGTCCTCTCCCGCGGAATCCGCCACGACCTCTAAAATTCCATCCCCTTGATTGTGTGAATGTCCTTCCCGTACCCCTAGAATTTTGGGGAGGTGTCGCATAATAAATGCTTGCTGGTGAGGTGGGAGCACCGATCATGTGAATGGGTGGTGGTGTACCTGTATCTAAAGTAGGATCTGTTTGACCCAGGTATTGTCCGGGGGAGGTGGTTCCTGCTTTGTCCCCTTTTGACTTACCCTCTTGTTTCACCTTTGTGGCTTTTTCGCGGGCTTCGCCCAATTGGAGTCTTTGAAGCTCCAGTGTCATATCCTGGTGTGTTTTGTGTACATCTGCAGATTTTCTGTTGTAAATCTCAAGATGGTGCCTCAAGTGCGTCTGAAACATGCCATGGTCCGCCATGATACCAAGTGTCCCCTCCATCAGAGCCCTGACAGGTTTGGGAAGCTGGGGCAGGATGAACTGTAAGAATAGGGTGCTAGTGGTGGGCTTTCTAAATGGGTGCACCTGCATGTTTTTAATGTAAGCCTCTGTACACAGGTCTATATATTCAGTAGCAGATTGGCCTTCTTTGTACGCGGGGAGTGTAGGTGGAGCGGGGTTAGGACTCACCTAGGAATTTGAGCAATTGTATGGTGTCTTTTTTACACTTATTTTGATCTTCGTGAGCCAGGAGGATGTCATCTACATAGACTAGAATTTGGCTACCATGTTTGGGTGTGAAACTTGATAGACATCTCGTAATTGCTTGTGTAAAAAATGTCGGGCTTTCAGCGTACTCTTGTGGCAGTCTGGTGAATGTGTACTTTACACCGCGAAATGTAAAGCCGAACCATCCACGCGACTCTGGATGAATTGGAACGCTGAAAAACGCATTACTGAGGTCGATAACACCAAAATATCGGGCATTAGAATTTAGAGTATTCAATAATGTATGTGGATTTGGCACATTTGGTGCTTTCTGTTTTACTGCTTCATTTACTGCACGTAGATCTTGGATCATTCTCCATGCCAACCAGGGTGATGCTTTTCTTACTGGGAATATAGGTGTATAAGTATAGTATAACCTAGTATAAAAACACACTGTGTCCTAGACTCAAACCAGCAACCAACAAAAGTACTTACTCTCTCTCCTTTCACCAAGTTTTCCAATTAATGAACCAACTTTAAGAACAAAGTTTACATCCTTAGCTTCCACCCACTAACCACAATGAAATATTGTTCTATTATAAACCTCAGGTTCACTACTTTACTTTGGGATCTGTACTTTTAACAAATCTACGTGGCTTTGAACATCTTTTACTTGGTGTATAAAAATTATTCCTACATAAAATGAGCGCTGACACAGACAACATGTAGTACAGAATGCACTGAAGTACTTTGCATATCACATTGAGACATGGGGAATACATGCACATGGACTGAACAATGGCTGCTACTATCACTGCAATAAAAGCAAGTTCCCTAAAAAAATTATAAAATAAGTAAACATAGGACTAGACAAGGCGAATTGTTATTGCTATATTGCTATATTCTGCTTAAGATTATCCTTGTCCACATAAAAAGTACCTATCCATACGCCTAACTGCACAGGACGACCTTCAGAAACACAGAGAGGGATGAGAAGAGGGAGGGGCTGAGGGATTCTCACATGCACGGGCTTGAAAAGTGGAACTTTGAGATGGGAGGAGGAGCTCGGGAACACGCTAGAAGCACACTCAGAGAGGAATGAAGGGAGGGAGGGGCTGAGGGACACTCACATGCACGGGCTTAGGAGAGAGGAAATTTGAGATGGGAGGGGGGACACGGGAACGCGCACTACTCCGTTTCACGGCCCTCCACTAATTTGTACACACAAAAACAACTTTTAACAAACTACAAATTGTGACAAGACAAACCTACAAGTTGTGACAAGACAAAACTACAAGTTGTGACAGGACTCAAAGGAAATATCTCAAGGATCACAGTAATTCCTTATGCAACAAGCTTCTACAACTAAAAGTTGCGGTTACATACGAGGGGTGTATCTCCCAGGAATTAGAGTGTTTTAGGTCCCAGAGTCTCAGTCACCTAGATTCCTTAATGACGAGTTGAATATTCTACTTCAACAAGAAGTAACTTTGTAACTCTGCTGCTTCAAATACTTCTCGTCAAATCATACAACACAGAACTTTCACACCATACGCCAAATTAAGTTTCTGGCTGACGTCAGGCCGAAAACTCAATTTGGTTGTGGTCTGGTTATGATGTCTCCAAAATGCTGACTCGGATTCTGTTCTCCTTTGCCTTTTTCTGACCTTCCTCTCTTTCTCCATCTACTCTTAACCAAAACTCTGTCTCTTTCATGCCATATTTTTTCCATCTTTCTGGATCATTCTTTGCCTTTTCTTTTATCTGACCTCTGAACTCGAGTCCCTAGTAATTAAGTTTGCCCTTAAATCCGTGTCTTTCTTTCTATGAAAAAAACACTTCCTCTCTTTTACTTCTGTCCTCTCTACTTTCCTGTTTTCCTTTTTTGTCGCTCCTCTCTCAGCTTTGCCGTCTCTAACCAACATCCTAACTCTGTTATGCCCTACTTACGCATTTTCTTCTCATTATTTTTTTTGTCTTTTCCCTTATCTGGTCACGTAATGCCTTCAAGGTCACTACACTCAGGTTGCCTTTAAAATTATATTTTTCTACCCATAAGTCTAGGTATTTATTATATCCTGCATTTTTCGCCTCCATTATTTTATAATCCTTACATTTCAATCTATCTCTAGGTTTACTGGTTGTTATTAGGTTTCCCATTTTGTCACAATTTGGATCAGTCTGTCACTCGTAGGGAGGTCTCTAAGACTGATTTAAAGGATTGATTGGGATAGTGATTAATCTATTTTGTGGTATTTCTCACTTCTACCCGTTAAGGCGGAGAAATCTTGTCTTTACATCCACAAAAACTCACTATTTACAATCCCAATCTTTTGGTACACACACTCATTCACAGAATTTAACTCAAGGGGACTCCGCCGTCCCTTATTTTACGGAATTTAACTCGAAGAGGACACAGGCCTGTACAATTCCTTGAAGCGGAACCAACTGTTCTGTGCCTATGCCTCTTTCTGCCATTACTTTTACAAATTCCTGCTTTGATTTCTCCAATCGTGTCCTTTCTTTTTTGTCCATTGTGCTGGCAAGCATGTCTTGCCACCATTTTGTCACTTCCGCAAACCAACTACGCACTTAACTCTCAACTGTCTTTTAGTCGTGCAAAAGCACACAAATTGTAACAAAATACGGTAAAATGGGTTCTCCCAACTCTGTTTCATTTCCCTACCGCGCTAATCGCAATTATTTCGTCGCCATGGATCGCGTTAACGAGTTCCAGAGATCGACGGGGCCTCTAACCCAAGTGTTCGTACTTTTCACAGGCTCATTACACTCATAGCCTCTTAACCGGTGGACTCTAACCACCGGCGGGGGACTCTAACCACCTCTTTTTCTCTTTATATTAACCGGGGACTCTAACCGCCGGCGAGGGGACTCCAACCACCTCTTTATATTAACCGGGGACTTTAACCGCCGGCGAGGGGACTCCAACCACCTCTTTATATTAACCGGGGACTCTAACCGCCGGCGAGGGGACTCCAACCACCTCTTTCAACCATATGAATCCTGGATTTCTAAAATTTGGTTACTATGACACAGTCATTAAATGTACTTAAGGTACCTATTCTTCAGACATTGGGAGAACTTTTGACGTCGTTCTAACCGTTCAATCCACACATCAATTTTCAGATAACAACCACGATGCAATGTCTCCCTTTTAATTTAATCTGTCCAATGGAACATAATTCGTCTCAATATAGAGAAACAGGCAATGTTCCTTACCTTTTAGTTGTTTTACGGGCCCGTCAGGAGAGACAGCAAAGCGGCGTGGGAAAGAACACTGGTATGTTTTCCAGCGGGTTAGGAACGGAGTCCGGACGCCCTAGACTCAACGTTCCGTTGTTACGACTCGACTTCCCCCTTCAGCACGGCCGGGGTCACCATTTGAAGAAATCTTGTCTTCTTTCTCCAATCTTAAACTCAAACAAATACAATCAGAAGGTGTCGCTGTTCAAAACTGAAATAGGGGACTCCAATTACTCGATGTCGTAACAAGATCTCCCTAGACGCATTTTAGCACATACCAGATTGAAGACCAGGATTCGTGAAGTTCAATTCAAGCCAATTTATTCACCTCACAATATTACAGCATGCTGGGTTGCGAGATTCCCTGGGAAACAATCTAAGCGTGGATTCCCCGCAGAGCAAACCGAGCAACCACGAACATAACTCGAACCCAACTATTTAAAACATTTCATCATGAATATGCAAATATTGTAAACGCCTCTTGGTCCGCCTCCTCTTCAATCCCAGTACATTTCCATTTAATAACTTCTGTTTTGAAGCTCTCTTATCGACATCCAGTTTCGGGGAGTACGTTTCCCATCAGTCTTATCTGTAAGGGAAAACATAACTTCGCCAGGTGGACGAAGGTCAACCGTATGTGTGTATGCTGTCTGCTTTTTAATGAGACAGTGATGAAAACAACAGAAAAATGTGTGCGAGAAGAGAAAGAATTAACTTCATAAGCCATTGTAAGACATTTGTTACAAACAATCTTCATTTCAATATTGCAACAGCATATATGGCACAATGAAACAAAGTTATAACTCTTCAATAAGTACATATGTGTAGTAGTAGAGTTAAGTACATGTGTGTAGTCGGAGAGAAAAGTACATCTGTGCAGGACTAGAGTTAAGTACATCTGTGAAGTACTAGAGTTAAATACATCTGTGTAGTAATAGGGTTAAGTACATCTGTGTAGTACTAGGGTTAGGTACATCTATGTTGTACTAGAGTTAAGTACATCTGTGCAAGTACTAGAGTTAAATACATAGTGTGCAGTAATAGAGTTAAGTACATCTGTGCAGTGCTAGGTGTTTAAGTACATCCGTGTAGTATTAGAGTTGAGTACATCTGTGTAGTACTAGAGTTAAGTACATCTGTGTAGTACTAGAGTTAAGTACATCTGTGCAGTACTAGAGTTAAGTACATCTGTGCAGAAGTACTAGAGTTAAATACATCTGTGTAGTAATAGGGTTAAGTACATCTGTGCAGTACTAGGGTTAGGTACATCTATGTGTAGTACCTAGAGTTAAGTACATCTGTGTAGTACTAGAGTTAAGTACATGCTGTGCAGTACTTAGAGTTAAG